>JARLTB010000227.1:6857500-7060000 GCA_030141615.1 Unio pictorum
AACATTTATTTATCAGGACTCTTACAATTCCATTAGTGGATTATTTTTGTGAATTCTATATTGGATTAATGTTGGATTTGATTCTCTAAAACTGTAAGTTTATTTATTTTATGAAAATAATTGTACTTAATAAAATCATTGTTAAAGTTTTACAAGCTTGTTAGTTTTCACTCTTTCTGTGTTGCTGCTTATTCGAGCCTAAGCACGTAACTATATATATATAATATATATAATATATATATATATATATATATATATATATATATATATATATATATATATATATATATATATATATTTTTATATATATATATATATATATATATATATATATATATATATATATATATATAGTATATATATATATTTATACTATAGCTCTTTGTTATTACACAAAAAAAATTCTATATAGATGCAATAGTTTTTCTTCCCTTGGTTAAACTTGAAAGCAGAAAAAGTACGATGTCGTCTGGCATGTAGACGTTTATCACAAAGAGCATACAAGATGTTTTCGGTTAAAACTGTACTTGATTTAAAGAAAACTTGTATATATGCTAGTCGTTGAAAATTATTATATGCACCATGGATCGTAAATATTTATGCAAACGAAAGGAATCCAGATAATTAATTACTTACTACGTCTTAATTCTTTCTTTAATCGAATGAAATATCCGAGTTTTGAAAAAAAAGAGAAATAGAAAAAGTATTGTCATGACACTCAAACGAATAGTAAACACTGATATAATGGTTCTCATCAACTACTCGTGTGTTCGGGTTGGGTGGAACAGAACTCATATTCTACGAAACTTAACATATTATCTGAAAAGATAGGTCATGTGCCCAAAGTGGTTACTTGGTTTCCAAATTCAACAGTGAGCCTACTAGGATAAGTTCGAATATGGTTCCGCTCCTTAGTTCTGAATTTAGGCAAAGGGCTTTTTTTTTCTAAAAACCGCTCCGGTGGTCTAGTTGTTAAAGCGTCCGCCTCAGAAGCAGGAGGTCGTGGGTTCGATCCCGTACGAGTCATACCAAAGGCTTACAAACATGGTACTAACAGCTGTCTCGCTTGGCGCTAAGCATAAAGAGGTTAGTGTTAGGACTGGTCGGCCTGGTGCCAGGATAATGTGACTGGGTACAACGTTCCCTCTAAGCGAATGGTAGATGTGCGCGCAGTGCTCGCTGCACTGCGCAAGCATTACGGAGACGAGCAAAATTTAACGCTGGATTGAGCAAAAATAGACAATTCAGCTGAGCGGGGATGCCTGAGCAGCTGCGCACGCGCGCAGCTTAGAGGGAACGTTGACTGGGTGGGACATCATGCTACATGTATGTGGCATGATGCCCCAGTGCTAGACATGACTAAAAACTGCCACAAGGCATACATCGTAGCGATATGACTGAACAATTGTTAAAGCGACGTTAAAAATCATAAACAAACAAACAAGGCTTAAAATTTAAAGGAAATATATTCCTGTTTTCCCCACTAGCAACTATTGTTGTTACAACTAGTTATCCAAGGGAGGTTTAAATAACAAGCAATATTGATATTTCTGTATTTTTATGTATTATACATATTTTGTATTATTATATAAGAATGATTGGGATAATTAGGTTTGAGAGTAAACATTTAGGCCTTATTATTTTTCCCCTCTCTTTGAAGACATTTTTCTTATATGCATCTCATCGGTATAATTTTTATGTGCATCACTCAGGACTTATATTATCTGCATCTCAGAAGCTTTAATTTTATGTAAATCTCATAGAAAGCCTTGTCTTTATGTGCATCTAATAGAAGGCCTTTTTTATTAACATGTCATGGAAAGCCTTATTTCTTGACATGAATCTCCTAGACGATTGCTAGCTTTGCATAACTTTTTTTCACATCCTGATTTTCTAAACTTTTTAGGGAAAAAATAAAAGCCCCAACTCCCAACCCAAATGAGCCGATAACTCTTTAAATTGTTTGGTATTTTACGAAAATTACATAAATGCAATTTCAGAAAAATAGCAATGTCTTTTTGTACTCTTTTTAAAATATCTTATATTTTTTCAGGCTCATGCAAATTTGGTGAACTTATTTTAAGTACCTTCTCCGGGCACACCAAAACAGGTATTTTCGTCAGCTGTCTGCAATATATAATCTTCCTAACAGTAATCGAAAGATAGGTAAATGTTGTTTTTCTTTTTCAAAAAAAAAACAACTATTGTTACGTGCTTAGGCTCGAATAAACAGTAACATGGAAAGAGTGAAAATAACAAGCTTGTAAAAACTTAATAAACAGTTTATTGAGTACAAATATTTTCCAGAAAAGAAAAACAAACTTACGGTTTTAAGAATCAATTCCAAACTTAATCCAAAAATAATTCAAAATATTATCCACTAGAGAAATTGCAAAAGTCCTGGTAATAAAATGTCCAAATAATTCCAAGTTCGAATCCCAGCGAAGTATCCAAGATGGAAGACGATGTCACTTGATGAAGTCAGTTCTTGGTAATAAAATTATATGAGCACAATTCTTTTCCAGATAAATAACAAAATAATTCCTCTTGATCCAAACGAATTGAAATAATTTCCAATACATGGTAATTTAAAATAACTCAAAAAGACCCAACTTAATATTATAAAAGCCCAAGTTCTACTCCAATAGTTCGCTCCAAACATAATATATATATACCTGTTTTTACGTAAACAAGAAAGGGGTCACGTGATCTTCTAGAATCTTTTAGAACAAATTTACGTTCAAAAACTCACGTATCCACCGTATGACCCAACTAAAAATAGAAAGATGTTTATACAAAGCTCCATAATGTCCTTGGAACCAACCAATCATTTTAAAAGCTTGTTTACCACTCTGAAGCCAGGTTAGAAATGAGGTCAACACCTGGTGTTTATTTTGTAAAGTACATGTCATCTCCCAATGAATAAATCTTAAACTTCAAATGTCAAATTTGAATCTGACAAACAAACAATAAAAATAAATATAAATGACATATCAAATATACGTAACACTATCTCTACCTTGTTGGAAATGTATGATTAACAAATTTGCCCTGTGCTCTCCCAACTTTCAACGATGCTCCCAACACCCATGTGCTTAACTTATAGAAGTGCACAATATCTGTAATGCCTTTTGCAGCCGTTTGATCTTACCGATTACGTAACGTAACTATTTATTTCCTAAAAAGTAATTCCGTACTGTTTTTTGTCGTTTTTCAACATCCCCGACCACGTTCGTTTGCTTTCCTTAAAATATCATTTCCCACCGCTCCTGATCTGTACTACCTCTACTGTGACCAAAGCGTACCATTTCAATGCCTTTGCGTATCGCTTTCCAATGCTTTAATTATACGTATCTTCAGTTTCTAGACTTTCTTTGCGTACCGTACTATATCATTTCGTCTACACACAGTTTTCCACTTTTCGAACTAAATTACACGCGTTTGCCTATCGCACGATATGAAAATCTTTGAAACATCAAAGATGTGTGCCGTTATAGTACATTCACAATTTGTTTGAGATGAGCACATAGAAAGTTGAATATATATAAAGGCACTTCCATGTCTTGAAATTTGCTGCAATTCAACATCAGATGTAACAGTTTTTGCATCGTGAGACGAATTTTAAATAATTGCATGATATCTGAGCGTTCTTCATGTTCTATTAGCCTGATTCTGTTATTGGAAATACTAGCAACATGCAAATATAATCTGATAGTAAGGAGATTCACTTAGCTAAAGCAGAATACAATATGACGAAATCTTGCAAAAGAGTAGCACCCAGTGGGTCCAATTTTGTTGATGTATGACCAATTGATGATATCAAATGATTGCCACATTAACTGAGACCAACGTACACCATATAGGAAATGAGTTGATGACATCCTACCGTAAACATGACAAACCATTCGGAAGCATTAGCAATTACTAGAAAACAGGTATGCTCTCGATAGCCACCATTGTGAATGTTCAAGTAACAGCATTTGTTGTTGTTCTTGTTCTTGTTGTTGCAGGGGTGGGGGTGGGGGTGGAGGCTCATGTGCATACCTTAGTTGCCGATGCTGAAAACAAATATTTCCAATCTTTGGTATTTTGGGAGTATGAATTAAAGAGACGATCGTTTCATACCAGTTGCTGTAGGGTTTATCGTCATTTTCAACACAAGATAGGCTATACATGGTGGCCAATATAAATGGTGGAGGAAGAACCCAAGAAAACCCCGGAAAGAACCACCGATCCACGAGAAGCCACTGGCAAGCTTTCTCATATTGGCCGATTGGAACACTCGATGTGAGATGGTAGTGCTCCGTAACGGTGAGCTTTGTCCCCCTTTTCATAGTAAGTAGAGGTAAATGTTGCTGGATATTGTGGTACAATATTTGAGGGTAGTAATAGTAGGTCGAAGAAGAGGAGAAAAAGAAAGAGAAGAGAAAGATGAGATAAAGGATGGGGCCTCATTTTACCCAAGTTTATTTTTCCTTTGTTTCTTACCTGATTTTCTCGCACACGTAATTATAAACATTATATATGAAACTAAGTCTTGCTATCGTGACGATAGTACCGTTGGAAGGAGGTACTCAGGTCTGGGTGGTTATTTGGAATAATTATATCGTTTGCTTCTAACTGTATTTAAATAGGATACGTTTTCTTCTCAAGAAACATTTTATACACTATTAACTCCACATCTACTACAGCAGCGCATACACAAATCTGCAAGATAAAATCTTAAACTTTACCTTTATTTCAAAACATCACGTTGTGGCATTATGGTAGTGTAAATAATAGCCTTAAGGTGTGCAAGTGCAAGTGCACAGGACAATATTAATAGTACCAAACTGTGCAATTTAAGTCTACTTCTTTGCCACTACCTCGATTGGGATCATTTATACACACGAGTTTACAAACTTTCATATGGTGATGCATACGTAAGCTGCTATTTTTACATCTGTTCTCCGGTGTTGCTTTCTTGGCAATACGCCAGCTTGCACAACTTACGTGTCAATACTCGCCACGTGCATTGAATCGTCTGCTACAGTAACTCACATAACGCATGCCGACCGCCAGTTTGTTTTATTTATTGGTATACTAAGCAGTTTGGTAGTGCAAATTATACTACCTACCAATCATGGTGCTTCATACGTACTGAAACAATTTATTACTGGTTTTAATATATTTATTGTGACTTAATGAATATCTAATGAAATGAGTCTGTAAATTTTTGAGCGGCGCTTAAATCTGAGTACTGTCGCATATGCGTTGTACAATTTTCTCATTTAAGATCTAAGCTACCGGGTTAGTGTGTCTAAATTTGATGGCGGTAAAAAAATCGAGTAGGTTTCGAGGCAAATGTAAACAAGCAATTTGTTTAAAAAACATCGTGACAGACTCCAATAAAAATAAACTTTGCAAATTATAAATATGTTGTGTCACGATATAATGTTTTGACTTTTGTGCTGCACAAAATAAAGATACAATTATTTTTATTTGTGAGAGAGACTGAGAGAGCAAATTTGCTGGATCGAAACGACATGATAATGTTATTGATCCTATAGCTACTTTTTTGTTTCTTTTCTTAACCTCTTTAAATCTAATTAGGATTTAATTCTAGTTACATGATTCCAGAAATATCCTTAACGACAAAAGGTAACGAAGCCATTTAATGTTATACTTTTTTTAACAAAATCATTTCTGAACTGTAGGATATGATATTTGGTTTGGTTGCTGCTTTACGACACATCAACACTTGTAGGCTATTTAGTCAAGAGCAAGAGGAGTAAAGTGCTTTGTTCAAGGATACACAGTCATAGATGACCCAGACCTGTCCCACAGTAGGATTCGAACCCGCACGAAAAAAAAGTCAAAACAATATATAATGACACAAGCTTATTTCTGTTGGAGCAAATCACGCTGTTTTTGACATATTATAAATTGTATATACCTCCATATGTAGTAAAAGTCTTAGCAAACGCGGGGCCCGATTTGGATAATTTTAGCGAGGTTCCTTGGATTTACGAGCGGGGCACTCTGTGAGCAAGACGTTTGGAAATAAGCTTTTAAACAAGTTATATATATAATATTAAATTTTAATTTTTTCCATCGCTTTAAAATTACTTTCTATTTCTAAACTACTCAACTAACTACTACCTACTGTTAGTGAAAACAAATTATTTTGTGCACCGCATGGCCCATTATACAATACAATCATTTTAAGCGGAGGAAATAACAATTTCTTGACAATTAAAAATCGGGTAATTCGCAGCAATATTTCTGTCCGAGCTAAGTGTTGCTCAAGCCGTGTATGGTACAAAATCTGTTACAGGTTTTAATATCATTCGAGAGACATACTGAATGTAAATACCGTATATGTATGTTTATAAGTTGAACCAAACTGCAACTAACAAAAGATCTAGATCTGCCATAGAATGATGCGTCTGCAGAATAGGCTATATTTGTTGTTTTACTGATTACCCGTGACAAACTGTACAGACCCAGATCGGACGGCGCATTATGCGACGGCAGATAAGGGACTGCTCCTTTGGCCTAGTGGTTAGAGCGTCCGCATAGGATGCGGAATATCGCGGGTTCGAACCCCGGCCGAGTCATACCAAAGACATAAGCATAGTACTAACAGCTGTCTCGCTAGGCTCTCAGCACTAATAGGTTAGTGTTAGGACTGGTCGGCCTGGTGTGTGTGTGTGTGTGTGTGTGTGTGTGTGTGTGTGTGTGTGTGTGTGACTTGGATTTTTAACGTAGCTTTAAAATAAAATTCAGTAATATCGCTACGATGTCTGCAGTGTGACAGTTTATAGGTTAATAGTCATGTCTAACCCCGGGGCATTATGTCGCACTCAAGTTGCATGATGTCCCACCCAGTCACATTACCCTGACGCCAGACTGACCAATCCTAACACTAACCTCTTAATGCTGAGCAAGCGAGAGAGCTGCAAGTACCGTTTTTGTAAGTTATTGGCATGACTTGGACGGGGATCGAATCCACGACCTCCCGCATCCGAGACAGACGCTTTAACAACTAGGCCACCTAACATGGTGTCAGCGAAATGTGACTGGATGGGACACCATGCAACATGACTGCAGCACGATGCCCCAGTGTCAGACATCACTATAAACTGCCATACTGCAGACATCGTAGCGATATAACTGATCTTTTTTTAAAGAAAAAGCTTCCTTAGAAATATAAATCACACACACACACACACACACACACACACACACGGCAGATCTGGGTCTGTGCAGTTTGCGGCTGAGCTCGACTTATACGCAAGTAAGTATACGGTATCTGAGGGACAGAGTTTTTGAACGGCGCTTTATTAAGCGTATCTAAGTGAGTGGGCACACATATTATGTGTGTGTGTGTGTGTGTGTGTGTGTGTGTGTGTGTGTGTGTGATTAGGATTTCTAACGTAGCTTTAACAATTGTTCAGTCATATTGCTACGATGTCTGCAGATAGACAGTTTATAGTGATTATCTAGGACTGGGGCATCATGCCACAGACATGTAGCATGATGTCCCACCCAATCACATTATCCTGACACCAGGCCGACCAGTCCTAACACTAAACTCTTAATGATGAGCGCCAAGCGAGGCAGCTGCTAGTACCATTTGTGTAAGTCTTTGGTATGACTCGGCCGGGGATCAAACCCACGCCCTCCCGCTTCCGCGGCGGACGCTCTAACCACTCAGCAACCGTAGCGGTGCTCAGTTTTATGAAGACAAAGATATTAAATAGTTCAAGAGACAGATTTGACATGGAATTTAGCAGTACTAAAAAAAAAGTATCCGAAAATCGAAAGGGACAGATTTTATCGGATCACTGTTCGGTTACAATATCTAACTTTAGTAGAGTATTTGGCCGTACCATTTTCTGTAAATTAAAAGTTAGCAAATAATCCATACATAATTCATGCTGTACACACTATGGCAGAGTGGGGAGAAAAAGTTTCTGAATTATAGCAATCTAGCACGTCTTGGTTAGCCAAATTAATCAAGTGAATATAATTCCTTAACAGAATATGCCAAATGATACAATCGTTATTTTTATTTTCCGATTTGGAGTAAACTAGATGAGAGTTGAAATTAAATGGTTTTCTGGTCACGTAGGAGAGAGAGAGAGAGAGAGAGAGAGAGAGAGAGAGAGAGAGAGAGAGAGAGAGAGAGAGAGAGAGAGAGAGAGAGATCAGTACTGCAAGCCTTTTTCACAAAGTAATCAGAACTCAAACATTATTAATCATCTCTCAATTCTTTCCCTCAGGGTATAAATAAACACTCGTTTGTAATGTAAAGGCTAAGCTCATTGTTGCGTGAACGCATTAAGTTTTCTCGTAGCTTCGAGATCTGTGGTCAGATGTAACGATTTGGCGTGAGTGAGCACAAACAATGGCGGTCGAAACCCATCTTTGTTCCCATTATAGAAAACTTGTCCCCATTCTCTTTGTCCTTTCTTAGACAAAAGAATATTTATCCTTGATTTAACCACAAGCAAGAATCCTCGATAGCATAGGGAAACATAGACGGGCCTTTTATATTGAAAATCTATTATATTAAAAATGACAATAAGGAGAAAATTGCTGTGCTTATTATTTTTTTTTGGTCAATGACCTTTAGGGTCCGTACGACTTGAAGCGTTCACGGTATGGATTTCATTAGTGGAAAGGAACCGATGTGTCATAAAGTCTTCTTACCTGTTCTTGTATACCGTACACAAACGTTTAGTGGCGTCTTTATATTACTGTGTGTGTCGAGGTGTGGGTGGAAAGGGAGGGGGAGATATATTTCTTACATGTAAGACATTGCCTTCAACGATGAATACTAACTACAAAAATGGTTGTTTCTGATGTCCGAAAGATGAAGGAAGCAAGAACTAATATACTTTTGTTTCTTCAATAATACTTTCTTGGAGAGTAAAATATCCTAACTTTGCTAATTTCCTATCCGCACTCTTGCAGAAGAAAACATGGATGCATATCTACATGTATAATACACTGAAATCTCATTCATTTTCACTGATAATTTGTGGTTTTTATAACATTACAGTGCTATAATTATTTGTGAATATTACATTTGCTATATGTCGATTGTCTGTAAATTCGTGGTTTGAAAGATAAATGTATAATCGCCCCTCCCCACAAAAAACCCCCGACTTTCCACTCCGTTACTCTTAGGTTATGAGGCTGCGGAGTGGAGAGCTGTCAGGGAACCAGACTAGCTCTAATACAAATACAACGCTTGAAACATCGATCGGCAATTTCCGTCTCGTCTTAACGGACAGGACAGGTATTGTTCTGATTGAACAAGTTAATTCAAATAGTTAATTAATGAATTAGTGCCAGGAAGATGACATTTGCAATTGTCTCTAGTATTTACGTGTAATTATATTTGTTTGTTTGATTAGGGTTTTTAACGTAGCTTTAACAATTTTTCAGTCATATCGCTACAATGTCTGCAGTGAGGCATTTATAGTGATACATTTAGACATGTAGCATGATGTCCCATCCAGTCACATTATCCTGACACCAGACCGACCAGTATTAATACTAGCCTCTTAATGCTGAGCGCATAGCGACGCAGGTGTTAGTACAATTTTTGTCTTTGGTATGACTCGGCCGGGGATCGAACCCACGATCTCCCGCTTCCGCGGCGGACGCTCTAACCACTATGCTATCCGGGGCGGTTCGTGTAATTATACTATTGATTATGTATATATTCGTCTTCCTATGGGGGACTAAATCTTTCTTATGAATATGACCCATAACCTTTGACCTGAACCTATTAATACTTAACACTGCCACACTCGTCTTCTAGTTACACACTTGTTGGTAGGTGTGTTTTCACTATATTCGAATGGCTCTTTTCTACCATCTCAATTTTAGCGAGGGACCATGATGGCCGAGTGGTCTAAGTAATCTCAACTAGGTCCGCGTCGGTTCGAATCTCGTCTCGGCTAGCGTGGAAAGCTTGCTTGTTATTGGGTCGGTGTTCTTCTCTGTTCTTCTCAGGGTCTTCCCTGAGTTCTTTGTGTACCTATTATACAGACAGATATGTATAGCCAAAACAAACTATATAAAGCTAGTTCCCTGTTCAAGTGATAACTCACTTCTGCATGCTTATCAAAGGCAGGTAATATATGCCCCGTCTTTTGTAAGATTCGTTCTTTTAAACGCAATTATTCGCAAGCGCCGCACTAATTGTTGTTGTTTTAGGGCTTAACGCCATTTTCAGCATAATATAGGCTATACATGGCGGCCAATAATAATGGTGGAGGAAGATCCCAGAAAACCCCAAAAAGAACCACCGACCCACGAGAAACTCTGCTGGCAAGCTTTCTCACATAACTACTTTTGCCGAATCAGAGATTCGAACCCACGCAGACAGAGGTAAGATGGCAGTGATCCGTAACGGAGAGCGCTTTAGACCACTCGGCCACTGGGGGCCCCTCGACGCACTAATAATCTATGATAACACACTAATAATCAATGATAACACATCTTGGGTTTCAGGTATCAAAGACTAAAAAATAAATTAAACAGAACCCTCCATCTTTGACCATTTTGATCCGATGTGACACGGAACCTTGTCAATGTATTTTTCAGCCCACGACCATGCAGGGTAATGAGAACCGTCGGTTGTTGTTCCTCCTGTTGTAAATAATGGAACTATATTTTTAAAAATTGCTTTTGATTAAATATTATTTGTGTCTACTTTCTGAAGAATAACTTTTGGAATCATAGTAACCCGTGTTAGACTACGGCTACAGATCTCTAGGCTACAGATGTGCACACTATGGGAGCGGGTAGGGTGGGGTGGGGTATACACGGTTGGGCTTTATGGAGTGTGTGCGTGCAGATCATTTTTTAAAAATGGTGCCTTTTAATAATAATTTTTCACATTCGAGTCCCCTGAGATCATCAGACTCATATTATACATGATGCAATAGTATTAAAAAGCATGCCTTCCTACTCTTAGTTTACAATATTGTACAAATTTGTGTATTTAAAACAACACTGTATCAGAGAAATACCCTATTGCAGCCAGTGTGTAAATGTGTAAAACCACTCGCACATAAAACAATGTTACAGAGAAATACCCTACTGCAGTCAGTCTGTAATTGTGTAAAACCGCTCACACATAACACAAAACTAGTACAGAGAAATAGCGTAAACTTACGCCTTAAAATCAAGACTGTATATTGTATCTGTAGCACGGCTTTATGCAACCAGTGACAAGTGGGGCAGAAGAAGTAAAATATACATGTGAACAATATACATGTAAATGATGAGCGAAATTAGATTCCTTGTATAAAAGAGCGTGGATTGTCAAATTGTCTTATTTCAAAGTAAACAAGGTTTGGTAATGTTTAAACAAAGATATTAGTTGCGTGATTCAGCAAAAAGACCAATACAAGGACACTCAACATCTCAGTTACTACGACGCAACAAGGCGCAATTTTCGAGTGCATTGGCACGGTAAATTTATACATATTTAAGAGAACGATGCACAATAGATGATATTGCATAATAAGTTTTGTAACATCAATTGATGTTGAAAAGGTGTTATGAAGAATATATACGTAAAATAATTTGTATCAAAGAAACCAATAATTCGCAAATCAAGTGCGGCTGGTGGATTAAAAAGAAACATGTCAACTAGCACATAACTTGAATAGAAGCTTGTCATCGAATAGAGATAGGAAACCAGCCTGTATTCATAGAATACAGATAGGAAACCAGCCTGTGCATAAGTTAAACAGTTAATGACTAAGGGCCACGGGGTCACATTCCGTGGACATAGGATTTGAAGTGTGTTCTTCCACTTTAGCTTTAAAGCAAATATGACAAAACAATCGACACGTCGCAGCATCAACCGCTGCAAATACACAGATGCTGCGTGACCAATCTTCACATCGCAGTTATTTTTGTATTTTGTTTTGTTATGTACGGGACATTTGACATTTTCGACAGGCATAAAGAACACAACCTTTATTCCACCTCGAAGGCATTTGCTTTAATTAAATGTAAATGTGTTGAAAATTTATTAGATACCAATTGTCATACTGCACCTAAATGAATTTATATAAGCAGACTGTGCCAGTGTATTGCCCGTTTCTTCCTTTTTTAATTCTCTCTCCTGAAGACATCTTTCATCCAATACCCCTTCGCATAAAGGTATCTCGTGATCATACATTAACGAACTATCTGAAAAAAGAAAAGGACACATTCTGTTTGCGTGGCATCAAGGTAATTCAACCAACCTAACCGACATCCCCACCCCACTTTCTAGCCGCCCTGCCCCCCATTAATGGGCGTTAAATTCCTCCTTGAACACAGCCTTTATTCCATCTCGAAGGCATTTTCCCCCGAATTGGGGAAACTCTTTTATTCTGACCATTCTATTTAGGACTATTCTCCCTCCAATACATATTTTACCGAGCCGTATGTATGTATGTATGTATGTATGTATGTATGTATGTATGTATGTATGTATGTATGTATGTATGTGTGTGTGTGTGTGTGTGTGTGTGTGTGTGTGTGTGTTATCTCTGTGTGTGCGCGCGCGCTAATGGTCTCGTCATTACAGTACAATTTCTCCGGGAAACAAATTCGTAACTGTAAATTTAGTCCTTATAGTGTCTCTTTACAAGTGGAAATAACACAATAAACTACTCCCGGGTCTTTTGTGTGTGTGTGAGGGGGGGGGGGGGGAGCAAGTTCAGAGGATGAACTACATGGCGACATTGGTATTGACACAAGCGTTTACATTATCAACAACTGTAAAGTGTAATCACCTTTGTCCATTGTCAGGTGTACTTTTACGCAATGCGATTAGATATGTCGTTCGACCATCACTCGAAAAATATTTTATCATGCGACTGAATATAATGGCTGCAGCATTACAAATTAGCCGACATTAGTTTTAAAATTAGGTGACGATATAATGTTATTCTTCCCGTCTATATACATCACACGAGTATTATCGGTTAAGTTAATTTAGGTCCTACTGTTCATATCTGAAAGGAATCTATATACCCAAAGCACTCTCTATGAAGAGGAGATAATTGGGTTAAGAGATTATAATGCATATTGCGTAAAATGAAGACTAAGTCAGAGAAAATATTGGGGAGGGATAGGGGTCGGGCGATTTGGAGATATACATCCCTAAATCTTCACGTTTCATTTACGCCTGATGGAATTGTGGCCAACATGCAAGAACGACTTACCTTTTTGAAAGATCGTATCACGTGCAAGAACTTCTAACCTACGACACTGAAAATTTTGACAACCGAAGTGCTCCAATGAACTAAAGCAAATTTTCCGTTTCATAAAATATTCTAACATTGTTTAACCTATTTCAATTTACAGTCAAGATATATATTAGACCGACTTTAGGAAGTTATCAAAACGAAGTAAAAGGGTCAAATATTTGTAACTATTTGTTGGACTCGTAACATACATATGCGTGCGTTAAGCTTGTAGGCGTAGGGATAAGATACAAATTTGTTTGGTGAATCGCCGATTACTTAACAGTGATGATGTAGAGCGCCACTGCCTTATTACTACAAGTCACGTGTAGTCACATATTTTATGCGCGATTGTATTAATGCATCAGAAACAATGGAAAAACTCATGAATCACAGTAGACTCTAGACAAAGCATAGATCACTAGCATCATAATGGCCTGATTTGCTCTTGAGGAAGGTAAGAGTATGCACGGATATATTTAGGATTTTTCCGCTCGTAAGCCATGAAGTGTCTAAAGTTCTAAAAATGTAAATAAGAGAATTCCACCCCACCCACCCACCCCCAAAAAAAACAACAGCAACAAAACACAACAACACATAAATAGCAAAATAAAAAGACAGCATTTTCGTGGCAGGTTTATAAACAAACATCGAAGTAACACATTCATAACTACAGAGTACATTGGTATTTAATAAAAGAACAGGTCTCCATATTTAACTGATAATGTCTGTGTAATACAATTTAAATCACAAGTAATAAAGTTTTAAGTTTCGGTCGAAAATTAAACATAAATGAATTAGACAAATTATGTATAAACTAGGTTGCATGTGTGTGTATGTAAGATGAGGAAATGAACACTTGTTTATCATCACAATTGACAATTCAGGAAACGCACGGGAAATAGCACCATGTCTTTTCACTGACGAATAATGGCGATATTTCCGGTTTCAAGCATTCTTTGTCATCGCTCTCGTTTGCCATCGCCGTTTTTAAAATATAAAAAAAATATTTGTTTTAAAACAATCGATGCACAGCTATTAACCAAACTATACAAAGGATTCACTAAAAGTTTTGACGCTCAATTAGCCGCTGTCTATTGATCCTTCAAATTTACGTGTCCATCATCCACTAATCTTCTTAATTTGTGTGCCCATAATGCATTATTCCTTTCAGCTGTCGCGTCAATTATCCATTATTTCTTTCGATCTTCATGTAAGATTCATACTTCGAATTAACAAGGTAGAATGCATGCTAGGCTAAGAACATAGTGTAGTAGTTTTAATTAGGATTTGTATTCGAATCGTGCATCTTGTAACAAGGACTGTGGTACTATACTTGTTGTCTAGACTGTCCAAAATATTATGTACCGTAAGATCACATCTTATATACACTCCCATTTACTCTCACAACTGAACCTTTATTGATAGGCATCCATATAATCTGCAAAGAAAATAGCATTCACATATGCTTGTCTGTAATAAGTTCCATTATGACGAGTAAAAGATTTAAATCTTTTAGTCTATGAGAATCAAGACCCTTCACGTAGTCCTCTTAATGATTTTTTTCCCTTCAGAAAACGACTGTTAAACTGTTGGAACTATTCTGCATGCACTTTTATGTATATTTTTTTTGTATGTGACAACATTTAGAAGTATGCAGATTCTGTTCTATTTTGTCTGGGAGAGACCGTTCTCTAATAAGCTTGTTGCTTTCTACTAAATCACCGAGAAAGCTTGTTCTTACAATTTCTTGACAAAGTTTATAACGTAAAATATTGTTTTAACTAAATAAAATGACGCTAAACAGGAAACAACTTAACTATCGTCGACGGTTCAAAAATTGGAAGGTACACTAATCTGGGAAATTACGCAGGTGTTGAAATAACTTTATGGCGATAACCTCATTTAGTATCAGATACTAACAAAGATATTATTATTCTAGGTACAAGTTTAGTATTAGTATTCTAGGTAGGAGGTTACACACAGGACGAGTTACTCCATGTTGTAAAACTGTGTTACGTATGTTAATATTTATTTGATAACGCAGGTGCTTCACGAGACTAATATGAAATGTATTTCACGAGACTAATATGAAATGTATTTCACGAGACTAATATGAAATGTATTTCACGAGACTAATATAAAATTATTTCACGAGACTAATATGAAATGTACTTGCAACTAAATAAAGCAAGCATTTACACTTACTTAGCACTGTAATCGTGAACCGTTTTTAATACTAAAGTTGAACAATTTTCACGTTATGACTTTGTTTAACATCATTCAGACAAAATTAGGTACAACTTGGTTATTATGGTTGCATTTTTGTTGCATTCTTATTTTATTTTTTTATTAACGTGCACATATTTAAAATATCCAGCAACTGTTTATGGATTTTAACTATAGTTTGAGTATTGCGCTAGATCTTCTATCGAAATGGTCGTTTTCTCCAGATGTCAGCAACATCATTTTTTTTTTTTATAGAAGTGAAAGTTTTCTCCAGGAATTAGCGACAATATTTTCTTTAGTTGTGTAAGATTTCTTCCAGGAATTGGTGTGCTATTCTTTTAACTGAGGTTTTGTCTTCAGTGTAAAATAATGCCGTAAGATTTGTTTCTTAAACAGACTATTTGTTTCTTCAACAGACTAAAATAAAAAGTGACTAATATAATAAATTATACTATATTTTAGTATAAAAAAAGCTAAAACTAAAACTAAACGCTGGCACGAATGCCAGACCTTTTATCTCTTACAAGTTATGAATTATTCTTGTAAAGACTGTAGAGATTACTTTTGAACTCAAATGTTTCACCAACTCGTGAAAAGAATATTAACTTTGCTAGTGATAATTTTCCCAAATAAATCTATATTGTGAAGTATTGAAAGGAACAAAAAGCTATATATAAAAAATACAATAGCTTCAATATCGTGTTATTCTTACGATGAATTCTTATATAAAAAATACAATAGCTTTAATATCGTGTTATTCTTACGATGAATTCTTATATAAAAATACAATAGCTTCAATATCGTGTTATTCTTACGATGAATTCTTATATAAAAAATACAATAGCTTTAATATCGTGTTATTCTTACGATGAATTCTTATATAAAAAATACAATAGCTTTAATATCGTGTTATTCTTACGATGAATTCTTATATAAAAAATACAATAGCTTTAATATCGTGTTATTCTTACGATGAATTCTTATATAAAAATACAATAGCTTTAATATCGTGTTATTCTTACGATGAATTCTTATTTAAAAAATACAATAGCTTTAATATCGTGTTATTCTTACGATGAATTCTTATTTAAAAAATACAATAGCTTTAATATCGTGTTATTCTTACGATGAATTCTTATATAAAAAATACAATAGCTTTAATATCGTGTTATTCTTACGATGAATTCTTATATAAAAAATACAATAGCTTCAATATCGTGTTATTCTTACGATGAATTCTTATATAAAAAATACAATAGCTTTAATATCGTGTTATTCTTACGATGAATTCTTATATAAAAAATACAATAGCTTTAATATCGTATTATTCTTACGATGAATTCTTATATAAAAAATACAATAGCTTCAGTATCGTATTATTCTTACGATGAATTCTTATATAAAAAATACAATAGCTTCAATATCGTATTATTCTTACGATGAATTCTTATATAAAAAATACAATAGCTAATGAAACAAATGAACGTACTTTTGAATACCTGAAACAATGGTGCATCTATTTGGGAATGTGGTGTGGTTAACAGATTACGGAACGATTTAATTTAGTGGATTCGAGATATACTAAAAGTATTACATACTCCACCAAAATGGTTTATCAGGAGAAATTAATGAAAAAATTTGTTTATTTTATTCTTCTGCTCACCAAATACTACATACACACATGCAAGATGAAATGAGACATACCAATATTTAATGGCCTTGAATAGCTTTTTAAAAGAATATTGTATATTAGAAAAATACAATGTAGTGCAGTCCAAGGAGACAGAAACGAAAGCTTCTTGAAAATTTGATAACATTAAGAACCAATACCTCTTTCCAAACTTAGTTAAATCGCTGTATTATACTCTATATACACAAACTTACAGCTGTGTATAGACTGGAACACAACCACTCTCTCTCTCTCTCTCTCTCTCTCTCTCTCTCTCTCTCTCTCTCTCTCTCTCTCTCTCTCTCTCTATGATGTGTGTAGTTCGGTGTTCTTTTCAGATATACTTAAAGACTATGCCTTTTTTAATTGTCCACGGAGTATGCCGGTTGTTACAACATAGCAGTGTCGAGAAATGAATATGTACCATCAAGATTTTATTAATTCCTATTTAGAAATGTAGGTAGTAGCCTAAATTCCATTAAAGTTGTTAAATACATGTAAGCAACAGATTTAAAATAAAATATTTGTTTCATACCGCCAAATATTTATTAATAATTTTTTTAAATGTGAAATTGAAACAAGTAGAGTATAATTTGAGTTACACCTCACCTCCCTCTGTGTTCGAATAAATATTTATTTCTCATTCAAATAAATAAATAAATAAATAAATAAATGTGACATCCTGTGCAGTAATGCACATGAAAATATACGTATTTACAACAAAACAATATTTATTGTCCAAATATCATTCTAATTATTGTCACTCTTATCAGATTATGAAACATTTGATTAATTCTGAAACGAAAGAATATAGATGCATTTACTAAATGACAAGGAAGTGTTAACAATCAATTGAACCCATCTCTTTAACCCATTTATGTTGCTTCAAAAGGCTAATATAATAAACTAGATCTGTTTCGTCAATATGCAATATGTTTCTTCAATAGACTATAGTAATAAATTAGATCTTACTTGTAAATAGACTGTTTCTTTAACAGTCTATTATAATACATTAAATCTATTTATTGCATAGACACTCTGTTTGTTTCTTTATTTGACTGATATAATACAATAGATTTATTTATTCAATAGATTGTCTTTTTCTTTAATAAACTAACATATTTAAATTAACTGAGACCTATGTATTCACTAGACTATCATCAAAAAGAGACAGAATTGAATTTTAAAATTGGTATATACATTTATACAGACGATGTATTTAATGCGATGCGAACGTTTCAGACCAATTTTGGAAAAAATAAATTAACTACAATTAGCAGATTTTTAAAAAAAACTGTTTCCGAAACAGTGGACTATATTGGATGCAGTTAGGAACATACCTATGATCTAGCGATGATAACTGTAATATTATTTTTAAGATGAAGTGTATCACCAACATAATGAGAACGTCTTTGGCGTATTGTATTGTGGTACCCATATGTGCTTCCTGTTATAAGGAGACAACAGGAGGTCCAATTAAAGATATCTAATTCTTTCATTAAACCAATAAGTCAAAGAAATTATGGTATACGTTTTCATCAAAGTGGCCGATGCGTCTGTAAAGCCAATATAATGTTTCACGCTGAAGGTGTGTAACTCTATTTATGATCAATGAAACTGAACCCCCGCCAAAATTCTATTGTTGGTCACGAGCTCACTTTCAGGTGTGCATTGCAGTGACTTTAATTTTCAGTATAATAAATGTATAAGAACCATATGGGCGCAGCTATACTATCTTAGTTTGATGTTTACACAAGTTAAATGCATTTATTTATTTATTTATTTATTTATTTATTTATTTATTTATTTATTTATTTATTTATTTATTTATTTATTTATTTATTTATTTTGTAGGAACGAATCGTTGAATTTAATGATCAATCCTCTGTACCCTTTGCTTATCAGATACAAATACAAGTACACTTTTTTTATTTGATAAAGTGTTGAAAGTATTGCTGATTAGCTAAATGCAAAGAATTATATCTGCGGTGAGAAACATCTGTTCAGCTATGTAGCGTCCAATTGCTTAAAACGAAAGAGATATAAATAATGTCGTATCATAATGTTTAAATCAACGATCAGAAATATATATTGATCTAATCATTCTTCTATAGTTGAGTTTCATTTAACACATGATAAAGCGATGAAATGATTTCATTATGAAACAAGCAACCAACCAATCTACCCAACTACGTATCAAAATAAACGTAACAAGCAAGTATACACACAAATGTGACGCACGCCAATCGAACAAGAAGGACGGCAAGCAGCCCACAAACCGAGATGTATGTGATCACATGCTATTTATACAGTATGTCAATGGGGGCCATGCGTGGACGAGTGACATAAAGCTTTCGCCGTTAAAGATCATCACCATTCTACATTTCTTCTAGTGGATTCGAGACTCAGTCTCAGCCAATGTCGATAGGTGAGACAGTGTGCCAGTTGCTTACTGTGGGTTGGTGGTTTTCCCCGGGTTTTTCCCCCGGAATTTTCCTCCACCAGTTATACTAGCCGCAGTGTACTGAAAAATGTCATTAAACACAAAATAACTATAAATAAACAAAATCCAGACAAGGGAACACCAAATATACATTGTGTTTTGTATCTTATTCAGTTGTTAAGAGTTCCGTATATCATTTCTTTGTACAAAAGCATAATAGAAGCAAAATATTGATGTATTTCAATGTCATACAAACGTCATACATGTACTTAAATATCAACAATAAACATTATATAAAACCCCAGTCTTCGCAAGAATAGACAATACTATCGACTAATTTTTTAGTTTTGTCACACTATTATTTTTCAACGGCTGTTAATCGTCTTTCTTTTCTTTTCAGTCCCCTTGTGTTCTAATCTGCCATATTACATGTTCAGCTGTCAAACCCGTACCTAGGGCAAAGCGAACGAGGCAACCGCCTTGGGCCCCGCGCTTTCAGGCAATCAACATTGCTATGTAATGTTTTTTTGTTTTTTTTATCTCGGTGCCCCGCGCTCATCGCTTGCTGCCCTGGGCCTCGCATGCTGTCTGAGACTCGAACATTCTAGGGCCGGGCCTGTCAGCTGTGTTTGCTAACTTTGTAGTTCATTTGTTTCACATACTTGCATTATATGTCTTACCAGTTGACAGCTACACGGTAATTTAAAAAGCTGTATAAAAAACACGACCAGAAAACTGCTTCGGGTCATTCTATAGTTGCTTAAAGGAGTACCTCTTCATTTTATATCAACAGATTTAATAGATGTGTGTCATTACAAATATCGAATAACTCTGATCAGATTAGTTCACTTCAAGGCTTGATAAAATTCGGGTACTTTGTATTGTTGCTTTTAACACCTTATTAGCTAGATCATGACGAAGAAATTTAACCCAATTACTTTTCCCAAGTACACAGCAAGGTATCCGATTTGATCTTGCCGGCACGGGAATTTAACCCGCAAGCCTTGGGTTATAAGCCCAACGTTGGGCCAAATAGCCGTTAAAGAATGTGTCATAATTCTGTTTAAGGGTCAGGTTCCATCCAGATAATTTGGCTATAAAATCAGTGAATGTATTTCACTTTTCTAAAATTATAATTTACTAAAACACAGAGATGTTAAAATATTATAATAATCTATCTATCTATCTATCTATCTATCTATCTATCTATCTATCTATCTATCTATCTATCTATCTATCTATCTATCTATCTATCCATCCATCCATCCATCCATCCATCCATCCATCCATCCATCCATCCATCCATCCATCCATCCATCCATCTATCTATCTATGCATGTTTATTTTTACGAGGACCAATCATTCTTTCAGACCAATATCATGTTTGTCTTGGAGTAGTGTTACTGTACAAGTTTACTTATGGCAAATTTAACCTTACAATCTTATTTGATCCCATTTTCCTTTGTAAAGGGCCTAATTACAAGCGAAAGTCGGGCAAACTTGATATTGTTACAGATTTTGAATCAACCACATGGCAACTGCAGGTAATCTCAGGCTATTGATATTAGCTGAAAAGTCGCAGCATCGCCATTTCACATCATTGGTACTACCATTTGTTCTTTATCCGTTTTCAAAGAAATTTAATTCAAACAACAAATAATCTGCAATCAGTTATTTGTGCTATTAAAAATTCTTTCTAACAGTATACATTCTTATCTGAATGGTCACAAATGGTTTTATCACAAGATGAAGGTGTATACGAGACAGATGTATCTATTAATCTTTGAAACCCTACGAAATAAATACAAATTAACAAATAAGGTGTGAATGCAAATGAACTGGAAAACAATAATTTCATGAATAATGACTAAAAGCATAATATATTATATTGTGAATTTACACCTAAGATATAAATAGTGTTGGAAAAGATTGTAGGGTTGATATATTAAAATTATAACATCTTTGAACTTTTGTGAAAACCAAGCGAATTACAATAATCTATATCTATGAAATTTTTTGGGTTAAACGCACCTGTTGGGTACGAAGCCCAAGAACTGAAAGATGGTACAGTTTAAATAATTATTGGTTGTTCCCTTGATTTACGATAAAAAGCAAGAAATACATTAGTGCCAATTACACTAATTAAATATATAGATAATTGTTTTAGACTGAATCGTGATGATGCATGAGAATGAATTAGGAAATTTTGTTGGATTTCAAATGATTCCTGTGTAAATATACACTAGGCATATAAACATAAATTTGGCAGCTTAGTGCTGGATTTTTCTCTCCTACGTCTTCGTTGACAAAATGATTTATGTATCTTCATCCGGCCTTTCCAATATGAAGACACGTGTCTCGTTATTTGAGTTTTGCAATGTAATAGCCAGACCGTGAAAGAACAATAAGAAATTAAAACAATTCTCGGGAGAAATTCAATACATTAATAATGTATTTCACGTGAATTTTGTTCCTTAATTTAGGTCATATTGACGTAGACCTCTGAGTTCCTTTAATAGACGCCAAGAGTGTGCGGATCCATCAAAAGGCCAGCCAGTACGTTTCATTTCAAGATGACTTACCCGATGATTGGTAATTTTTGAATGTCACGCAGATGTTTGTACCATAAGAGTAGCAGTAGAATGTTGAATAATGCTAGCATTACCTTACTGGGTCACTTGCACTTTTGCAGTGCACACAATCTTTTACCACAAAGAAATCTGGTGAAATGTATTGAAACACACTTTGTGTAGGTTTTGTACCCAAGGTCGGATCTTTTTATGAATCAAGTCGATAGCTGACAACACAAAGTTGGAAATCAGCAGGTTCATTGGAAATTCCGTAAATGGTTGGAACTTTTGCAAGTGTGACCAGCCTTCACGATGTCCAAAGTGTCCATCATGTGACAGTTAGTATGTATAATTTGAGATAAAATATATACAAATTTGAAGAGCACAAACTATTTAACATGGGGCAATATATATTTTTAAAAAACCAAAACGATATACACTAGTGACGCTCTACTATCGTGTTACAAAAAACCCTCCTAAAATAAAACTGAGATGATAAAATTCCCAATACAATTAAAGAGATCACTAACGGAGCCCCTCTGTCATTCCAGTCTTCCTGTTTCATGTACTTAAATGCCTGCTTAAGTTTGATTTTAACAAGTAATAAAATGTCGTCTGCTAGTATACAGGTATAACTTTATAATGTATTCCGTATGTTATTAGTACGAGAAGCGGCTTTGTCCAGGAATAACGGATAGGATTATAGATCGAAACGTCTATGGTTCAAGTCTCGGCGTCACAGAATAAACCAGTGTATAAAGTTAAAGTGTAAAGTTAAAATGATATAATGATTTCAACTTACATCATACGTCACAGCACACTACATAAAATGGATACGTATCGCACAAGATAAATTACACTTAAGCTAATAAAATAAGGACATATTTGTACACCCAAATTGTGACGTAAAGCTCATGCTAATAAAATAAGGACATATTTGTACACCCAAATTGCGACGTAAAGCTCATGCAAACTAGTTAATTTTTTCCATTGTTGATATCTTTCAACTGTAGTCAAACTTTATTTAAAAGTGTATTCAAATATTATGTATGCAAGCCAAATAACCTGTATTCATTCAAAGGTTTACGAAGTGAAATCTCAGTCTGTTCGTTATGATTTTGTTTCATTTATGTGTTGTCATACGTCTTAATTAGCGCCAATCAAGAAGAAAACATTAAAGTGTTCCGCAAATATGTTTGTTAAAACACGTTTTCTGGTATTTAATATATAATATAAATAGGAATGTTGGAATCTATATTTAAATATCATTTGTAGGTGCACACACACATACACATACATACATACATACATACATACATACATACATACATACATACATACATACATACATACATGCATGCATGCATGCATGCATGCATGCATGCATGCATGCATGCATGCATGCATGCATACATACATACATACATACATACATACATACATACATACATACATACATACATACATACATACATACATACATACATACATATATATATGTGTGTGTATATATATAAAAGCACGTAGCAGCTCCCTTAATAGTTTAAGTATGGAGCTATGGTCGCTCTTGTTCTGTTGTTTTTCTTTTTATCTTGTTACTCGGACACACACACACACACACACACACACACACACACACACACATTCATGCATGCATGCGTACGTACGTACATACATACATACATACATACATACATACATACATACATACATACATACATACATACATACATACATACATACATACATACATACATACATACATACATACATACATACATACATACATACATACATACATATATATATATATATATATATATATATATATATATATATATATATATATATATATATATATATATATGTGTGTATATATATAAAAGCCCGAAAGTTAGTGGGTTTCTCTGCCTATTTTCTGGAAACGTTTATTTTTACACATATTTTTTTTAATTTCAATCTTTTCCTTCAAGCTATCGACGGGGAATGCTTTTCTACATTTTTTTTTAAATGGAAACAAACACGTTATAATTGTTATCAACTTTGTGTATGATCAGCTAATTGTACACGCGACCACATATTTGTATCCGTCGAAGTTTCGTCTTTTTTTCTGGAAAGGAATAAATCTAATTCCTCAGTTTTAGACACTCGGGATATCGTCTGTCAGTGTCAGAATTGCAATGTTCCCATTGATAACTTTTCACCATTATCGATCCAAACATCTACAAATCATTGCAAATTTTGTAAATATTTATCATAACCAATTCATAATACCACAAGCATTGAGGGTGTGTCTAATTTACGTTCACTGATTGGTTAATTGATCAGCGTGATTGACAAGTGGCGATAGGTCAATTCATTAATCTTAAGCAAGATGATAGATCGCTACGCCTACCAAATCATGTGACATGACGCGCTTCTAACCTCCTACAAACATACAGTATTTGGCTAAGAAATATATTTCAGCTTAAGTGATATGTTGATTGAAAATGATTTATATTCTTCTTAAAAATTTCAATTTACAAAGTTGCATAAATTATACTTTGTAGACATTATTAGTATTTGTAGTTCAAATGTGTATCGTAATGATCTAAGTGTCTTATATCAGTAAATAATAAAAATCCGTTTTAAAGCTGCTCGATAACTTATTTATAAACAAGGAAATTTGCTCAAAAGGATGCTTGTGTATTTAGCATATAATCTTGTCCATATTAATTTTATCTGGCTTACATTCATGCTGCCTTGGAAGGAAATGAATTAAAAATTGATAAGAAAATCGTAAATAATTACTGTTTAGAAGTATACTATTGTACATACTAATTTTAAAAGTTTTACTCTGTTCGTCATATGGAATTTGACCAATGATGTCTGTTAATGTAAACATGTAAGTACATGATTAATATATTGGACGATAATTATCTGAAACCATTGTTTTATTTTTATTTTTAGGATTACAGTTTTGTATTCCCACTTTTCATTCAGCTCAATAAAAGAGTAAAGAGTGCCCACTCTATTTCCATCTTCCAAATCCAATATATCCAGTGGCTTCTGAGATGCTGCTGAAATAAATAATTTCCTTTTATGAGGGCCTCGAGATAGATTAGTTCTTAGCTAATTGTGTTACCCTCTTTAAATAAAGTCATTATTATTATTATTATTATTATTATTATTATTATTATTATTATTATTATTATTAGTCACTAAAGCCTCTGAAAGATCGATACGATAAATCAATAAATCATTATTTTTAGGACATAAAAAATTAAGTGTAATTTTTCAAACATTAAAATGTTGCATTTCTCTGTTTCAGTGCTTCTTAAAAATATAATAATACAGGAAAGCCAGAACGTTAAGGGGTTTTCCACCTATAATCGTTTATTTTTACATATAGTTTTCAATTTCAGTTCTTTTTTTTTCCATTTAAAGACATCGATGGGATATGCTTTTGTGCACATGTTTATGCAAACAAACATGTTGTAATTGCCACCAATTGTTTCCATATTCAGCTGATCGGACAAAGTTTTGCCTATGTTTTGAGAAAGGAATAAATCTAATTCCTCCATTACATGATCTGGATATTGACAATTAATAATTACAATGCTCCCACTGAATTCTGTTTACCCTTATAGATCGAGAAAGCAACAAATCAAGTTCAAATTTGTAAATGCTTATTTTATAAGCAATTCATTGTTGCCAGACGCAGCTTGTCAGAGGAAAGTGCATGCCAGGAGATGTGTCTAATGTACGCTGGCTTATTGATTGATCAGCATGATTGACAAGTGACGATATGACAATGTATGAAACACTGAAATCTTAGATTTTAGGGAATAATACCAATCTCTTTTAATAAACATAACCCTTAAACTCAAACATATTTCCTTGCCAACTACTGCGTGTTTGTCGGGATTAACAGGTCGTCATGCCACGTGATTTGGAAGTTGGAGCGGTCTATCATCTCGCGAAAATTCAACTGCCGGCATGGAAGCATCACATGGTTACTTCCGGTCTTTTCAAAATCACTGTACGTGTTAGGTAGGCGTAGCCGTATCTCTCTCTCTCTCTCTCTCTCTCTCTCTCTCTCTCTCTCTCTCTCTCTCTCTCTCTCTCTCTCTCTCTCTCTCTCTCTCTCTCTCTCTCTCTCCCTTAATCTAGAGCTTATATGTCATCCTTTGTGCCTCCCCAAGCCTTCGCTCGCTTATCATCAGAGAATTCCCTCCGTCTTTTCTCTGCTACCGGATGTGATGCATATTTAATTTGCATTGTTTTTTAATTCCTTGTCACAAATCTAGTTAGCTTTATACAAAACAAAATCATTGACTTTAGTTTTGTAAAGAACACCACAATCTGGGTCCAGAACAATGGAAATTCTACACGTAATACGGGGTCTACATATTGTTTACTCCATTTAATATTATAATTTCAGTAACAGATATTCTAATTATAACTAAAAATATTTTTATCTTGTAAACATTTAGAATCTTCCATAATGAAATTTCCATTTACTAATAGGTTTATTATATAAAAATACGAAATGTGACATAATATTCATTCGTTCTGTAAAGTTTGATCAGAATCAGTTGTATTATCCTTGTGTCCAGTATGTCATTTGGGCTGGAATTTATTTGTTCAAAATATTTAATTCAAGTTTTATTCTCTGGAAATACGAAGTGCTCAGAAATAACATTCTTGGAAACAGAAACTTTGATTTTATAGTGAAATTCAAATATGTATATATTGTATATATTCTTGGATTATATTATTGTGAGTCAACACATGACACTAGGCTACACTAGGCTACCACAGATACATCAACACTTCAGGAGTTGGATTATTTATTTTGGAATATCACGCAAAGAAATTACATTGCGGTGTTGACTTTCTGAAACGCGGGGCCGAAAACGGTTGCTTCGTTCGCCTTTGCTCTCGGACAAGGCCTGAGCGCTGGTTGGTTGTGTACAGTCATTGCCTTTACCAGCCCCGAATTTGTGACGCATATTTCTTTTCAAAACAGTAACCAATTATGTTGGCCATGCAAATGTTCTTTGTCTCGTCTTCTAATGCAGTCGATTTAAGCCAACAATCCGATCACAGCCGTAATGGCATATTCTTATCGATGCACCTTGTTGCACTGCGACATAAAAACACAGGTCAGCACATTTATTTGGGATTTGGTCGATACCACCACACATACAGTTCCCACGCTACCGGGAAATCGGAGTCGGAGGGCATTTCTCGAAAGATAATGTTTGTTCCTGACCCGAAAGAAAAAACGTTTTAATTTTGTGAATATTGATCAAAATGGAGAAAATTAAGGAATTGACAGCTTCCGTTTGACTACAGAAATACATAAATTAGTCGTATTTAAACTGATCCGATGTAAACTTTACTGAGTTCTTACCTGAATGTTGAGGGTTGCATAACTTTTTTGTCAGCTGAGATCATTGGGTGCTTGCTCAAAACATATTTATATATTCAATCCAAGTTCTGGGGTGAATGAATTTTTCAATAGATGCGTCTAACTCTTAATCCGCTCTATATCGATACATCTTTAGTTTCCGTGTAGAAGTTACGTGGATCTGTCGTGTGACATAATTTGCCTACATGGTTGTAACGTGTAATCGTGGTGAGTATACAAAAATAAAAGCTTTTCTTACTACAGTTACCATTTTGATATGTAAAGTTAAGTAAAACGTATTGTGATAAATCTTTGCTTATTCCTTGATCGTTCACGCTGGGACAAACGTTGGCATTTTCGTCAGTGATCGATTCCGTTACCCCTAGCTCGCCTTTGCGGTGATTTGTCTAAGTACTCCGTCTAAGAACACTAGGGTTTATTCCAACAGTAAGATGATTGGTACTGCATCTTAAAATTTAGATTTATTTGCGTAAAGGTATTTTAAGAAATGTTTAGAGTATTTAGGAGACTTTCAAACAGTTTTATACGTGATGTCCTTTTACAACTCTTAATTTTTGCTGCAATTTGTTTCTTCTTCAGATGTCATATTAAAGCAAATATTTGAAATAAAAAAAAAGTAATATTATAAGGGCTTGTACATAATGTAAACCAAAATAATTTAGTTTGTTCTTGTCATGAAGAACGCTTCTTTTTGAAAAGTAGTCCTTGATATACATAACATATGTATCTGCTTATTATTCAAATATAATTTTTAAAATCTAGGCTGCATTAGAATTTGTTAATGTTATTTATATGTGCTATTGGAATCACGGTGCCCTGTGAATCTGTGATAAGATACAACCATTAGTTTCACAAAAGTTAGCTTATGTTCACTTTTAAAGGATACGAGTCTTCGTAGCCTATTTTCTGAGAAAGTCAACGATCTATAATAATCTATAATTTAAAAAAAAATATATTACCTTTACAATGCAAAACGCTTCAAAACAGAATGCCATAAAAAAAAACTCGTGATTTGGTTCATTAGAAGCAATGAAATGATAGAGTCATTTAGCGCTTCAAGCTAGACAAAGTGACTCCATGCTTATGTGGTAAACGTTTCTCATGCTGTGTGTGAGTTTACGTAATTCAAAGCACAGAACCCTTGCATCGATCGTGATCAATATATTATATAAACTACCAAAACAGGCTATCAAAAAAAAAATAATAACAATAATTTTTTAAAAAAATCAAAAGTATGGGAGAGCTGTCTGTCAGCCTTTAGGCACCGCACACGTGTTGGAGAATCCGAGCTCTAATGGGGTCCACGCAAAAGGCGATTCGGTTTATTAATCGTCTTAGAGTGTTCCACTTCGTCTAAACCGCCCCAACAAAAGATATCCACTTAGGCTTTTATTGATTTAAATATATCCCACCTACCCCTTTTTTCAATACAGTGCATAAATAATCAAATATTAAACGTCCACTTTATTGCAGTTATTGCAATTTTCCCTTCAAAGCATAAATTACAAATTATGCACGAAGTATGTTCTATGGTCAATTTGGTTGATAATTTGATGGTCACAAATAGCAGAATTTGTGCTGTTTTCTACTGATTTCCAAGCAAAACTTCACACATGACCTATGATAAAAGGTGAAATTTGAAAATGCGTAGCCCAGTCTGAAGCCATATTGTACTCGGTGGACGTAACCCTGTCAGTAAACTCATAAAAATAATAATGTTTGTATCCAATATTTCTTTCTACAGACGTATGAAAAGAGACCGTATGGAAACGGGTGATGATTTGGGGTTTCGAGGTTACCGTTTTATGTTATATAATTTTAATGAAGCAGTATATGAAAAGCACTACACGTTTTATAAGCTTGGTGTACATGGTCATTCGTCTAATAAAAATGTTATGAGTGAGTAAACAAAGTTTATACAAAAGATGGATAGGAAGGGCGATAAGTGCAAACATCAATTTCAGGCTGGAAGAAACTTTGAAAAACCTGGAGATTTATGTTTTTGAAAACCATGGGAACCCTGGTCTGTCACCAGAATCAGCACCAACTCATTTCCCCAAAACAACCGTACTAATGATTCCACAGATCAATCAAAAACTAGGAATCAATAATTGCTTACCTATCCTATATTTATACATATTGAACTTGACCTACTTCACAGTAGAAAGTTCTGGAAAAGTAATCATTCGGTGAAAATTAACACTAACGCTTAAACTCAATTTCTAGAACATATCTTGTTTACTACTTAAACTATGACGGAAGTCGGGTATACAAAATCTACCTGAACATTCCTTGATCAAAAGCATTACAAATATCAGGTATGCAAAAACTGTATTCAGAAGCCTAAATTACAGACAAAAGTGAAGCACACAATACAGTTAAATGTCCATAACAATTGTGACTGTATATACTAGATTTTGCGGATATTTTCGTTGTTAGATTATATATATATATATATATATATATATATATATATATATATATATATATATATATATATATATATATATATATATATTACAAACCACTGCTACAGGTATACAGATGAATGTTTATTTTACTACGCACATCATGTACTGTGGAAACTTCCTATATAATGATCGCGCCTATACTTGATATAATATATTTTACAGATATTAGGTTTTATGTAAGAATAATTATAACAGTCACGAAAACGTATCTGTTGATGCGTATATTTTGAAAGGATGTATGATGGTATCACATTGCTTCACAAACAATGGCGTGTTTGTAACAAATTATAAAAACCTAGATCACTATTTCGCCTAAATGCGTCATACAGATTTGTCAAAGATGTTCAAAAGATATTGCATAATGTTTCAAATACATATGCGGAGCGTCAAGATAAATTAATATAGCTAGGAATTGTATTGGAACAAGAAAGACGTACGTTCGGTGAATAAATCATATAAAACCAGAATAGTCGGTGTGTTATAATATTGTGGAAAAATCGATGACATTAAGACCAAACCACCCAATTAAATAACTAATGAAGAGAGTCACGCCATTTGAAAATATCAGTGAAGAGAATAACTAAAAGATTATCAAGAAACAAACTGCTCAGGGAAATGTTCTCAGCATATTATTATATAAAAATAACAATTTCACTCACACATATGCATAACAATAAATTTTGCATTTACAAAGAATAGATGGAAATGATGCAAAACCGTCTGAAATAGGGACGTTTCTGTGAAGAGTTATTCCGATGTGATGATGCAGATTTCATACAGTCATTACCCGAGTACTACAAGGTAGCTACATGCAATTCTTTTTTAGGTTGGACCTTGTCTGCATAATAGTATGAGCTTCTTGAAAACATGGAAATATACAGAATGTGTTTACAACTGCAGAATGGACTTAACGGATGAACTCAATAAAATTACACCTCAATTACGTTTAACCAACAACACCGACTCGGTCAGGAAGAGAAAGACACACTTGGAAGCGCTAAAGATTTTGGGAAAATCATGAACCGTTGGAGACACACCGCAAAGGTATAGGGGTTTCACGGTTGCAACGGAGTTACTGATCGTAGCGCCTAAAATTACCTCCCTTAGCTCCAATGCTCATGCCCACAAAAAATCGCCAGTTCCGGATAGTTTACTGTTCTACACTTGATTAGCAAAACATAAAGTAAATAAAGGGAAACCAATGAATAAATTATAGTAGTTTTAGATGATCGTGGCCCACGGTAATTCCATCAGACCGTGCAAATCCCGGTGATATAGAATGCACAGTAGCTGTATTGGTGAGAAAGGTCCTTGATTGGAAGTGCTTGTGCGTGTTGCAAGCGAACAAGACCATCCTGTCCAGCAATTATACTTGACGATGACAATATTTATTTTAAAACTATGATGGATCTTCAAACTATACGATGCGAAAAATTAATTGAATCGGAACAACAGCTGAAAATGGTAATCACCAAGAGAACCATTTTATTCATAATGTACAGACGTGAGCTAATGTGGACGCGATTTGAAATCTCTCCGCAGCACAACAGTCGGCTTAGGCGTAGCAGAAATAGGACTACTTCACCTAGTATATGCACACCATTCTGAATCGTTGTAGGAGCCAGAACCATATCAATAGTAACTGGTGGTATTGGCTTTGGTAAAATAATTTCGTTACTGCTAAATAAGAAATTACGTGCTTTTATTCAACAATATGTGGACAGCACTATTTATCAGATCAGTCTCAATACAATTAGTAAACAGGATTCGAAGATAAAGCCATTACCATAGTAGAGTTCGAGAACGTATTGGTTTAAATGTAAGACACCCGACAACTTTTTGTAAAGGTACTTAAGAAGTGCGCCAGGGACACAAACAGGAAATTGCCTTCAAAGCAGTGAAGACAGAGTAAATGTTCGATGTTTGCTAGTGTACATCAATCAGTATGTAATTGTGTTACTCCTTTTAATGATTATAGGGAGTAATGGTACGGAAAGATGGGAACCAGTCTGGAAATATGTAAAGATAACATGGAGGATATAATGGTGTTTCTGGCCAGGATCGATTGATAATGAAACATAGATTTTGAGAGCTTCTAGTTGTAACCGAATAAAACTGTTTATTGATGTAATTTCCGTCGTTGTTAACAGACGTGAGCTTGGAACACTCATTACTGAAATTTAGAGGCCGACCGAATGTGATTTTCTGGCTTCGGCCGAAACCGAAACCAAACCGAAAGTTAAAGATGAGCTTTCGGCCGAAACCGAAGCCGAAACCGAAAGATGTAACCCAGCAAAAGATTTAAAAGCTATGTTGTGAAACTAAGTCAAAGATGCAAAACAAAAATAAACTTTATCAATAAAACTTTAATACTCAAGTATTTCGTAATCCAGAAATAATCAATACGAGCCTACACTTGCAGTCTTGCAGTAACAGTTGTTAAATAGCTGTTCGTTCAGCGTTCATTGGTTAGTAGTTGAATCCAAACAAACGAATGTTGTAGTTCAGAAACAAACGTTTTTCTGCATTTTCGCCCAGTAGGTTGCTGCGTCGGTCGGCATACAGCTGCCCTGCTGCACTGAACAACTGCTCACTTGCCACGCTGGTGGGTGGTGCAGACAAGTACTTGCGAGCAGCGGATTTCAGAAGTGGGTATTGACTACAATGCCAATACGCATATATATCCGTCATTCGAGGCAGACGTGGCTCCTTGAGGTAACTATTTAACTGTTGTTCGTACAGCGGCATGTCATTGTTTTGACTTCGACTGTCATTAGTTTCTGATAGATCGATATTAGAAGACTGACTGTCATGCGCAGCCCACAGATCCACCTCCTCTTCGGCATCGGACGCCTCGCTGTTCTCAGGTTTGGACTCAACGCTGTCAGTTGATGAAGCTGCGGATGGCGTACTGACATTACTCGTAGCATATTCTTGAACCGAACGTAAAAATTCCAGAACTACTTTCGTTGCTACCGTTTTCTCTTGCTCGCTGAAGTAAGTATCCTTGAAGCGTGGATCAATCAGCGTGGCAGCAAGAAAGAGTGCTGAGGAACCAATATAAGAGAATCGACGATACATTGCATCACGCAGCGACGCTTTCATCTGCTTCAGGCCCTGATCTGCTTCTGTAATAGTTTTTAGCATGTTATTCAGATTAAAGACGAGCGAGAAAACCAATGAAATGCACGATTCGTCAGCACAAATGTCCAACGTTGCTGTGTAGAATGGTTTTAGAAGTTTCACAATTATTCCAGCCAGTTCCCATTCTGCGTTCGAGAGGCTGTCAATTCCGCCTCGCTCTACGCTAAACAGATTAATTGCCTTGTTCTGTTCGACCAGACGCTCCAGCATAAGATAGGTGCTATTCCATCTCGTCTCAACGTCCTGCAGTAACGAGTGTGATGGGACTTTCATCGTGAGTTGATGTTCCATGAGATTATGGCAAGCCTGCTCACTATGCTTAAAGTGGGCAACAATCTTACGAGCTTTTTTGATGACAACTTGTACTGATGTTTGCGTAAACAGTGCATCATGCAGAACCAACTGTAAAGTATGGGACACGCAGCCAATATCAGTGACGCCTGCGAGTCTCATTGCACTTTTCATGTTCGCGGCATTGTCTCTTACTCCAACGTGAATCTTCTCGGCTACCCCCCATTTCGCCATGGCTTCCAGAAGTTTCGATGCAAGATAATTTCCATCACGGTCTTGTTCCAGCACCATCGCACTCAAGATAACTTTACACCGCACATCTGCATGAATGAAATGATCCGTGAAGCTCAGCAATGAGCATGATTTCGTTGGATTGCTCCATCCATCTGTTGTAAACGAAATCCATGTAGCCTCTTGCAGTAGATTTGCGACGTGTTTCACGACTTTGTCATATGTGGCAGGCATAAGCTTTGTTCTATAATATTTCTCGCTTTTGACGTTATAACGACGAGTGCTCAGTGGATCACCAATGTTCAATCTTTTGAATCCATCACTTTCAACAATTGAATAGGGCAACATGTCGACAATGATTAAGTCCATGATGCACTTATCAATTCGCTGAACAGATACATGGTCTTCAGGCCAGATCATTCTGCTCTCAATCATTGACGTCAACGAGGGCTGGACAAAATTTGGTAGTGCATGTTTCATCACTGTCTCCTCTATCTTCTTTTTTTTGCGGCACGCTCTGCTTCGTCATTCATGGCCATCTTCAAGTACGTGCCATGAAGCTCCTTGTGGCAGCTGGCCAGATGTCCTTTCAAGTCTGAAACTGTTTGAAGTTTTGGTTTATCGCTGCCTAATGAAAACAGTTTATTACATTCTTTGCACTTTGCCTTACTTGCATCTGCCTCAACTTTTGTGAAATACTTCCACACCGCATTCTTCGACATTCTTTAACGATGATTTACAATTTTTATACGGATTACGTGTTATATACGTTTACAGACTAACAGCCTTACATGTGCCGCTGCATAAGCAGAGTGACAGTTTGTCTCTTGACGTTCTGGTAGTGGACCGAAAGCTTACATCACTTTCGGCCGAAACCGAAACTACGCCGAAAGTGGTCATATGGGAACTTTCGGCCCCGAAACCGAAACCGAAACCGAAATTCGGTCGGTCTCTACTGAAATTAGCACCTGACTCTTTGGTGGGAAATTTAAAACAAATGGTTCAAGCACACGTATATCCAGAAAATGCCTCGGCTCATGGTTGTCTCTACACGTGATGAATTTATAACTATAAATATAGACTCGATTATGAGCAAACAGAAAATTAAAGTTATTGAATTTTTAATATCATGTTGTTTTCGTAGAATTATTATGGGAACTGAATTAATACCGTGAGTCCTTAAGTTACCTTGCAGTAACATCGCCCTCGGAAATTGTCTCTTGTGACACTCATCGTTTATGCTAGCAGATTTTGCTTCACAAAATCATTTGAATTCCAAGGGTAAAATTGTTTGCGCTTGCAGATTTTGCTGCGTAAAACTGTACATGTTTGCAAAGTTTCAAAGGGTATGTAGTTGTTTATTAAAAAAACACCGCTGTGGGCAGCGTATATAAATATATATGCACATACGGCGACGGCGTTTTGTCCCTGTAATGGCGATGTTGTTTTACATTAACTTCTTTAGTCTAACCGCACGCATAAATAAAACATTCGTGTGGAATATTTAAAAAAAAAACGTGTACGGTCTTGAGGCTGAATCTAATCAGTAAGCCTGGTCCTAACGCTCCATTGTCATTTTACCATTCTCCCTATTCTGCCATTTTCTTAATACAGTAATTTAATTTCTTAGGCCTCTGAATCAACCAGTCTTTTATTGCCAATGATGTAATGAGGAAAACACTAGACAGTCGAACATTTCGATTCAAATCTGTTCGATGTTTTATAGAGTGATGTGAGAGCAAACGGATAAAAGTCACTGGACAAAAAACATCACAAATACACATGGGATTAAAAGTTACAGGACAAAAAGCCACGCTGTTAATTATAGTAATAATGCGCAACATGACAAAAGTGACAAGAGATAATGTCACACAGAATTTCCAAACATTTAATTTTCAAAATGTATTGAAATCATTACATTGTGTTATTCATAATTATTACTATTAACGATCACAATGAATTGCTGACTTTACAGGAAATGGGTTATTGATTATCAATTGAATTCTTAAAGGAAAATTGTAAAACAAGCATATACCATTGACACTGAAGTTTATTATGAATACGTACTCTTAGGAAAGGTAACTTTGTATACAGGTACAAGTTTACTTTGATTCTCTAGTTATTTGTAAATATGTTAATAAAATGAAACCTTTTATTTTTTGCTAAAGGGCTGTACTTTCATTGGCTTCAATTATATGCATGTGAAATAAAAATAAACATCGAAGTCATCACAAGTAGAAAAGTTGGTTCTAAACTGTTTTGAAGGTTACATGTATACCAGACATATATTATGTACGACCAAGCAATAACGTGAGTGCACAGTTAGGACCGGCACTGACTGTTGAGTCGGTTTGTATTTGGTGAAAAAGCGTCTTTTTTAAAGTCTGAAAAAGCTATAAAGACTTATCCTGCCGTTTACGATTATTCTGTCCTTGATGTGACGATTATAAACGTCATAAACCCATCCACAATCAAATTGATTATATGCCTCAGGCAATTTGTAGGCTTTCAATTCTATTTTGTGTGCACTTTTAGTGTTTACTAGGTAAGTAAAAAGGTCAATGTAAGTAATGACTGGCAGTCATTTTGTATCGGCACTCATTGTCCCTCAGTCGATCTGATATAGATCAGTTCCATTAATCAATCTGATTTTATGGTTAATTCTTGCTGATGTTTCTTTATCTATGCAACCTTTATAACGTTTCCTTGGTGGATCGTTACTCATTGTGAATATATTTGCATCTGATTGAAAATTAAAGATACTAAACGCTCCAAACATTGCCTTACAAAAATTGGCCGCCGTATTTAAGTCCAAGCTGCCGGCTGAATAAAACTGCAAACGAACAATTATATGATATGATACACAGAAATATTACAATGATAAAGATGCACGCAGTAGAGAAATTGCCTTTGCTACGGAAGACAACCTGCATATTTAGGTGCAGCTAAACCATCTTCGTGCACGGTATGTTGCTTCTGCTCCAGCAATTTTCAAACATAAATACACTCTGAGGATCCAGTTTAGAAATGGCTTTTTCACTGCTGTTTACAATTTAATCCAAAAAAAAGCCACGCACAAGATGTGAAGAGGTTTTCAAGGTGTAGCTGTGACAATTGACAACCTCTACACTTCAACGTTGCTAGAGTTTCATTAATTTTGATGCCAGTGTGCCGAGAATAGTATTTGGACATCATGTGGAACATCAAGGCCAACGCAAGCAATATGGCGCAAGATACGGAATTATGGGCTAACCAGTCACGACATGTATGATCCAGATTTCAGCCTATTTATCAGCCATCTGGATGTGTTAGATTTGCTTTTGCTTTTCCAATACCATCAAGTGCCAGAGGGTATAGCGCACGTCTTAACCATCGTGATGAGGAACTTTTGAACTATTTTAACACTGTTCATTTCGACGGAGAGAGAGAGAGAGAGAGAGAGAGAGAGAGCTCTAATAATCTGAAAAATACTACCTTTGTTTCCACCAGCAATATGGAGTGAACAAAAAACAGCCAACAAAGATTGTGAGGATGCAATATTAAGTGTTACAAGAAATACAGCAATGCAGCAAGAATGATCAGACTAAGACTGTATTAGCCATTTAATTAAATCATTCATGACTATCTGGACTAGTAGTAATAGTTACAATATAGTGATTATTTTGTTAGTAATATGTACACTCTTATATTGTTACAAACTGCTATAAAAGAATTTGAACATATTGTTACAAACTCACGTTTGATACTTTGCTTGTTATGTCAATATCTCAATAAAAAGGTACAATTAATCAAGTTGTGTCCTTATATAAAGACTTACAACATTACAAAATTCAAAGCGTCACTTTATATCAGGTGACTCTGTGTACTAATTATACCTCATAATAATCAAAACTGAAATTATTAATTTTTTGCCTGTGACCTTCTGTCAATTTTGGTCTATGACTGTCTGTCGTACAGCAGATAGTGCGAGTCATACAAAGCTACAAAATCAAGTCGCCTAGTGAACGCTAAAAGATTAAATAATAACTGGATAAAAAATCATCTAAAATAGCGTTTGTTTACGTCAATCATTGTTGTTTAAAAAACACGTTATCCCGAAATTAATTCATTTTTAACTGAATATAAGTTGCCTAGCTGAAACGAAATTTGACATAAATTTAAAATCTTTGGTTACGAAATGCAACCCAAAAACACGTCTAAGCTGAACGGGAGATCAAGAGGTATAGTTGTACTCTTAAGAGAAAGTTTAAATATATACAACCATTACAAGTGATCTAGACCGTCAACTTACCTTTTGGTGTCCAAAATAAAGGACAAGGTAGTTTATTGTTTAGTGTATATACCACCTGAATATTCCAATTATAGTAACGAAAATAGTTACTCCGATTATAGTGTAAAATCGACTTGCAAAATTGAGTGATCCAAAAATTGTATATTTAGTGGGTGACTTTAATGCATGGTCATGTCCTTGAAAAAGGTTTTGCTTTTAATCCCAATTTATTTGTCAAATAACACTGGGATGGATAATATTATTATTCAGATGTAAAAGACACCGGAACGTCTCTAACACTTATAGATGCTATACAAATAATTTAGTCTTAATCCGTCACAAATGTCATTTGTAAAAATAACAGTATTTGTATATGTAACGGAAAACTAATATACTTTGTAAGGACAAAGACATTAGTTGATAAAGTGCTAACTTTGCAAATGTTACAACCTATCTGGGTGTCCGGACGTTTAATCCAAGACCCGCTGATCATGGGACCATTTGACAACAACCCGCTGATCATGGGACCATTTGACAACAACCCGCTGATCATGGGACCATTTGACAACAACCCGTTGATCATGGGACCATTTGACAACAACCCGTTGATCATGGGACCATTTGACAACAACCCGTTGATCATGGGACCACTTGACGATAAACCATTGATCATGGGACCACTTGACGATAAACCGTTGATCATGGGACCGTTTGATCATTGGATATTTGGTCACATTGAACGTTTTAACTGTTAGAGAATTTATGAAAATTACCCACCAATTGAATTTTAAACAAACTGAATGCTTTTTTAAAATTATAACTGTCTACTAAATGTGCTGCAGTAAAAACAAAAATAAATTATTTTATAAAAATTATGTAATTTATTAAGTGACTTAGTAAGGAATTTATATAAAAAATGGACCCCATATTTCTTCCTATAATCATACTATCGGGGGGTGGGGGTGGTTTGCACAAAATATAGAGATGCTTATTAAAAATGAGTAGGTACAAGTAAAAGCAGAATTTCTATCAAACTCTGAGGTAAAGTATTGTATCTTCTGACATTTTGACAATGTGTAGAAATGTAAAAATGTAAACCTAAAATCTGTTTTCAATTATTAAATTTAGCTTATTAATGAATTTTTTGTATTATCTCTTATTTTTTGTTGATCATTGATCGTTCTTAATTGATTAATCCACGAGATCTAAGATCAAATATCCAATGATCAAACGGCTCCACAATCAAACAGTCCTGTGATCAAACGGTCCTGTGATCAAGGATTATGATCAATCGTCCTACGATCAACAGGTCAGTGATCAAACTTTCGAAAATTTTTATCCCATATTACCGGAGAAGTGGTTTTTCTTTGATACATGATTGTGACATACGTTTGTTTTTCTGTTTTTCGCCCGTTAGTATACAAAATGCACTCTAATTATCATCTAGTTGTATATATGTATACGTGCTTGGCTAAAATGAAATAAAAGCAAAGGTAATGGAAGTTTATCTCAGCGAAAATCTAATACTGATAATTTCCGGACATACTACTTCTTGAGTAATTTCTGTACATACAGGTGCGTATAAATCTAAAATAGTATTGCTGGTGAAATTATCTCGAATTTCTTTAAAAGTGTAAATTTATCTTTACCGTATGAGTGTTTTCGCAGTACAAACTCTACAGACTTACTCTGGTTAGATAAAAGGTGTAAACCCACCACCACCACCTCTTCTATTTAGCTCAAAATATGTTTGACGCGAACAAGCGTTAAAAACTAGTTATGTTATGTCACTGTGTTCTGTATTAACGCGAGATATGTGAAAATGATATGGAATATGCACATCAACGATTTTAACTAATTACGGAGACTTTTTAATGAAGTCAGTGACAAAAACGAAATTCCATTATCCTTAGACACAGTTTGTATTAATGTTAAGAACTTCTCGAAGGCTTACTGTTTCTGATACTTCCAAAGATTTTTCTACTAGGCAAGTTTCTGAGCATGCATGAATAAATTAGATTATAGAGAAGATTGCAGTAAAAAAAATATAGAAAAATAATACAGCACCGCACGACTAAGCAAAATATAGTAAAGCCAGTTAATCAATTAGGCTGCATAGTTATGTGAATCTTCTCATATTTTCTACAAGTATATTTTCAGATGACTAGTCAGTAGGAATAAATACATTTGTATATAAAGTAATTGTTGTAAATTTATCCCCGAAAACTAACGACCTATAACATTATTAATTTCCTTTGGAAACTTTTTCAGTCGTTTTAAAAAGACAATAAATCAAACAAGAAACAATCATAATGGGTTGAAATAGCTTTTTCTTTATAACTTTCTCATTCACAAGAATGCAAAATTAATACAAAATTTTCGTGCATACAACTTGCAGTTTCGTATTCATTATTACAGTATCATTTGGGAGAAGAATAATACTTTCTCCTATATTCCTTGATGCCGGATGTACTTTTTGCCAAATATAATAATTATTCCACTCTTTGTTTTGGTTCAATTTCAGTACGGAACACGTTAGTTAAATTTGTCAACGCTACCAGTAGCATTTATTGATTTAGGTCATTGGAAACAAATTTGGCAGCGACAACAGTTAATTTTATTTTAAAAAATACTGGAAGGATTATTATAAAGGCGAGATGTAGATAATTGTTTTAGTGATGACGAATAAACCTCACGGGAATCTGGAGAAGAAGTACATGTCACACAGTCGGTACATTGTACGTGGTTGTATTCAGGGTCAGTATCGGAGTTAATAATTAAGAATGGGGCACAGTGAAATCCAGACCAATAATAAAATCTATCCACATCGTTGTAATTTAGCCCAAGTGATATATATCATCGAATACTGCCAGGTACCATCTGTCAATGAAAGTTGTATGGCTATCATAAAATCTGTTATTTGAGTTAACCCTGTAAACATATACGACCAGAAGTCTATCACTGGGAAATGTTTTAATATAGCCTATGAAAACATTAAAACAATATGAATACAATAGTTCATTCTCAAGCATCAGTTTATGTTAACTATTCGGGATTTTTACCTATGTTCGGCAAGGAGAAAAATTATCATTATTATCGTTATAACTTTTTAGAAAGAATTAAGGGTATTTTTTTAAAAGTAGAATTTGTAAAGGTGTCCAAATATATCAGGATTTTATGATTTATACATATTTTAGTGTCTGCCATGTGCCATGTGGTCATTTTTTTATATAGCAGGTTATGTGATAAAAAAAGTTACAAACATTCAGGTGTGCTCGCACAGGTACTTACAGATTTAACATAAACTTGCTTCTTCTTTATGTGCATGACAGTGCTCTAACCGAGTCTTTGTGTAGATACTGCAATTATTGCTTTCTTCTTAATGTGGATAACACAGCAGTAATTGCGTATATTTATGTGGATGACATTGCAGCAATTGAATCTTCTTTATGTGGATAAAGCAAAATTAATCATCTTTGGGGAATTAGATCAATATACATTATTTACATTTATTAAAACCGAAATATATGGAGAGTTTAATCGATATCCTTTGTCTACATGTACTAAAACGGATAGTCGCACGAAAAATAGTGACATATAAAAAGTTATATTTTCATATGGCAAAATAGTCACTAGAGAAAGTAACAAAAGAAAGCAACATGAAATATGGCCCGGGCATCAGGCAAGTGGAATTGACCAGACTTAAAAAACCTTTTTTTTTTGTTTCTTTTATTTTACATTAATATATAAATTTAGGCATGACGATTGATGACACGACACGTTTGTCAACTTTTTATGGTTTGCAAGGTAGCAATTTCTTAATAATCCACTATATTGTAAGAACAAAGTTATTTTGACTTGACTTATATTTTGTATTTAAAAAGTCAAGTATAATTATAAGCTTAATAAATAAGACGTTTCCTTTAATTTGTTTATTGTGACTTTCTTTCCTAGCTCCATAAAATCGAAGAATCTCAGTGTGAACAATTTTCGACCTGATGCTTTTAAAAACGCAGTGAGTTGCAGTGTAATAAATACCATAAAAATCTTGGAACTTAATTATCTTTGGTTATTCTTGTTCTGATAAATACCATGGAAATCTTGGAACTTAATTATCTTTGGTTATTCTTGTTCTGATAAATACCATGGAAATCTTGGAACTTAATTATCTTTGGTTATTCTTGTTCTGATCAATACCATGGAAATCTTGGAACTTAATTATCTTTGGTTATTCTTGTATGATAACTTATTATTTCGGTAACACAATACACGAAATCCTTATTGACTAATATTACAAATCTTGAAATCAGACAAGAATGCTACGGCAAAAGTTACAACTTACGCTTTGCTTAAAATTGAATATGAACTAGAAACTAATTCAGTAAACATGAACAGAAAGATACAAGGTTTTCAGTATAAACTCATCTCGTAAGCTTACACAGAAAAAGTTTTTTTTTCAGTAAAAAATGGATTTTGGAAAGGAAAAACAAAGAAAAAACATGAAAAATGTATTGTTTTCGTCGATAAATCGGTGAATCAATTCTATTGAATTGAAATTTTAGAAATCAACTTCGCATGTCTCAATAAAAGAAAAATTATATGTGCACTAGACCAAATATAATTTAATATCATGATAACATGACAAATACTGATTAACCAGAAAGTGTAGGTTTGCGAAATTTGTACTAAACGCGTTTTAATCCTTGCTAATCCCATTTGTATTTAACCTTTAATTTTTATATAATCACACACACGTGTTATGTAACTACCTTGTTTTTCCTAAAAGCGACATAAGGTAAATAGACGCGTTATTCCAGTAAATCCAGCAACAAAAGACATCAGCTGAATGGGCCAAATCCCTAGGTCATCTTAATTACGTACCATAAAAAGGACAATCAAAGGTGTAAATGGAATGATAGAACTTGTAATTAGATTATGTAATGTTTGCTTAATAGAGTAGTTTTTACAGGTTAGCGGCAAACATTAAAGGCTATTGGCACTGGTACAAAACTACATAACGGCGAGTTCAAAAGCCGTGCAATTTTAAAATTATAACGGAAGCACGACGGTACATAGCCCCAGGGAAAACAGGATCCTAAATGCTTAGAATAAACAAGGCACCTACAATATTGACCTCTGCCAACACCTTGGATTGGCCAGGATCATAGAACGATGGGGATAATGATAGTACACCTGCCAATAATGTGCATCATTTTGTCTTTTGAAAGATAATAATGCAGTTAATTTTTTTAATGAAGTCATTGTTTTTAGTCATTACTACTTCAACTTTTAATTACACTAAGGGATATGCAAATAGTTCTACCACATGTTTATTTAAAGTATAAACAAAACAACATTAACGACATCAAGGGCCGCATAAGATTTAGTTTAATTTTTAAAACTGAACACGATAAAGATATAGCAATATCAAACATATTAGCGATTTGTGACGCTCGAGACGCATTTAATAATGACGCCATAAGTGGTGAAGTAAAGAGTTTCTCCTCCACATGAATTTGCATGTGTTGTAAAATTGCTGTAGCATATATACGAAAATTAACAAGCCCGTCAAGTCCACCCTAAAAAAAAAAAGAGTTGAAATGACGTCCCGGCTAATGATTAAAAATCAAGTAAATATATTGAATGTTTACGCTAACTATACCATGTCCACAATGACAGATAACTTGAGATTATCGCAGTATTTCGTTGTCCAAATATAGCTTATTATAGTCTATTTGGATATTCTACGATGGATTATTCATTGCATACCATATTTATTACGATTTGTTGACGTTTTCAAATGAGGTAGTAATACACTAAATACTAATATGACAGACGATTCAAAAGAAAACGAATCATCAGATTAAAATCTACAAGAACATGCAGCGATTCCTGTATAAAATAAGATGAATATTTAATTTTTCTGTATATGGATCGAACATGTCCAAAATATTTGATGGTTGGCAAAAATTACGCCGTTTGTGAATCACACACCACCGCTAAGCAACGTTCCCTCTTAGCGAATGGTAGATGTGCGCGTAATGCTCGCTGCATTGTGTGCAAGCATATTGGAGACGAGCAAACTTTATTGTTGGATTGACAATTCAGCTGCGCGGAAATGTCTGAGCAGCGCAGCTTAGAGGGAACGTTGCCGCTAAGTTGATACACATAATCTCATGTTAGCACCTGGTCCACAAACTACAATAGAGATCTTCCACTTAATTCTTAACAAGAAACTATAAAAGAAAGTTGTCAGTTTCCGAAAAATGCAGATAAAATATTTCAGATAATATACAGAAATATAGTGTATGTATGTATGTATGTATGTATGTATGTATGTATGTATGTATGTATGTATGTATGTATGTATGTATGTATGTATGTATGTATGTATGTATGTATGTATGTATGTATGTATGTATGTATGTATGTATGTATGTATGTATGTATGTATGTATGTATATATGTATGTATGTATGTACGTGTGTGTGTGTGTGTGTGTGTGTGTGTGTGAGAGAGAGAGAGAGAGAGAGAGAGAGAGAGAGAGGGTGTATCCTTATCTCCGTTAAAATCTGAACAAAAAATAGCGTTTGGTTGGGGGGGGGGGGGGTATTGCACAAGAAACGCAAATCCAGTCAAAGATAGTGCACAATACATGCCAGTTGTTCGTGCGTAGGAATTGCTTACTTACGTGATACTCGCAGATTTCAAACAATTTAAAAGAGGTGTCTAGTATTAGAAATAAGAGATGTGATGATTATGGAACGCTGTAAAATTGTCAATTAGAGCAATCTTGAGATACTGCTATAAACAGTTCAAGGCAAAGCACTTTAAGCCTCTCAGCTGAAGAGCGTCAGTACTTGAGATTTTTGGTTAAACGTCTTTGCATGTTTATGACGTGTGCCTGAGACTCTGTGATCCTTTATCTCGATAATGTGGTATTCTCAGTGGACATGTGTTCTATCTCTACATAGGCTGCATACAAAAGTAAATTTTAAATTAAAAAAAAAACAAACGAAAGAGAAAAAACGAGTCTCTTAACTGCAACCCTTTGCAAAGAGTTGTCTTCTTTATTGGCATATAGGTTAAGCCGAATTTTGCTGTTATATATATATATATATATATATATATATATATATATATATATATATATATATATATATATATATATATATATATATATATATATATATATATATATATATGATCACTTGATATAAACCGATGTATTCAAGTAAATGTAGAGGAGGCAATAATCGCTTTATGTGTTGTCTAGACAGTGTATGTAGGACTGATAATAGATTTCAAAATCTCTATTTTAGTGAAAACAACTTAAAGTAAGCTTAGCCCAACTATACCAAAATATTGTCGTATGTCTCTGATGCACACCAATAAATTTAACAACAATTGCCACTGAAGTAGGACCATCACAATATAACAATTCGATGTTAACTATGGTGCTTTTGGAGGCATAATTAACGTCACATAGTGATGTAAACAAAGTCGATATGGAGACTTAACAATAAAGATTCGTTTAAATTAGCGCTAAAGTTTTTTGACAACGAGTTAAAACACTACAAAGAAGGAGTGACGAGAGAACATTTTCCAGATTGTAAAGGTTGAATTAAAAGTAAGAAATTGGGTAAAGCTATTTTATGCGATAAAGAATATTACGCAATAATCAATAAGTCGCGTGCGTTGAGATTGCCCAATGGCGCTCAAATCCCAAGATAATTGTCATTGTAAACGATGACCTATTAAAGTCGGACAGTAGGACAATCTATAAGCTGCCTTCTCCCAAGAGATTGCTTAATTGTTTTCATGTTTCCCGCTCAACCAATAAATAAACAGTTACATCGCGCTGAGGCAATTAGAGCAAAGCGTCTTGCCCAGGGACAAACTAGGTTATCGACTAGGACCGGTTTGAAAAGGACTTGAACACGCACCTCTCTGATAGCGAGTTATGCACACCAACCATTTTGCCACGACGGTTATTATAAAGAACGTATTAGAGAGTAAAAGATGCACTGACTGCTTCATGTTAGAAGGATACGAAAAATGTAAAGGGCGCATATGTATGTATGTATGTATGTATGTATGTATGTATGTATGTATGTATGTATGTATGTATGTATGTATGTATGTATGTATGTATGTATGTATGTATGTATGTATGTATGTATGTATGTATGTATGTATGTATGTATGTTAATCAATTTGCTTTAAATGCAACAGGACTGTGATATACCCGGATTTTTACGTTTGTTTTGCAAGCAATATGAGAAATGATCTCAAATCGCTAAGTCTTTTCAGGTTGAACTTAGCTGAAATTTGTATAAGTCTGTGTGGAAGGGTGTCAACATGACAAACTGCACTATTCCCTTACACATCTCTCTACATGTTCACAAAATAATAGGCGTCCTATGTTATAAAATGTATAGTGGCTGTATAGAAGCAGCAGTCAGTGTCTACTTTCATTCCATTATCCATACAGGTTATCTATATATTTGATATTCATGCATAACACACGACAGCCTCCAAAAATATCGATGACCTTTTGCTTCAGAACTTCTAGGCGTTTCTCCATATGCTATCCGGTGTCCTAGTATCAATTTCCGTTTCATGATTTTATCATACCTATTTGTCTGACATAGTGTCATTCTTATAGCACGTGATACAAATTGCGTCTTTACTTAAGTAACTATATCGCAAGTTTTCATCATAGTAACAATCAAATGTTCTCTGGATTTTTATTCAAAACGACATTCAATGTTTAACAAGAGCTTTAAATCTCTCTCAGTGCAATTTGAATTGATTGTGGTGACATTCAAATTAGTGCTATTTTGATTGGTTGTGGTAACATTCAAAATAGCGCGATTTTGATTGGTTGTGTTGACACTCAAACGAGTGCGTTTTGCTGTTTCTAATTATTTGTAATATAAAACTTACCGAAATATCAATTCATATAATGTACGTATCTTCAAAAGATACTTGATTTTTTTTCTTAATTCCTAATTCAAATACGTCCAGCACACAGTCGGACACTAAGGCTTATAGCCTTTTTGTAGGTAAAATATCCAAAATCGGCTAATCTCAACCAACCGAAGTTCTAATTGTGTTTCCAACGCAACCTAATAATATGTTCATCAACAAATATATACACGTAATGACAAATTAATAATAAGAGAGAAACGATAAACAAGCGTTCCGCTTAGCGCAATCTCATGTACAGAATTGTTTACTTGAAATGTCTTAACCTCGATCCTTTTCCGACTTCCGTCATGCAGTAAAGGGTACATTTATCGCAAAAAATGGTTCGTTTGGCTGCTGAGAGACCCTCGACGTTATGTTCTAAAACTGGTAAGGCCGGTCCAATATCTTGAAATTATATGTATATTGCTACGTCGGAGGCTGCTCTTGGCAGTGGCATGAAACCGGGATTTGTTGCTGAATTCGGCGTGCAAGTTGGATTCTTTGCTCTCCCAGCCTCGGGCGGAGCCTTGGCTGAGTACTAACTCGGAGTGCGAAGTGAACGCGGATCCATGCTCCCTAAAGTTTACGAAGTTCCCGGTGGACTGCATGCTCTGCATTTTGCTGATGACGATGCAGTTAAATGGATAAGCACACACTGCACATGATGCAAATATCAATCGCGAAAATGAAATGTTATCATCTCTTCGCTTCCAGTATTCAATAGATGCCCACCAGTCATTTTTTTTCAAGCAGTAATCAGTCAATTGATTATTAAAGTTATTCTAAAAAAGTTCTCATCAACAAATCTTTTTGTTATATCTAATATTTCTAATTGTATCTAACATTTCTAATTTTATCTAACATGATAATTTTTCTAATTTTTCTACGTTAATTTGCTGATTAAAAACATACTAGATAATCCGCAGCAACGATAGTCTGTGGATTAATTTGATAGAAAGAAAAGCAATATTGACTACAATAGACATCTCCAAACATATTACCTTGGGCTCTGCTGTTACCAGTTCGTATAAGAAGCAAAAGGGTACATCCCAGATAGTTTATTATCAAATGTAGCCTCAGTGGCTATAACATTGTAGAGACTAGAGACGAACTGAAAGAGATAAAAAGGCTACTGCTGGAAATATCAACAGATGTGGTTTTCTTGAATAATTTACAATGGAAATAAAATTAAACCTATAGTGTACGCTTTGTTCAAGGCGACGTGTATGCATATCATTTTGATATCTGCTGCGTTTCTTCCCGACTTCTCTTTAAATATTTCAAGATAATTACCAAGACGTTATCAATTTTGTGACAAAATACCGATAAGAGTCGTGTAGACCTAAAAGTCACAGATGATAAAATGGTTTACTTCAAGGCAATCGTTTTGACTTTACATCTTTCCTTCTGTTATTAGAATAAACTTCTTTGAATATTAAACAGGAGAATGAAAGTATCAAGGCAGGATTTTGTTTATAGATTTCCAAACAGTTAAAAACGGTAGACTTGTCAAATCCATCATCAACTATGCGTGACTAGGAGAGTTGGAATGCCTTTTATACATTGATATAAACACTCTGGAACACATGTTTATCATAATTTGCAGTTAAATTGCAGCTTACAGTATTGTTTGATAAATATATTCTGTACTACCTTCTGAATTAAATCAAATATATGGTGCACGTGGAGAAATTGCATTTTAATACTCGAAAATCAATTTCCCTTTTCGAATAGAGCTGCTTTATTGAAAAGTTATATAACTGATGAAGGCAAATATGCCATGGAAACGCCGTTCGAAAATAGAAACGATCTTAGCATTTGACAGTTTTAACATGATAGTGAATACTATTTCAACGAAAATAAATATTTTAATTCATGAAATAAGACCTGCTTCAGATATGCTGTAATGTAAACGCCATTTCGTACAGATTAAGAAAATCTTAATCAACAGATCGATAATTACAGGAAACAGAGAGTTTGCTTAACCCCTCCTTATTCGCAGTACGGATCGATAATTACAGGAAAAAGAAAGTTTGCTAAACCCCCTCCTTATTCGCTATATGGATCGATAATTACACGAATCAGAAAGTTTGCTTGACTCTTCCTTATTTGCCATTTGGATCATACTTGGAATGTATGCCGAATGATGGCTTGCTCAAGCCTCTCCTTATTCGCCATTTGGAATCACATTACAATTATTATTTCCAGTTCAATACCCACGAATGTAGTTCTAGTCTATTTTTAGAACATTTGTTCCTCTCTCATTTTGGTGGTGATAGAAGAGTTATATTGACCCATTTTTGGTATGGATTTAAAGGTAATTGTTTATTCTTGATAATATGAGCTCAGAGAGTGGTTGTCTGTTTGTATTTTGGCGACAGTGCACATTGAGTAATAAGGCCTTGGTGATGATCCGGAAGTGAAAACTGTGTTAAGTTTACATGCTGTTCTGTTTACAGTACAGTCTCTCAAAAAAATGCCGGTGAACCCTTGACAAGAATTTCACCGTGAAGTCATCTTTGAAGGTATGTTAGATTAACATATTATTTGTATTGATTGTCACACATTTGAAAGGTCAGTATTGAGAAATATATGTAGAGAATATATAGTAAAATTAATTGTGATATATATCCATTTGGATCATACTTGGAATGTATGCCAAATGATGGCTTGCTCAAGAATCTCCTTATTCGCCAGAAACATCGATAATTACAGGAAGCAGAAAGTTTGCTTAACTTCATCCTTATTCGCCGCGCGGACCGATAATAAACTCGGAAAACCTGAAAGTGACAGCCGTGAAATTGGATGAATAATTTGTTTTGGGGTCGCACTGTTTTTGCACTGTTCGTTGTCAGTTTATTGCATTTGACTGAATCAAACCCTGACACACGGGATCCCGTTATATACATGTATATATTTTTGTTCCTATTTATTTGCAAACAACATTGTCATCTTTTTAGTTGTGTTGTAACGTATCTTATATTTCATAACAAAATTGACTTCAATATTCAGTTAATGTATTATAATGTAAAAACACATTATTAAAGCTACATATTTAATATATCTTACTAAGAAACAAAATAAGATAAGGTGCATTATCCCAGACAGTGTTCTTCTGACAAAATTGCATCTTAATATTAAATGAAAATATAATAAGTTTAATATGAACTGGAGTTTCAATGGATTTTACTCTGCCGTTCGTTTTATACCAATGTTCAAATTCCTTTTTTTATCTCTCCGTATGTGCATGTTGGCTAGTGTGTCCTAATGTTTGTATGTCTAAAGTTCACATCGTTCTAAGATATGACCAGAAAATGAAAGGAAAATTTGGAGAAAATAAAGGCCAGTAATAACTTAAGGAGGCTACCGTCATCAACTTCGAATATAACCTGACCGTTTCTTCGCGAAATATTTCAGTACCAACCCTCTGGCTGAAATTTAAGGTCTCGTAAAAATGTTAAAGAAACGTAAATTTGCACCAGAATAAAGTCAAATTATTGAACTATCTACCAGACTCCATAATTTCAATGACACCAAAATGCTTCATATCAGATTTGCTGGCTTCGAGGTTGATTTAGTGTTTAGGGCGCAGAAAGTGTTGAGAAAACTGTGTATGGTTTTCGTTGAATGAATATAAGAATAAAGAAAAGTAAAATATCAGTCCGAGGCTACTAACAAATCGCTTATCCCCAAACTAAACATTTCAGAAACGTTATTTCACTACAGGCTAGTTTAATTTATAGAACATTGAGTCACTCAGTATATAAAGCCCTTATCGTTTTTACTCTCGGTCGCATTTGTTGCATTATCGGTCATTAGGGCATTACATGGCCATCTTATCTTAGTTTTTGTATGTCCTGCTTATCCGATTGCATCATTTCTGAAGGTCAGTATTGAGACCCAATATGATGTATTTTACGCAGTTAATTTTACTGGTATATTTAGCATAGTTTATATAATATAAGATACATCAATGCAATACTAAACAACCGAGTCAAAGAGGAGAAAGAGGGTGGGTGTCATCGCAAGGCTGCATTTGCCTACGGAACTAATTATGATATTAAAATGCACACACATGAGAACGCACACACACACACACACACACACACACACACACACACACACACACACACACACACACACACATCAAGCGTCTTAAAGTTAGCGGTCGTCGAATAAGTAAAATAAAGATAATGGCCGTCTAAATATTATAGATGTCTATTTGGTGTTCCCTGCTCTATCTTAACATATATTTAATTTGGGGGGAAAAGGGCACCAGACACATGCCTCCACCCCATTTTCTACAAAGAATAAAAGATATTTTGTATGTAAAAGTTACCTCTCCCCCCAAATGGTGTTGAGCCTCGTTACTCTCCCCAGCACAAGCTGGTTCAAGTTGATTGAGGTACACCGTCTCTACGTCAAAAGTGTCTTACGTTGGTGTAATGTTTTCCCTGTCCATCCCATGAGTGTATTAAGTATTGTATATTTTATTGTATATATTTTGATCATTTATTTTATAAAAATTTTTTTGACGGTTAATCTCTGCTTTGTTCATCAAATATAATTAAGTCTCATTAACCCACAAAGAGAATCAGACTGATAATACTTTCCATCACAAGTCAGGGCTGACCTATGACATATATTCTCCACTTGTGCTGTGGTGAATACAGATTTCTTTACAATCCAATTCTCGAACTTAGGATCGTACTCTCTTCCCTTAGAACTATTGATGCGTATTTATTTGTATTTTTTATCAAGAGAATTTGATCGAAAATTTTGTTAAAAACTAAGGATTTTGACGGGGGTATTTATAGTCCGTAGTGTACTCTAAAGCGTTGTTCATCCGAATATGGGTTATTTCCCCCGTATCGGAGTTCCTTCCCTTGATTTTTGGTGATCTGTGCCAAATTTCTCCAATGTCCCATGTTTGCTTTATGTGTTTTTGCTGTCTTGTGTGTTTGCTATAGATATTAGTTTATGGACGGCACTCTCATTCGAGATCTTTTATCTCAGTGTCTTATCGTGTGAAATGTTTGGACTTCACAAATGTCCAAACTGTTTTGAATATATTTTTATGTTATTTATACTTTAAATTTTTTAATTGTTTACAAGAAAGTGGTGCATTACGGGATTTGTAAGAAACGATACCCTAACGTTTCATGTGTGTGGTCATTGTGTGTGTTTTATCGATATAACTCAATTACTGTGAAAGGCAGTAACCGAGTAAGGATCCGCATTTTCTTTATTAAATTATGTTTCTCCTATCTGCGGGTTTTAGCCTTTTCATTTAACATTTCTAGCTACCAAAATTCCAAAAGGTGTTGTTGTTTTTTTAATGGTTAGTCCCTATGGGATAGCGTGGGATGTCGTGTTTGCTAGTTGTTAGTTTAGTCCCGGTCTATTTGTTCTATTTGTCCTTGTCCACCATGTGGGTTTATCCGGGGCTCTTCTGCATGCCTTGCGTGGCGCCCTTGCGGCGTCTGTTCGTCGTACTTTTCTCACATGGAGGTTCTCTATATCATATGGAATCATAGCACAATTATTATTTCCAGTTCAGTACTGAATTTTCATTGATCAATATTTATAAACTTCACACATATTTTCAGTCAGGCCTTATCTTGTAGTACAATCAGGTTTTGACTGCATTGAAAAAGTCCTATAATTAAGGAAGATACGGCAAATTTAGTTTTGGTTTCTCAAGAGCACTTGGATCAGCATGTGCACCCTGTGGAACACCAGCACTACACGCTTTCCGACAGGTGTTAACAGTGTTGTTTGCAAGGAAATTCAAAAAGACTTCATGTATAAAGTTCAGATAGGTGTGGCATGTAAATATACAAGTTTTACTAAAATTTGCCCCAAAAAGTTGGGCCTGTCCGTAATCACATCACAATTATTATTTCCAGTTCAGTACTGAATTTTCATTGATCAATATTTATAAACTTCATACATATTTTCAGTCAGGCCTTATCTTGTAGTACAATCAGGTTTTGACTGCATTGAAAAAGTTCTATAATTAAGGAAGATACGGCAAATTTAGTTTTGGTTTCTCAAGAGCACTTGGATCAGCATGTACACCCTGTGGAACACCAGCACTACACGCTTTCCGACAGGTGTTAACAGTGTTGTTTGCAAGGAAATTCAAAAAGACTTCATGTATAAAGTTCAGATAGGTGTGGCATGCAAATATACAAGTTTTACTAACATTTGCCCCAAAACGTTGGGCCTGTCCGTAATCACATCACAATTATTATTTCCAGTTCAGTACCCACGAATGTAGTTCTTGTCTATTATTAGAACATTTTTTCCTCTCTCATTCTGGTGGTCATAGAAGAGTTTTATTGATGCATTTTTGGTAGGGATTTAAAGGTAATTGTTTATTCTTGAGAATATGAGCTGAGAGAGTGGTTGTCAGTGTGTAATTTGGCGACAGTGCACATGGAGTAATAAGGCTTTGGTGATGATCCGGAAGTGAAATCTGAGTTCTGTATACATGCTGTTCGGTTTACAGTGCAGCCGCTCAAAAAAAAAAAATGCCGGTGAACCCCTGACAAGAACTTCACCGTGAAGTCATCTTTGGATGTATTTTAGATTAACATACGATTTGTGTTGATTGTCACACAGTTGAAAGGTCAGCACTGAGAAATATATGTAGAAAACATATAGTAAAATTAATTGTGGTCTATGTCCATATGCACTCTCTAGATAGATGGTAGTTTGCAAAATAAAGAAGAAAAAGAGAGGCTGAGGTTAGCTGTTAGAGATTACTTTTAAAATAATATTATGTTATTTATATTAAGCCGAATCCCCCTCCTCATCCCCACCCATTGGTATACGGTTAATTTCTGTCAGATCTATTAAGTTCATGTTTTGTTTAATACAAAGTTAACTATTTAATAAGTATTACCATGAGGTGAGAGATGAAGCCGAGGCTCCGTCCCGTGCTTGACAGAACACACCTTTACGTGGGCGGTAAACCGAAACCCCCTCCTATCTCCATTCCTTAGCTTAATAATTTAATTTCATTCAGTTATTTAATTATTCTTATTACCCGCCCACATAATATCATTGTTTTCGTAATGTAATCTATTATTTTAAAAACTACCTTATTCTCATATTTCACACCTAAATGTAAGATATTATTCCTGGATAATAAAATTTCTAAAAAATTTCCATAATAAACATTACTCTAATATTTTTAGTTGATCACGTTAAGCGATAGTGTGTAATTTCGTAAAATTTGGTACGTTGCATAGAGGGCATTTAGGTATCGTTCTGATCATACGTCGTCAGACAGCGTCCTCACCTGTCCGACAGAAGTTGCGTACGTGTTTAAAAATCATACTCTGTATATTTTTTAACCTTCTTTTCTCCCCAGTTCAACAAAGTTTTAGCCCAGATTATTCCCCAGTTTGCTTTGCTCTACTCAACACCTTATCTTATTGTAACATCTTCCCGTATCCAGTCATAAGCGTTTTTAGTATATAATTTCCACAATTAAGTTATATCCCTATATTTTAGTAGTATTTCTTTTATATGTTTAAATCGTCTAGAGACTTCAAATATTTTTAATAAGGTTATTGTTTCCATATATTTCCGGTCTGCTTCTCATAATGAAACCAATAAATATATAATGTCTCCCAAGCTGTTTTGGGTTTAGGTTGTATTTTCTTTAATCTATTTAATATATTTGATACCTTTAGTAGCAGAGAGCTGGTGATCCTCAGTCCCCCTCTACTATTTGCCCTATATAAAGTTTCCTTTATTACATAGCGACTTTTGTAATTCCGAATATAATCTATAAAATCACTGTCAACTTTATTCAAGTTTTTATTCTCTCTATTAATTGATGTCATGGTATAAGTTGTTTTTAAATAAAAATACATTTTAGCCACTTGGGCCCGCTCCATAATACACAAAGGCGTTAGAGCCCATATATTTGCATTTATCTTTAATCTTTTTGTTTAGATGCTTATACTTCTCTAATTCGTTGCTCTTTACAAAGATAACTCAAGAAGATGATTTTATCTTGTCTCTCAGGAGGTGCGGAGGCAGTCCAGAATGATTTCCTCGCCAGTTACCTATTTTTAATATTTCGGTTTAATCGTGATTTATTTTTTAAACCTGATACTTTAGCGAAATTTTCGAATTCTTCTTGTAGATATTGATAAGATTTAGCATCTCTTAAAAAGGTCGTGCATTTAACTTCCAGGTTATATTATATGATTTTGGGAAACAATTGATAAGTAGAGATCATGTAGATTCCAGGCTATAAAAGGGGCTTTGCTTTGATATCGCGGTAATACCGAAAACGTAATTTTATGATGGCATAAACGTGTCATAATGGTAAAGCCTTGATGATTTTGGTGCACAAGTTGTAAATAGACTTGAAAATTTGACGCTACTTCAATTGCTCGTAATCTTTGACAACTAACAGCAACATCAACATACCTGCGAGATTAAAACAATATGTCAGGATTATCAGTGAGAATGGGCACACCAACATGAACATGAAAGTATTTGCCGGCAAGAGACTGTTAAAACAAAACCAGGTGTTACAACGAAAAGTAAGAAATTGTGTACACCACTTTTGTCGATTGCGAAAGCCACCAGAAAACAACATTCACATCGGTCATATTTTGACTCTTATTTGCTACCGTATAAATCATCTCTTGCTTCTTGATAAATATGGTAATCATGTGATCCGCCTCTTGCAAATAGTCATAGGACATTTTATGACGACACACTGGTTAACCGATTTGTTAGTGATCTCGAATTTAGTAAGATATAACCTGTATTTGAGAACATGGTGGTACGGCTATATTTTGAAAAAGTTAATTTGATGGGTGCATTCTTTAATATAGTGTACTCTCCAGTATTTCCGCCATTTTCCCATGTAAAACTATAGATGCAGAACTAATAACTTGTGGTCATTTAGTGCATACGAGACAAGCACGCGATAGTCGTACAATGCAGAAAATTACCGGAAACCTCAAATACCGCGATAGCAAAGAACCTGCGATTCCGTAAAAATCTACTGTACAACTTTGACAAAGAAAGCATACTGCAGACGTAAGAAGATAATCTGCATGCATACATTACTGCATTTATTTTCGACAATCTGTTCCAACAGCTGTTATTAAAGGTCAGTAGCATTCAACGAGCAAGGGGATCTCACTAAAAGTGGACGCAACGTTTGCGTTTGAAAGATCGAAATGTGTAGAAAGGAAGAACAACGGATGCTAAAGAACACTTGCCATACCCAAGCGTTGTATTGACCAAAAGGATCAGCCTAGTTTAAACAACAGCGAAAAGAAAATTTTAAATAATGACCATAACGAGTTCCTATACTAGTGTCAAGATCCGTTCTAACACTCTGTGCTATATAACACAAGAAATACTGACGATTCGTGGCTAATGATGATGGTGGGCTGGAGTGGGTCTATGTAGTATTCAGTTGCAGCGAATTAAATAAATTACTATCTAACATTCGATTGTTTTCTACATGAAATCCGCTGATATGATGACATACAGGAAGAAAATTGACATTATTCAGATTATATGATCATGTCTGGGTATTTATCGGTTTGAAAATTTTCATAATCACTCACAAAGTATAAAAAACACGAATGAATGAAACATTAATTATTAATTATTGTCTGTTATTTGAAAAAGGTATAGTATAGGCGGCATATATATTGTTACAAAATTGCCCAAACAAAAACAAACAATTTGAGGAAAGATGCATGGTGGTTATGTCGCAATTGCCAGGCAAGGTATTTAAGATAGGATGCTGCTGTGAAAGAATGGTACCCGTTCTCTCTCTCTCTCTCTCTCTCTCTCTCTCTCTCTCTCTCTCTCTCTCTCTCTCTCTCTCTCTCTCTCTCTCTCTCTCTCTCTTTAACGTACCCCACTTCAAGACACTGCATCTGACAAGTTTGTCAGTGGCTATTGTCTTACAAATACAGCAAGAACTGTATAGATACGGCATTGTCAATGGGTACAGTGCAGGACATTGACCGAGAATTTAATCAAGCTAGACTAAAAGTTCAAATAAGGATGGCATGATAGGCATTATCTGTCCAATCACGAAACGGATATTTAACAATAAATGAGAATCAACATGCCTTCTGGCCCCTCCCTTTCCTCATAATCTAGATTGATAAATGTTACTCCAGATAAGAAAATCTTTCTCAAAATGAATAAATGCGACGCTTTTTCCCCCTCAATCTCAACTAGCTCACGTAGTCTTGTTAACCAGTGATGCGTAGAGTCTAGGCAGCGTTTCAAACCATTGCTTTTAAAAAAAAAAAACTATTATACGGTCCATTTAATTATTCATCGTAGGCTTACATACATTCTGCGAATAAAGAACTGTATTTGTGATTGATTCTTAACTATTAAAGTTAATTTATCTTTTGTCGATACTTAATTACGTACTGTATCGATTACTGTTTTCTCAACAGGAAGCGCCGCACTTCAGAATGAAGACGCAGATGATCCACTCTGATGGTCATGCTGTGCGTCTGCCTTTTATGGCAGGACAAGCTTGTTTGGTTACATGTAACGAGTTATCTCTACAGCTACACGGTTATCTCCAGTGCTCTGTAAACATCTGTTTCTTTATCGGCATGACTGAATGTCATTTTAGAAATGGCCCGATGCGGAATTATTTATTGCTCATCAACTAATTCCTTCAATGTTTGAATTTGTTGAACATTCTCCATTGTTTTTGTTTGTTTGATTAGGATTTTTAACGTAGCTTTAACAATTTTTTAGTCATATCGCTACGATGTCTGCAGTGAGGCAGTTTATAGTGATGTCTAGCACTGAGACATCATGCCGCAGACATGTAGCATGATGTCTCACCCAGTCACATTATCCTGACACCAGGCCGACCAGTTCTAACACTAACCTCGTAATGCTGAGCGTCAAGCGAGGCAGCTGTTAGTACAATTTTTGTAAGTCTTTGGTATGACTCGGCCGGGGATCGAACCGATGACCTCCCACTTCCGGGGCGGTCCATTGTTTCACTAAGCGAGACAAAAGAAAAAACTGTTGTCACTGATTGCTCAGTCATAATGTGCAAAGAACACTGTGAAATACTATTTTATGAAAGTAAATGAATATGGACCAGATACATGAACACAGGGTTGTTTGAATAACGAATGAATTAATAAATGTCTGTTTGAATAACGAATGAATGAACGAATTCACAATGGAAAGTATAAACTGACACATGAAAGTGACTCAATTTTACGCTCGCTCAGTCAGCATTATTACACCATCTTCTACACAAGTTATCAGTTTAATTTCCATCTGAATATCAATTATCTATTTCATTCATGAAAAATTGTTCCTATGTTTCCTTCATTGAAATGGTAGAGTGTAGATCAGGACATAGCGGCAAATATATACGAAAGAGGACAGTCTCTTAACGTTCATGTCGAATGTTCATTACATTAGTTTATTTTCGTCTCGAATGTTCATTACAGAAGTTAATGTTCGTCTCGAATGTTCATTACAGTAGTTTATTTTCATCCAGAATGTTCATTACGGTAGTTTATTTTCGTCCCGAATGTTCATTACAGTAATTTATTTTCGTCCCGAATGTTCATTACGGTAGTTTATTTTCTTCCCTAATGTTCATTTACAGTAGTTTATTTTCGTCCCGAATGTTCATTACAGTAATTTATTTTCTTCCCGAATGTTCATTACAATAATTTATTTTCGTCCCGCATATTCATTACAGTAGTTTATTTTCGTCCGGAATGTTCATTACAGTAATATATTTTCGTCCCGAATGTTCATTACGGTAGTTTATTTTCTTTCCTAATGTTCATGACGGTAGTTTATTTTCGTCCCGAATTTTCATTACGGTAATTTATTTTCTTCCCGAATGTTCATTTTACAATAATTTATTTTCGTCCCGAATGTTCATTACAGTAATATATTTTCGTCCCGAATGTTCATTTTACAATAATTTATTTTCGTCCCTAATGTTCATTACAGTAGTTTATTTTCGTCCCGAATGTTCATTACAATAATTTATTTTCGTCCCGAATGTTCATTACAATAATTTATTTTCGTTCCGAATGTTCATTACAGTAGTTTATTTTCGTCCCGAAAGTTCATTACAGTAATTTTTTTTCGTCTCGAATGTTCATTACAGTAATTTATTCTCTTCCCGAATGTTCATTACAGTAATATATTTTCGTCCCGAATGTTCATTACAGTAATTTATTTTCGTCCCGAATGTTCATTACAGTAATTTTTTTCGTCTCGAATGTTCATTACAGTAATTTATTTTCTTCCCGAATGCTCATTGCAGTAATTTATTTTCGTCCCGCGTGTTCATTACAGTACTTTATTTTCTTCCCTAATGTTCATTACAGTAATTTATTTTCCTCTCGAATGTTCATGACAAGTAGTTTATTTTCGTCCCGAATGTTCATTACAGTAGTTTAATTTGGTCTCGAATGTTCATTACGGTAATTTATTAAGTTTATAGTACTTTAAAAGAAAATGACTTTTATGAATCTAATATTGAAAGTTTCCAGAGTGCACAAGTCTTTGTTTTTTGTTGTTGTTAAATGTCCTCCATAATTGTATTGGAAATATAGGTGAAAGACTGCACGAAGGAATCCATTTTACCGATCGATCCTTTTGGCTTTGTATATTTGGTTTTAGTTGCAACTAGTTACTGTTTACGGGATAAATGAGTAATCTATTTACGTTTTCTTTCTAATTGTATTATTTATCTCAAAGAGGGATATTTTTTCATCATAAACCACACCTCTACGATGCTATATGTTAAAGAGCTTTCAAATTACACAAATCTGACGTTTGTCTTTCTCGTATTCACAATTTGTAAAGCAAATACGAAAACATGACATTTGGAGCCCCCCCCCCCTTTTTTTTTTAGGCCAGTAAGGTAATAATCAGCAAATGGACACGTGTCAAGTATCAACACAGCATTATATAAATAACTCTGACATACTTAACCTATACTGGACCGAATTCGTGACTGCTTCTTATCTGACACAAATTCTTCCTTATTGCCAAGGCTGTTGACGGCTATTTTTTAATGAAATTGAAACGAATCAATGACACAACCTGGTAAGTTTTCAATATCTGTTATGAAATTCAGTCCACGCGATCAATTAAGTGAATTGAATTAAACACATTAGCACAATCGCTGCTATTTAAAATTTTCTATTACAGTACTTTTACTTAAATTTCTTACTACATCTCTAGACTTTTGATGAATCGAATAGTCGAGCGTGAATTAATTAAATTTGATTAACATCACACAATTTGGACCAATATTCCTTTTCTCAAGAGGTTGTTCGAAGGTATTAGTAAAGCAAACTTTACACATTAACGTAACTGATTGTAACACCAACACTGGATTGGTTTTAAGACACAGCTGTCCCCTTCCCCTCCCCATTATCCCATACACCAACAAAAATGACCCAAATACTTGCTCGTTGAAATCGCCAGGTGCAGATGGGCAACAGCATGCCTTGTTCCCAAGAATGTTAAGGTCATGTATGGATTTACCACAAACTAAAGATTATCCTATCAAATTATGTCAAGAACGGAAATTGAAAGTGATATAGACTTAACATAGACTACCATAAATTGCCTGTTGTGTACTCTCTAGCTCAGTTTCTTTCGATCATTCCGACTCCACACTGGCATCGTTCGTTTGCTGATGTCACCCAGCTGGGTGATACATCACTCATGTACAATTGTTAATTGTATGTATGTATGTATGTATGTATGTATGTATGTATGTATGTATGTATGTATGTATGTATGTATGTATGTATGTATGTATGTATGTATGTATGTATGTATGTATGTATGTATGTATGTATGTATGTATGTATGTATGTATGTATGTATTTATGTAACGGAAGACATTTGTGAACAGGTCTTGAAAGTCTACTGGAGATAAAGAAGTTGGAATTGGTGTACATTTGTTCCTTTACATTAGTTTGTTTTTAATACCGAATCTTTACAGTTGCAACTCTCCGTGATCTTAGTACTGTAGTAGGATAATTTTGCTAAATGGACTGTTTGTGACGTTCTTCTTAGCGGCTTCATATATTTGTTTATGAATAGCGAGTCTGGTGGAAAGCTAAAGCCTCTCCGCTTTACGGCGGTCTCTTTTAGCAGTGTGAAGCTGGTTCCTTACACTGCTATACCAGAGAACACTTTTGAATTGATACTCTGCACTTGGTGGCTGGGCCATGTTTTTCAAGCAATGAACGCAGGCAGATATCGAGTTGTTCTGCTGTAGGATGTAAGCAAGTTGTTAGGTTTTCTTGGATGTCATACATTAATTTGGTTCTATTATCAGACGGAGGTTTCTCTTACTAGCAAAATAAAGGTGGAGTGTTCAAGACTGATATGTCCAGATGGCATATAAAGCAGAGATGTGATCTGATGTAAGTTTGTGGGACACAAGGGTGAAAGGTTGAATATTGTCATCAGGTCTATGAAGAATCCAGTCTAAAAGGTGACCATGTTTATGGGTGGGTTGGTTAACGGACTGTTTAAGGCTGAAATTATGTGTATGGGTTTCCAGGACAGTCAAAATGAAAGTTAAAATCTCCAAGAATAATCAATTTGCCACCTGTCTAATGTCAATACTCAAGGAGATTTTCGTAAACTGCTCCAAAAAGACAGATTCAGCCAGCTTATTTTTTTTTTACTCGGAAGATGGCAGTAGAGGCAGAAAAAATGGACAGACCTTTGTTCCAGTGTGAGTGTTGTTTTGACTAGTTCTATCGATGTGTGGCCGAAATTGAAGACAGCAATTCCACGTCCGCGAAAGTCGTGTGGGAACGACTTGATGGAGTAATCGGTGGGTGTTAAGTCCCCGCACTCGGGTTCATAGCCTGATGTTTTTTTTTTTTTGTTTTTTTTTTTTGTTGCCATGTTTCTGTCAGGAAGAAGACGTCGATATTCTGATCGTTGATACAATTAACTATTTATATGCGCTTTTCCGGTGGTCCTACGTATTGGGCGTTGACTAATGCAATACGCAGTGGTATCTCTGGGATAGCTGACACAAAAGTTTGCGATGTAATAGGAATGTAATAGGAATTTGCACCAAGTTATTATTATTAAAGTCCGAAATTTAAAATTGTTTTTCCGGAAACGGCGAAAGTGAGATAACTGGATATCTTCTTCCTGTTCTACGCCTGTTCTACGCCGGCCAGGTTTGTTTATTTGTTTGTTTCATTAGGATTTTTAACGTAGCTTTAACAATTTTTCAGTCATATCGCTACGATGTCTGCAGTGAGGCAGTTTATAGTGATGTCTAGCACTGAGACATCATGCCGCAGACATGTAGCATGATGACCCAGTCACATTATCCTGACACCAGGCCGACCAGTCCTAACACTAACCTCGTAATGCTGAGCGTCAAGCGAGGCAGCTGTTAGTGCCATTTTTGTAAGTCTTTGGTATGACTCGGCCGGGGATCGAACCTACGACCTCACGCTTCCGGGGCGGACGCTCTAACCACTAGGCCACCGGAGCGGTTTTTCCGTTTAAGTAATGATGAATATAATCCCAGTTCGTTTAGTCTTGAGCACAATGTAGTAAGGAGAGCCAATGAAGCAATTATTGAGGGTCCTTCATAGCACAAACGGGTTGAATGGCGATCACGTGATGGCGGTCTATTCAAGAAGAAAGGTGCAAGTCAGCTGTGGGGCAAGACAGCTGCTAAAAATTATAATTGTTCTCGTGTCCCAAAAAAGGAGATGAAGAAAACACGAACGGAATAGCCAATACATGATACACAAAAATGTAGACGAAGATAGACAACAATCACATATATATAATGAAAAACAGCACAAAAACGGAACAGATGCTTCAAGCCGATTAAGCGATTGCGGCCATCTTTCGGGAAGTCTTGATTATTTGACATTTGATCGTATGTTTCGTGGATTATTCGATTAAGAATGACCAATGATCAATAAAAAAAAAGATAATTAACAAAAGAGTTTTTAATTAATAAGCCAAATGTAAAAAAGGAAAACCAGATTTTAGGTTTACATTTTTACGTATCTACACCTTGTCAAAATGTCAAAAAATACAATGTTTTTCCTCATAGTTTAATCGTTATTCTGCGATCACTTGTAACTACTCATTTGAAATAAGCAACTCTATATTTGGTGCAAAAATCACCACTACCCCACATATTATGATTATAGGAAGAAATATGGGGTCCAATTTTTCTATCAATTCCTTACTTTTTCACTTAATGAATGATATACTTTTTATGCATAATGTATTATTGTTTTCACTACAGCATCTTAAGCAGAAAGTTATCATAAAATAAGTATTCAGTTTGTTTAAAAATTAATTGGTGGGTAAGATTAATTAAATCTCTAACAATTAAAACGTCCAATATGACCAAACATCCAATGATAAAATGGTCCCATGATCAACGAGTTATCGTCAAATGGCTCCATGATCAGCGGGTCTTGGATTAAACGTCATGACACCGAAATAGGTTGTACCAACTCATTTTAAATAAGCTATTCTATATTTGGTGCAAACAGTCATCCCCACCCCACAATGTACGATTATATTTATTATTATTTTTTACTGCAGCATTTTTAGTAGAAAGCTATAAATGACAATAAGCATTCAGTTTGTTTAAAATTTAATTGGTGGGTAAGTTTAATTAAATTCTCTGACAATTAAAACGTTCAATGTGACCAAATATACAATGATCAATTAATTGGTCCCATGATCAACGGTTTGTTGTCAAGTGGCCCCATGATCAACGGGTTGTTGTCAAATGGCCCCATGATCAACGGGTCTTGGATTAAATGTTCGGACACCCAGATAGGTTGTAACATTTGCAAAGTTGGAACTTTATCAACTAATGTTTTTGTCCTTACAAAGTATATTAGTTTTCCGTTTCATATACAAATACTGTAATTTTTACAAATGACATTTGTGACGGATGAAGACTAAATTATTTGTATAGCATGTATAAGTGTTAGAGACGTTCCGGTGTCTCTTACAACTGAATAATAATATTATCCATCCCAGTGTTATTTAACAAATAAATTGGGATTAAAAGCAAACCCTTTTTCAAGGACATGACCATGCATTAAAGTCACCCACTAAATATACAATTTTTGGATCACTCAATTTTGCACGTCGATTTTACACTATAATCGGAGTAACTATTTTCGTTACTATAATTGGAATACTCAGGTGGTATATACACTAAACAATAAAATACCTTGTCCTTTATTTTGGACACCAAAAGGTAAGATGACGGTCTAGATCACTTGTAATTGTTGTATATATTTAAACTTTCTCTTAAGAGTACAACTATACCTCTTGATCTCCCGTTCAGCTTAGACGTGTTTTTGGTTTGCATGTCGTAACCCGAGATTTTAACTTTATGTCAAATTTCGTCTCAGCTAGGCAAATTATTCAGTGAAAAATTAATTATTTTCGCGATGATATGTTTTTCAAACAACAATGATTGACGTAAGCAAACGTTATCTTAGATAAAATATTGTCCAGTTATTATTTAATCTTTTAGCATTCACTAGGCGACTTGATTTTGTAGTTCTGTATGACTCGCACTATCTGTTGTAGGACAGAAAGTCATAGACCAAAATGGACAGACAGAAGGTCACGGAAAAATAAGTACAATTATTACAGTCACCGGATATAAAGTGACACTTTGAATTTTGTAATGTTGTAAGTTTTGATATAAAGGACACAACTTGATTATATGCACCTTTTTTGTGGTGCCAGTCTGTTACTTACTAGCATGGCTGATCAAACTGATAGTTCTGTTATTTTTGCACAGCTGTAGATTGTCTTTCTTGGGGAGTGTAATAATCAATGAATGGGTCCACTATGTTGGACATTTACCGGTTTGCATGATCTTGTTTCGGATTGTTATTAGTAGCTCAATCACTGATTCTTCCACCCGCATTGTTAAGTTCAGATGGGATGTGTCTACTCCAGTTGCCTTCCCATACTTCACTGCTCTTATTGCTGACTCCACCTCTGCTTTGAGAATGAGGAAATTATCATCATCATATGTGGATAGGTAACTTCAAGCACCTTTGGGTCACCTGTGGATTGGTGGTTGTAGAGTTCTTTACAATACTCAATTCATCTTTCTGTAATGTCACTCGCTTCTGTAAGGCATTTTCCATTTTCGTCTTGAATGGTACTGACTCTTGGCTGCTTGTGTCTGGTGAGGTCTTTCACAATTTGGAATTCTTTTTTGCTGTTATTCTTTATCAGACTGCTCTCTATTTATGTGCACTTTTGTCCAATCCAAACTTCTTCTGCTTCCGTCACGTTGTTTCTGAAATTATAGTTTATTTCTCGGTACGTTATTGCCCCTGTTGTGTGTCTGGTGTTTTTGAGGTCTCTTCGGGCATCACACAGATTCAGAATCTCTTCTGTAACCCAGGGTTTTTTCTTTGGTCGATGGAGGCCAGTGATATCCATGGCAGCTGTGTTCATGACTGTGCTGAATGTGCCAGTCATCACTTTTAACATCAACATCCATCAGAAGAAGTGGAGCACATTTCCCTCCAATTGTGTCTTGAAATGACTTGCAGATGGTATCCTTCAGTTGTTCAAGGTTGTATTTGAGCCTGATGTTCTTTAGCTTGTTAATTTTCTTCAGCTTCACTCGGAAGTTCATAACCACGAGTTCTTGATCACTCCCAACACCAGTACCTATGAACGTTCTAGTTTTTGCTTTATTGGTGCCAGATCGGTAACGGTTTTGAACCAGTATTTAGTCGATCTGGTTATGAATGGTTCCATTTGGTGCGTGCCATGTCCAACATCGTGAACCTTTATGTTGACCCAGGGTGTTGGCTAGTGCCGAGTTGTTGTAGCTTGCGAACTCGAGCAGCCATCTCCCTCTTTCATTTGTAAGCTCATCGCGAGAAGTTCCACAATGATCACCCCAGTCTTTAAGAGCATCTTTGCAAACTTTGGCATCCCTCCAGTCTCCTTGGATGATGATGTCTTTTTTACTGACCATGTTTAGAATGCCCTGGAGTGTCTTGTAAAAATCCTCTAATTCTTCATCATCATAATCGGTAGTTGGAGCTTAGACTTAGATAATTGTGATGTTAAAGGAAGATGCTTTGAGACGAATGGATATGATTCTGCTAGACATTCTTCGGCATTAATGCACATATCCCATGAATGCTTTGTTTACAATGAAGCCACTTCATTTATTGACTTGTCCAAATCTCCACTATAGTAAAATATATGCATATCGTTCCGGGCTTGGGCTATAGAGGTAATTAAGCGTTACTTATCTCAGACGATAGACACTGGCTTGTCAGTACACTGAATTTTATCCTCTGATTCAGGCAATAACAAAATCGTCAAGGGCCCGGGCCAGATAAGAAAGTTTTAAACCTACCCCCATATGCTCTAAATTAACTGATCAAACCAGGTCACGGGGCCGCAGGCCGTAATTTGCCCAACCCTGCTCTAATTTATCTATACCCCCAGTGGCGTACTAAGGGTAAATCGCGCCCGGCTGGGCCCGAGATGGAGCCCTGGCCGTCAACGATTTTCCTGCAATGTATTGTAGTTTAGTGGCTTGTCTTGGCATCTAAATTTTATAATACACACACGACAACAGGAAACAATAAACTTTACCAAAATCGATTTATGTATGGACTATTGTTTATAAAAAAAAATAATTTCTCCCATAACCCCATCGCATAAGTCTAACTACTAGAGGTTATCTGACGAATTCGAAGATAGACGTCTGTTTTATCTGATTTGTGCCCCAGCGATGTCTCGATTCCTCTCACTCCTGTGATTCGAAAGAGGATTAAAGGGATGCTGGGGGATTGTGTGGCTCCGATGGATAGAGTAGCAGTTTGCTTACAAAGCACACGCTCGCGTCTTACACTAGAATGTAAAGTCTTGTTATACGGGTATGTTATGTAATTTTATGAGAGGTGCGGATTCAAAAGTAACAAATTTACAAATACACACAATTTGGGTAATTTTCGAGCAAAAATTATCAGCTGCTTTGCCGCGCCAATACCCATGGTGCCCTGGGGAACCTCTCTGCCCCCCCCCCCCTTCCCTGTTACTGTTGAACCCCGCAATTTACAAACACAATTGTTGTCATTTTTTAACAAAAATTATAGGCTGTTTTTGTGCCCTGGGAAACCTCCCCGACCGCCCCCTCCCCCGTCACTACTGAATGACTCTGTAGTTCCTCATCTCTAGCCTGTTACTGAAATAGTGAAATAAGCCCTCCATTTTGGCTTCTAAAATTGCAGACCAGCACACATATCTAAACTACACAGAACCTTCCTAGTAACAGTTTCAGCATATTTTTGTATTCCCTTGCCTCACTGAAAGCCTGGCAAAAGTTTTGAATACCTGTTGGTCGTTGCACCATTCATTTACGATGTAATGATGTGTTATTATTGGTGTTACATATAAAAACAGCATGCGAAATGCAAGTACAATGCAAGATTTAGATCAAAGGATAACATAGTTTGAAATGGATATTCCTGGGAAGGATAATACGACAATATACGTTTGCGAGTATTGCTAATTTGAGAATATAAAAACTATTGGACGATTTAAGTTGTTTTGGTCCTAATGACATAGCATACAATTGTTTCGGTCCTAATGACATGGCATACAATTCCGTTAAATAAGTTCGGGACCGATTAACCTTTGAAACTGATAAGAGAAAGGATTTACCATTTGTCGATGAATCATTGAACAGTAAATGGGACGAGATATTTTAAAAGAGTTGGGATTTCATCTTGACTCATAAAAATCGGAAGTATTATATATTCTGCCTCCATCAGAAATAAAATAGTTTTCTTTACACAGTGGGCAAATCGTCTTTAAAATCAACAAGGCATTCAGGTCATGCCAGACAACGATAAAAATGTGCAAGAAAGTTGTTGAGATAAATTCTGACTTTCTAATGTCAGTCGGAACATACATGTATGTATGAATGTATGTATGTATGTATGTATGTATGTATGTATGTATGTATGTATGTATGTATGTATGTATGTATGTATGTATGTATGTATGTATGTATGTATGTATGTATGTATGTATGTATGTATGTATGTATGTATGTATGTATGTATGTATGTATCTATGTATCTATGTATGAATGTGTATGTATGTATGTATGTATGTATGTATGTATGTATGTATGTATGTATGTATGTATGTATGTATGTATGTATGTATGTATGAATGTGTGTGTGTATGTATGTATGTATGTATGTATGTATGTATGTATGTATGTATGTATGTATGTGTGTGTGTGTGTGTGTGTGTGTGTGTGTGTGTGTGTGCGTGCGTGCGTGCGTGCGTGCGTGGCATGTATATATGTATGTATGTATGTATGTATGTATGTATGTATGTATGTATGTATGTATGTATGTATGTATGTATGTATGTATGAAGGTATGTATGTATGTATGTATGTATGTATGTATGTATGTATGTATGTATGTATGTATGTATGTATGTATGTATGTATGTGTGTGTGTGTGTGTGTGTGTGTGTGTGTGTGTGTGTGTGTGTGCGTGCGTGCGTGCGTGCGTGCGTGCGTGGCATGTATGTATGTATGTATGTATGTATGTATGTATGTATGTATGTATGAATGTGTGTGTATGTTTGTATTTATGTATGTATGTATGTATGTACGTACGTACGTACGTATGTATGTATGTATGTATGTATGTATGTATGTATGTATGTATGTATGTATGTATGTATGTATGTATGGCGGGCCCCGAGTGGCCGAGTGGTCTAAAGCGCTCACCGTTACGGATCACTGCCGTCTCACCTCTCTCTGTCTGCGTTTGTTCGAGTCTAAGATTCGGCTAATGTAGTTATGTGACAAAACTTACCAGTAGCTTTTCGTTCTTTCTGGGGATTTTCCTCAGGTTCTTCCTCCACCAATAATACTGGCCGCCATGTATAGCCTATCGTGTGCCTAAAATGGCGTTAAACTCTAAAACAACACGTACGTGTGTGTGTATGTATGTATGTATGTATGTATGTATGTATGTATGTATGTATGTATGTATGTATGTATGTATGTATGTATGTATGTATGTATGTATGTATGTGTGTGTGTGTGTGTGTGTGTGTGTGTGTGTGTGTGTGTGTGTGTGTGTGTGTGTGTGTGTGTGTGTGTATGTGTGTGTGTGTGTTTACGTATGTATGCAAATACTTGTTTACTTATATACAAAGTTCCGATATATTTCTAATAATGCTAAAGACACCCCTCCCCCCAAAACAGCACAGAAAAAAAAATCAAACAACAAGTTGTTCTGATTCTTTGTGAGAAATTTGTTTTCTGCATTCATCGCCCATCCCCACTGTCTTAATTTTGTTTTAACTTGGCAGTTTCTTATCATATAACTGTACTTCTTTGTGTAAGTTACCTAGTACCTACTATTTTTCGTAATATAGTTGGAAGTTTACTATTACAAAACTTGCAAATCAGCGTGGCAGATGGAATATCCGAAACTGCTTTCCTTTCAAATTATTTCGAGTGGTGACTCATTCTGCATTCCTACTTTGAAAACAAGTTAGAAGTATACAACAAAGAACCCTTCATGTCCAGCTAAATCTTTTAATAATTTTTATATTTTATGGTTTAAGATGGGACTTTTTAAGCTCGCGTAACAAAGAGAAACGGATACTATAGAATTTTGTTGTATTTACTTGCATAAGAGGAGTCCATGAGAAACTAAACACAATTTCATTATAAATGTTTCGTCTGCTGGTATGTGTCTGATGGGGAGATGGAACATAGCTAGGGAGTGTAATTAAATTTCACCTATAGCGTTGTAAAAGTGCCCCCAACTGTAATAATCTTACATATGCCCAAAATTTGCTTACATATTTTAAAATGAAGGTACAAATGTGAACATGTTTGATTACTTAAGTAGAAACTAGGCCAACGTTAGGCGTGTTACACCATAATATACCAAAAGCTATAAAAGCTGATTCGTTAAATTTAAACATCACAAAACTTATACTGAATTGCATTAGGAAAATATTAATTTATATATTATTTTGAGCGATGATAGTGATGATGGCATAGAAATAAACATCATCAACTCTGATATGAATGCGGTTTTAACAGTGCAGCATGAGAGAGGAATAATTTTAGTTGACGTTGGTAAATATACAGAGTTGAAAACGGTTACGATATAGTAGAGCTTGACGATCTCGTAACTTTACATTCACGAAGAATTCACCAAAAACATACATATCATCTTCTTGAGAACAAAGTCAGATTTTACACATTCAAATAGCGACTCGGTAACTATTTTAGAATGAACCGTAGGACGGGCAAGTGTTGACATAATTCGGAAATGATTCCTGTGTTTGAAAGTATTGAAGAATAACTGAAGTACTTTGAAAATAAAAATAGCAGTTGTTGATGGATTTTCTGCTGATTTGTTGACATCCCTTAAAGACAAATTATCAAAAACAAAATACTCTCTCTCTCTCTCTCTCTCTCTCTCTCTCTCTCTCTCTCTCTCTCTCTCTCTCTCTCTCTCTCTCTCTCTCTCTCTCTCTCTCTCTCTCTCTCTCTCCCCACACACACACACAGACACACAAAACATAAACGAAAATGAACAGGTACCAATTAGAGTATTTGGAATGAAAACATAGTTGCTTGCACACATTATACTCAGTTGTGTGAACACATTAAGTGAGTTGAAAATAAAATGCCCTCGATTGAAAAATAATTATTTTTTACAAAACGAAAGATAACCAAGCGATCTCTACACATGAAAATGCAAGTGTAAACACAGACACACATATAAAGGAGAATGCACCTGCATACATAGCCTAGGGCCAAATCAAGTGTGTGTGTGTGTGTGTGTGTGTGTGTGTGTGTGTGTGTGTGTGTGTGTGTGTGTTTAAGAGAGAGAGAGACAGACAGACAGACAGACAGACAGAGACTTATTCCACATCCACACAATAATTAAGGGACCTCGATATACAGCAAGCGAAATGGAAAATTAGGCAAATGACATCAATATTCTTGTCTTTAAAGCTGTTTTAATTCCCATATTCATAAAAAGGATATTTGTTTATTGAAGGTAATAGTTTTTAAATGGTAAAGACAGTTGCAATAATTAGTGCAAGTACACGCTACAAATCACGTTATGACATTTTCAAGTGAATAAACCTGTTTTCGCATCTGTCCGTACAACTCGAAATAATTTGGGACTCAACATTTTTTGTACAGATTTATGGATAATGTCTGGGTGCTGTCCTAATTGTAACTGGCAACGGATGAGTGAAAATCCTTGATATAATGCTTTTGTTTTGGCGCACACATTTTAGGATTACGTCATTGTATCAAACATTCCAGAAATAAGTTTTCATTGCCAAAGAGATGATCTCATTATTATCGTACTTATGAGTAAACTATTTGATAGAGCAAATAATAATAGATTATTTCCTCCTCAAAAGCCCGAAAGCTATTCGGATTTATTGCTTTCGTGCCCCATAAATTCGGTAAAATGTACGAACACGTTAAAATTCGATTCAACTTATGTATGAACTTGTAAGGATATAGGAGATGAAATTAAATGATACAGTATCAAATTTGATCGAGAGGATTTGTAGATGTGAAGTGAGTGACGATATATTGATTTTAACTCATTAAATAAAAGGCTGCTTTTACTGTGCCCTAAAATATCCTTATCTGAGGAGAAAATAATTCTAATTCAAAGATTTGTCTCCCACGATGCCAAATTGTAAAGGTTAAATGTGTCGGGATTAATATTCACTAAATTAGTTTTTCAGATATAATCAGCTGACATCCTATATTTAGATAAAATGCTAACAAAGAACATAGACATGAATCGGAACTGCCCATCTGGAAATGCCCATATATGACACATTTATAACGGAGGCATCAAACTGCATGCTATTTCCATCTTGTTTTTGTTGTACATTTTAAAGCATTGATATCTTTTGTACGGCTTGATTTATTTTGGGAGGGGGCACTGTACAGATGCACACACCCCCGTTTGTCCCTCCCAATAAAATATAAGGTGTTTTTATGTGTGATTGTATCCCCCGAAGGTATGTATGTTGGTATCTTTTTTTTATAAATAATATTTCACAAATATATATTTGTTTTTGTAAAAACAAAATGTGGGGTATATATATATATATATATATATATATATATATATATATATATATATATATATATATATATATATATATATATATATATATATATATATATATATATATACCATAGTTTTATCTATAGGGTGGTTCCTCTGTACTAGGTTTTAATAATGACCTTTGACATATGTCCCTTTGTCCCATGTGTGTTATACTATATTTTATGCTATATATTTCTTGTACTGGCGGCTTGTTCAATCACAATTTATCCCTAGATGTCCTGTCATTGTATATTTGGAATGTATATGCAGTCCTTGTTTAGTTATTTTTATTTAAATTTTGAATTTTGAATGAGAAACGGTGTGGTATACGCTTTAAAACTAAAATCTTAGTGTTTTGAGTGTGTGATCATGTGTCGTTTCTCTTTTTAATTTATTTGGATAAAAGTAAGGCTACGATTTGCATAATTGAGTATTTGGCTTGAGCTGTGTTTTGTTGAATGCTTTAATAAAGCAAACAGTATATTCAGTACAACATATATTTTCCATTTATTATCGACTTTTTTTGTGACAAAGAAGTATATGTTAATCAATAATCAGTAAACATGAAGAAACTCATAAACAGGTAACAATCAATATAATTACGTAACGCTTGTTTCCGTATCCTGTAATTCTCAGTGAAGATATATTTTGAGCACTGTCCCCCAGTGAGATATTTTGAAAACCACTGTGTACAGTTGTTATGATTACGTTCCGAGCTTGACACTAAAATTGTTTTAAAAAAACACGTCCCCAACTAGATATTTTTTAATTTAAAAAACGCAACAAAATACCCACCCACCCCATGTTCATTTTGTTATAAGCCCGTTTCCAAATAATCATTAAAAAAACAATATTTGTTATGAACACGGTCCAAGAAGATACGTTGTTTAAAAAAAATAACACAGAAACATATCCGGGTCATTCCGGGTCGGCTGTCTCACTCAGCGTGTCCTTAAAAGATACTTAACTTCAATTTCATCGTCATGTTATGGTCAATAAAGACTTAAAGGTGCCGTTAAAATAAACAAAACCCAACAAATTAAATAAAGTAGGTCAGCAGAAAATAAATAGATTTTCTTTTATTAAAACAGGAATTAGGTCTTTCGTAATTCGTAGGTAAATCAAATTTATTTTAAACCCGTAGTTGATATGTCAAGTCTGAAAAGTAAACAAACGGTCTCCCTAATCTGCCTTTTGCTAATAGCGCTCTAGTTTTTCAACGAATGCATAATACAAATTATTCGATTGTACTCTATCGTTAGTATGCGGATGCTGTTTTTGGAACATGTTATTCAAGTAATCTTGGCTTATGAGCTGTGTAAACTCGGGTCATGGATAGTGCATTTAATTGATCACACCTGGATTGGGTGATCAGACGGGTTCATCGTAGGATGATGTCCACTAAATATAAGGAGAAATTCACCCCCCTAATACCGTATACACTGGCTTATAAGATGAGTCCAACTGCAAACTACACAGACCCAGATCTACAGGCGCATCAAGGGTCGGCAGATTTAGGTCTGTGCAGTTAGTTAGGAGTAATTAGAAGAATGAACAGCATGGACCCTGGTCTGCAGGAACATTATGCGACCGCAGATCAATATCTTTCTTATTTGAAGTTTGTCGCGACTTATAAACGAGTAAAGACGAGTAAGATTTATTAATAGACATTACTGGTTGATGACCGATTGATACACGGACTGCAACAATACGGCAGTTCACCTTCTGGTTTCATTTTTGGCACATACATCTTCAATAGGGTCCTAATGGGCATATAAATAAATGTAAATCGATTTACCTGAATATCCTATAGGAGATTCACACTTTTCGATCTTACCCAGGTTAATGCAGCCACCCAGGTTAATTCAGCCCTTAATTACACGACCTAATGTTTACTTTACCGCGGTGCATATTATGATAGATTGACAATTTATGATAACTGAAAAAGCAAACAAACGAACAATCGTTTTATATATCTCCCACTTTTATTCACTAGTAGAAAAGTGTCAGTTAGGATAGACAAAAAGATGATATCAAGCCGCGATTGGCGGGGGTGGATGGGGGGCATGATACATTAAATGTTAAGTCTAAAAAATTCAGCAATTTTTCCCCTGCTACATAAGTATATAATTGTTTCGTTTATATTGTTCTACATAATATTCCTAATTTATTTTATTTCATATTTTCTTCCGCAGTTTGAATTATTAATAATGTAGTTCTTTTAAATTCACGGATGTTTACTTTCCACGAGAAAATACTACATAATAGATAAGAAAAACAAAAGGAATATTAGTTTTTAATGCAAAGTTTGTATTGAAACAAATATGACTATATACTTATATCCTATATACTTATATGCTATATACTTGACCAACCGTGGAGCGAGAGCTTAAGACCAGAGGCCTCACGCTGCAGACCGCCTCCGCAACAGCAGCCGATAGACCAAAATGGTGCACCCTTGCTGTCGCCTTAAGTACCAGACTACGCAGAGAGGATTGATAATGATGATATACTTATATATTATATACATATAAACTATATACATATATACTATATACTTATATACTAAATACTTATTTACTATATAATATAAACATATAATCTATATACATATATACTATATATTTATATACTATATACTTATATACATGTACATATATACTATATGCATATAAACTATATACTTATATACTTTATACTCATAAAATATATACTTATATAATATATACAGAAACTATACACTATATACATATATACCATATACTTATATACTATATACTTATATAATATATACTTATATATTATATATTTATATGTTTAAATACTATATACCATATACATATAAGCTTTATGCATATACATGTATACAATATACATATATACTATATACTTATATATTGTATACTTAGATACTATTTAATTATATACTATACACATATAAACTATATAGTGTCTTTGTATTATTTTGATAATTATATCAATTTTTAACTTATTGCATGTTTCCATAGTTTCAGTTTTTGGGATAATTCCGTATTACTAGTTTATTTGATGTTTCCATATTATCAATTGATTTATTGTATGTTTCCATAATGTAAATGTCTTGTATGTTTCCATATTTTTAGTTAATTTGATGTTTCACAGAGACAGTTTATTGTTTGTTTACATAGTATGAGTTTCTTGTATGTTTGTATATTATCAGTTATTGTATGCTTCTATTATGTCAGTTTACTGTACTTTTCAATATTGTCAGTTTATTGTTTTTTTCCATATTGTTAGTTTATTACGTATTTCCATATTGTTAGTTTATTACGTATTTCCATATTATTAGTTTATTACGTATTTCTATATTGCTAGTTTATTACGTATTTCCATATTATTAGTTTATTACGTATTTCTATATTGCTAGTTTATTACGTATTTCCATAGTGTTAGTTTATTACGTATTTCCATATTGTTAGTTTATTACGTATTTCCATATTGCTAGTTTATTACGTATTTCCATATTGTTAGTTTATTACGTATTTCCATATTGTTAGTTTATTACGTATTTCCATATTGCTAGTTTATTACGTATTTCCATATTGTTAGTTTATTACGTATTTCCATATTGCTAGTTTATTACGTATTTCCATATTGTTAGTTTATTACGTATTTCCATATTGTTAGTTTATTACGTATTTCCATATTGCTAGTTTATTACGTATTTCCATATTGCTAGTTTATTACGTATTTCCATATTGTTAGTTTATTACGTATTCCCATAATGTTAGTTTTTTACGGTTTTCCACATTTAAATTTTCCTATGTTGTTAATTGATTGTATGCATCACACTTCACTAAAATGTTTATTTACTAATTATCACACTTATCGCTCGAATATCTAATTTCGTGCATTTGGACAGGATAACTGACCACCATGTCAAATCTGAGACTTGAGAAGAAAGTAAAATCGACGTGATCATGATTTATTGACAAGTAAAGAAAATGTTTAAGATTTTGTCAGAATTTCCTCTCCATTGACTTGAGTCATTTAGGTACGGAAGCCCACTAGTGGGGCTTCCAAATAAAGGTGACAACCTTTCATTCACAAGATGGTTACTGACACGCGCGGTCACTCAATAATGATCACGCCTTTGCCGTACGACAGTCTAATGTATCATTGAACATGGAAGATGGCTATACGACACACCAGCACAATAAGGCCAAACGGCGCCAAAGCAATCGTAATAATAAAACAATACGATCTGAAAGTCAGTATACAAATAAATTTATAGTATGTAAAGAATCACGATGAAAAGGTAGTGTAGACAGATAAAATATTACATATCTCAATGTAATTGGTAATTAAGTTGTTTGTAAATCCGTATCAGAGGCGGCGTTAGGAGTACGCGGGGCCTAGGGCCGACCTTGATCGCGCGGGGCCAGATGATCGGTATCTCGATTGGTATGCTACTGCAAACACTGGTTATGTATATAAGGATCGCCTTAGACCTGAAGCGCGGGGCCCCCATCAAGAGCGGGATCTGAGGCAGTCGCCCAAACGCCGTGTCTGATCCGGATTAACAGTTTTATACACAGAATCACTTTTAGTTTAATGTTACGAAATAATATCAATGAATTCTAGTTATTCGTTTCTAATTAATCAGATAGAAAAGGATCAAAACTTGACAAAAAAGTACAGCGATATTTGCAATGGCAACCTTGCAAAAAAGGTGTTAATTAAAACAAACTCCTGTCTATTTATAGTTAGAAACTTGCACAAACAATGGACAAGTCCTAATCACTAACCGATCGAAATATTTTCATTCCCGCTTAATTCTTTTTTTTAAAGACCCCTTTTACCCACTTTTGATACATTATCTATACGTACGTCTAATGAAATTTTATGATTACCAACTAGAGGCTCTTGGCTATTAACAATCTCATCTATTGAGAAATTCTGCCAAGAGTTCAAAATACCATGGCCTGCTTCCTCCGCTTCATCATATTGCATGGCATTAACCCCTGTACGTTGGAAAAGTGCCGGCGTGGGAACATGGTAATTATAGTCGATATGAACAGGGCAATTAAATTATAAATCCATTTGTTTCTTTTCTATACAAATCAACGTTCCAAAGGAACCTTTAAACTGTATTGATATGATGTTTTTACAAGTATGTCGGATTACAATTCTCCGAGTACCGTCGACTAAAGGAAGAATCATTAATTTCTTTGTCAAGAATTCAGCTGGATGTGGCCATTCGTAATCTCCACACAAATTGGTCGGTGTCAGATGTCGTAAATAAATATATAGATCACAAATTGGCCGGAGTCAGATATCGTTCATAAATAGATAAGTATCACAAACTGGTCGGTGTCAGGTGTTGCTTATATACGTGTATCAAAGATGGGGCAGTAATACCGCAGCTAGTCCAAGAATCCAGAGACGATTTCTTTGGGTTAAAATTAAATTATATGTTTAGTATTGAATTCCTTTGCAATCTACTTAGTCAAAACAGCGGTTAAAACTTCGTGTTCGTTGAAGATCCCTGATGGCAATTTTACACGTTTAGGATTCGTGCATCGTTATAATCGACAAAACTTTTTTTGGTTGCTGAATTCGTAGATAATTATTTTCTACAAATATGCAGAAACCAAAATCCTCAAGAAAATATTCTTATTGTAATATTTATATCAATTTAGGTTAAAAAGATAATTTAAAAACTTGTATCACCCATTTCATAAAAGTACTATCAATTTTTCACACGAATAATGAAATACTTGTACGTGTATAGTGTGATTGTTTCCGTAAGAATTAATAACTTTTAACTAAGGTTGATTTTTAAACGACAAATTAACCAGATAATGAAATTGAACTGTAAATAATTCCTGGCGGATGTGGGGCCTAAGGTAGCAAGCCCATAAGCGAGTGCCCGCCCCTCCCCCCCCCCCCCCCCCCCCCGCCACGCAAACAAATTGCATTGTGGAGTTGATTTCCTGAAAGCTCGGGGCCAAAGGCGGTTGCCTCGTTCGCCTTACCCTAGTGCCGGGCCCGGAATGTGTAATACAAATACATGTCTGTTAAATCAAATCAAATATAATTTTCTCTTCAGAACAGAGTGTTCCTGATTAGTGATAAAAGACAGAAATGCAATTGCTTCAATTTTTACCAGGAGAAAACCGTGGAAGCTCAGTAGAGCGTTTGGATCGCAATCCAATGGTCGCGGGTTCGATTCCCGAATAGATTAACATGGCTCGATTACCTCGGTGTATTCTTGGGAAAGACGCTGATCTTTCATTTCTTCGGCATGATATAGTAAATAACGCATTACAAATGCTGATACAAAGCAAAACGTATTTAGTCAGTAAAGCCAACATCCTAGCCCCATAATCAGTAAAAATTATGTCATTCTTAGAAATGACATTCAAATGATAGCAAGTTGTTTTTTTTTGTACGAAGATTACTCATGGTAGCATCAAATACAAATGAGTAACAAAAACACTCCTTGATAGTGATGTCCATACCACTGACAACCAGATAATGAAATGTTTTGTGTCTTTATTATCACTCTTATTTAATATTTCTGTATTTCTCTTACCTTAGATACACCATTAGTTCGATTATTTAGATGCGATCGACCACACACACACACATCCTTACCAATATATTCCTGTATACAGGAATATATTGGTAAGGATGTGTGTGTGTGTGTGTATATATATATATATATATATATATATATATATATATATATATATATATATATATATATATATATATATATATATATATATATATGTATATGTATATGTATATGTATATGTATATGTATATGTATATGTATATATATATATATATATATATATATATATATATATATATATATATATATATATATATGTATATATATATATATATATATATATATGTGTGTGTGTGTGTGTGTGTGTGTGTGTGTGTGTGTATATATATATGTATATATGTTTAAACTTTCTGAAATTGTTCATGTTCATCATTTTAATCTGAATTTTAAATTATTCAATGAATACAAGATATAGTGTTTCCAGATACCGACTTTTACCTCAGTTGAAATTTCAAATTCAAGTAAACAATGTAATTTCGACCAGGTTATATCATTATTCAAGTTATTCTTCATTTCTCTGAATTCCATCACAACATAAATTTATATCAAAATATGTGATTACAACCTTTAAATGTATGAGCGATTCGCTCCGTTTTGCTAGCAGGCCTGTTTGACAGCTGTCCAAATATATCAGCGTTATGTAAACTACAGGTCGCTCTTCACTAATGTGTCTATGATATTATAATTTTTTTTTCCTTCTTTGAATTTCGCAAATAATGATTTAATAACTTGTTAGTGACTTAGCCAAATAGAAATTAATAGACAAAATATTGACTTTACCAATTATAAGTAAGTCCAAAATTGTTACTAAAAGCTTTGTAAAGTTTATTTCCCCCAAGTAAAATATAAATTGTAAATCTATCAGTATTATGTATTCTGAGTTCCTTACATTTCAGTATTTATACCCAAAACAAATTATGCATTTAGTTATATAAATAATTAAAGACTATCGGCCAAAATTGTTATAAACCATTTATTTCGGGTCCCACTTTTAATCTCTTTTAATAGCTCTGACAATTATTTTTGTTTTCTTTTCTTTTTATTAAAGTCAAATTTTGAATACGTTTAAGCAGCAAGAACACATTTTTTTTTGCTTGAAGAAAAAATTCAAGTTGGATTGGTAAGCTGTAGATAAAAAAGTGACGTGTTTAATTCCTTTCGAAATATTTTAGGTATTATTCATCATTCGCTGTTTATAAAATTACAACCAGAGGCTTAAGGAACCGCACTTCTACATAAAAATCGTCTTGGAAGAAATATCACAGCTGTCAATTATCTCCATTTAGAAAGTAGTGTGATTAATACACAAACGGGGAATGGTTATTTTCAAACAATACGTACGAAGGGGAACTGCTTTCTAAACATACAGCTTGTACGAAACAAACACAAATCACATAATTTAACAATTTAGGAAATGTAGACGTGCTACAGCAACTAATTCAATCTTCCGCGAAGAACCGAAGAATTATATTTTTGTTCTTTACTGTCCCTGCTCATGTTTCAAAGACTACCGATCATAAATGTTTTTAACAATAATAAACACATGCGCTATATGTTTACATAAAATACGGAGATTCAATTGATTGTTTATATTACTGAACATATGATATGGTTACATTCTCGGAATTCTGTGAGGGTGGAGAGCGCTTTCAGTGGAGTAGTGCCTTTCTGCACGTGTTCAAGTTATGGATGGCTAGAAACTTGATCCAAATCATACAAAAATCAAAATTCCTGTTTTGGTGCACGTCACAAGAAATAGAAATGATGCACAGTTATATGAAATTAATTTGTGCATAGAAGAAAGAAAAAAGCAAACAAATAGAGGTAAACAAAGGATTGATTGATGATATACTAATAACAAACAAACTGGACTACGGATTAAAACAATGACTTGTGCATGTATTCTCTGCAAGTATGGATTATATGTGTAGTCGACTACTAAGTGTTCATTGTAAATGTTATAAATATATAGAGAATTGCACGCAGAATGAATTGTATCTCCTCCATTGCTGCAATTAAGTAAGTAACACATCTTATCAACTTGTGATATCATTAATCCCATTTCCGTAACATATTTTATCATGTTTAAATACCCTTAACCCAATACCTATAACACATCCCATAATCTTGGAATACCCGTAACCCTATTCCCATAACATGTCATATTTGCATATCCTTAACCCACGATATATGTGCTGGAAAGAGGGATCACCACAGTTTGCACCATCTCTGCTATACTATTTTGTCGATGGCATGAACATCACGATAAAAGCAGAAGAAACTGAGAAAAGAGGGACATAATTAATGGCAGGTACAAGCGTACTAGCCAACATTATGTCATGGATAAAATGGTATTCACTACTGAAACACATGTCAAGGCATGATGGGTTTTGACAACACTGGAGGAGAATATATCATGGACTTGCGTGAAGTTTCAGCCAATGCACTTTAAGAGATTGGGGATAGGAAGTAGCCTCCCAGTTTGCGATGAAGATCCGAGATGAGGGGATCCTATATATTCAGTAGAATCTACCAAGTGCCTCGTCAAGTGTGTTACGTATATTTGATATAAGTCATTTATATTTATTTTTATTGTTTGTTTGTTAAATTTAAATTTGGCATTTTAAGTTTTAAGATTCGTTCATTGAAGGGGGGTGACCTGTACTTTTACAGAGTAAACACCAGGTGTTGACCTCATTTCTGACCTGGTTTCAGAGTTGTAAACAAGCTTTTAAAATGATTGGTTGGTTCCAAGGACGTTGTGGGGTTTTATATAAACATCTTTCTATTTTAGTTGGGTCATAAGGTGTGTACGTGATTCTTTAAACGTAAATTTGTTCTGATAGTTTCTAGAAGATCACGTGACCCTTCCTTTTTTACGCAAAAACAGCTATATAAACTATGTCTTGGAGAGAGCTGTTTAGTAGAAGAATTGGGCTGTTAGAATAATAAGTTGTGTCTTTTTGAGTTATTATAAATTACCTTGTACTGGAAATTGTCAATTCGTTTGGATCAAGAGGTTTTATTTTGCTATTTATCTGGAAATTAATTGTGCTCATAGAGATTTTTATTAACAAAAACTGATTTCATCAAGTGGCATCGTCTTCCATATTGGATACATCGCTGGAATTCGAACTTAGAATTATTTAAACATTTTATTACCAGGACTTTTGCAATTTCTATAGTGGATAATATTTTGAATTATTTTTGGATTAATTTTGGAATTGATTCTTTAAACCGAATGTTTTTTTTCTGAAAAATATTTGTACTCAATAAATTGTTTATTAAGTTTTACAAGCTGTTTATTTTCACTCTTTCTATGTTACTGTTTATTCGAGCCTAAGCACGTAACAACGTGGTTCGATTCAACGCTGAGTATCAAGTGGCATCAAAGGGCAAAACAGCCAGGTAGAAGAATTAATGCTGAAGTTTGACAGATTCAGACTGTCCTGGAAATTCAAGGCATGTATGTACCAGAACGGACTATTGCCAACACTTATCTGGAAATTGATGTTATAGGGATAGCAACGACTACTGCAGAGAGCGTAGATCAAACAATTATGAAGTATACGCGCCGAGAACTTTGAGTCTCAAAATCTTTCACAGGATGTGGGCTCTACCCCGAGTTGGAATTCACCAGCTACCATCGACATCAGTGATGGGAGAGTACAAGATGGATAAAAAGCAAGGGTCCTTTACTGCAGACACTGTAGTCAGAACTGGCAAAACGAGGTACGCTTACATGGCAGTTAAATTAACAGAAAGTAGACTCCACTACAGAGAAAAAAATGGAACTATTTACTCAGGAATAAAATTCATGGAAGCATGCCACACCCAGTGCTGGAAGGAAACCAGTTCAGCTGCAAGAAGGTCAATGATCAAGGACAAGCTACGAAACTTTGAAGCAAAGAGCAGGGAATCAAAGATTGTCCAACTGGGAAACCAAGGGGTATGGACCTGGTGGTCTTTACCAGAGTGCTAACTTGGTCTGATAATTGGAATCCAGTTTCTGCTGAGATGTGTGCATGGAATTATAACCAATAAACTTGGAAGACCATGCATCACTGAGAATCCTGCATGTCCACTGCACGTCACGCCAGACTTCACTAATAAAAAGACCGCTACAGCTTTATCAGAAAACAAATATACATGTTATAGAGGGAGAAAAGAATTTTAAAAAAAAGCCCAGTATCAATCGCTAGGCTAAGATATATCAATTTTGTCAACGAGGGAGAAGCCAGTAATACCTCATCACGTAGATGGGGAATCGTCACTATAGTCAGAGAATCAGGATTTCGTGCGTTGATCTTGGTAAGAAATTACCCAAACGGCTCGTTCATCCAGATGAGGTGAACTGGTCATAGTCTTGAAAAAAGCTAATTGTCATTACGTTTGACTGTACCTTGTCAGGAAAGGTATGAGATATTTTAAAATTAAATTTGATCAAGTATTCAGAGCTGATGGAGAAATGCATAAGCATGCGATATCATACTTGGCTGTTCCTAGTAGATACGTGAAGTACAGGGTTTGCTGCTCAATCGGAGTGGAAGATGCACAGCGCTCTTGGAATACAGTGTAACATAAACAAAACAACGTATAACTGCTTTAAGAGCTTTGGATGAAGCTTAGGACAGCTGGCCGCCTAACACAAACGTGTAGTGAATGTAGCTCCGCCATCGAGATGAGGGTGTTCCGGGATAAGGGGCAAAGAACCCAGTGATAGAAAGTCTCGGTGGATCATGTTTGCAGTGCAGCAGTAGATACACTGTATCACAGTATAATATCCAAGGAGAAATTTTTACAAGCGTGTATGATCAGAAATCACATAGAACCAACCGATAGCTATTCGACCTATCATAACGAAAATCAGTCATCGATCAAACAACGATAAAATTATATAATTAGATAAAATTGGAAAGGAATGGATGGGTTTTATATTTACGAACAATGAGTTCATTGTTAATACATCCACGTTCTTCCATTTTTAAAGCCGGTCAAAAAAGTATCATTCTCATTGTGCTCATTTAGAATGCATAATATTGGCTGACTTTTTTTTTTAAAATTATGTTTGTGTTACTCATGAAACTCGTGCAATAGGTGTGTTCCATATTTATCTTGTGCACTTTCTTTTTTTTAAATAAAGGCTGCCGTTTAATGTCTTTATTTATAAGCTATAATTCTCTTTCGTACCGATTTATTACTTATTTACTATTAGAAAGTGTTACTTTGTCTTGTCTTTTATTTAAAAATGTATAATTTCGAACGTTTGTTTTACTTGATGCTGCACTGTGCCTCATTTGCACACATTATTTCTGTTTGTATCCACAAGACAGGTTTGTCTGTACGAAATATATGATTATGAATTTATTCAAGAGGGCAGAAACCACTTACATTTTTTGAAGAATGGCAAAACAACTCACCAACACGTTTCATGTCAAATTCGTCTTTAAACTGAACCATATAATTACGCTTTTGAAACATCAAACTGTTCTCTAGGTATTCATGTGATAAAGATCAGGATAGCTGAAGATAAAGAGTCAATTAGAAAACAAAAGTTATTGAAGGCAGTGCTTTATAGTTAGAACTGCATTTAAAAAGGACTATAATTAAGAACAAATTACAACCTTTCCATGAGCGGTAAAGCTCAAGAAAGAAAAGCGAACACCAGGCGCGTGTAAGAGCTACCACAGGTGCTGTCAAGAAATATCAAACTCTGCACCATTTATTCGCCAAGCGGATATAAATTATAACCTCCTTGGCTACTGATTAAATGATAATGGTCAACTATAAGAGGAATAAAGAGATTCACCTGTGACAACAATATGCAAGCAAATTTATATTATTAAATGAATGCTTTAATTTGACTACGTTTAGTAACGGGCGCGCTATTGAGTGTCCAATATAAAGTATCTGGTTTGCAGTCAAGCACATAATTATATTGAATATGTGCTATTCTTTCATATTTGTTTGGACAGTCCTATTATTTATTAAATAGTTTATTGGCTTATGTATTTAGTCCAGACAAAACAACAAAATGAAAATAGTGTTAAGAGCTTTCTAGTATTCTTGGTAAATAAATGTTAACATCAGGACTGGATGAATAAATCTTTATAAATTAAAAAAAAACGTGTTCTAGATTATCTTTTCATTATTTCTTGGTTCATTATTTTTCATATTGCTATTAATATTAATTAATTAATTTGATATTAAATATCATTGAATAGCCTTGTAGAGTGAGACATTACACTGCATTGCATTCCTTCTATTTTTACAAAGCCTGAGTAAGGTGGTAGGAGGTCACATAACAATTTCATAAGACTTCCCCCCTCCCCCAAAAGAAAATATGCATATAAAATGTAATAAATTATTAAATAAAGATCACTTCACTACGTGGCTGGGAGCCAGGACCATTTGCCCCGCCTTTAATTCAGCCTTCGGTTGTAGACGTTGCCCTGTCACAGGGAGCTCTTCTGTTACGCTTCTCTGCTAATAGATGATGTGAGTGTAATATGCTTTTTTCTCTAGACTGGTCTACTGTTCCAGAACGTTCAGATACGACATCTAGTGTATTCATGTGTAGGTGGGTTGCAGTGGTGAATTGTCATCACTTTTGCGAACTAGTAGCGAATATTCCGAAATTCGCAGAAAATTATTGACACAAGCAATGTCTCTTATCGTATGTGAATTAAAAGGCTATTCCAAAAGTACTTAATTTACCTCTATACAACCCCTGTTCATTTAAGTCTTGAAAGATGTGCGAACGTTTCCTTCCAGCAATTACTGAATGTTTGAGTTGTTGACAAATCGTTAATTCTCTTTTTCCTGAATTTGGTACAGTTATATCGAGCTATTAGTATAATATATGTATACATGTTTTGAAATAACGAACATAATGTTTTTCTAAATGTTATTTGGGTCGTGAAAATAACTTATTTTTTGGAGTAGAAATATTATACAGTATATGTATATATTTACGCCGTATTTACACTGTTAATTCCAGATACTCTGAATATGTTATTAATTATTAATATAATGTTATAAATTGTGTGATGACGTATAATGCATTGCTTGGTGTGTAATGCGTGGTGTACTGCATAACATATGAATTATTTTGCGTTGTAGCCGTCAGTTTAGTCTTGCAAAGAAGAACTCTGTTCGGATATATGCTCATCACATGTAACCTTATATATTGCTACGAGTCTATGGTCTTACACCAATTAACAGAAAAGTCATAAACCAATACGTTTTGTAAAATTCAACACAATTTTTTTTCCAGAATAAAAGTGAAACTTGAAAAAGACTTTACAATATTGTGAATTAAATCCCCAAAAGTCCAAACAATTGTCTCTAAAGACCGAAAGCATTGAGTATTTTGAATGAATTACAGTGGTGTTCATAATGAATTCCGATGTTGAATGTGCTAATGTTCCAATAGCTCGGAATAGTGTTGATGTATTACAATGACTTAATCCAAAGGTCTCTAAATGAATCACAGTAATCCCAAAATACTGAATTAGTCTGAAAATATCAATGAACAATTTTGAAATTCGTTTGACTAATTTAAAGAAACTATAATACTAATCAACTTCTGATGCTAATATACGAATGAGTAATTCTAATATCAACAACCTTAATTTAAAAACAAAGCGAAGACAATGAATTGTCAACAAGATCAGGTCTAAAGAACATACTATAACTATAAAGGTGAGACTGGAGAATATCAGGTTGAGAACTCTGTATCACAGAGTACATCAATTTTGTCACCAACGCTGATATATATTTTACTTTCTGACTCTTTTTATTAGATTCCAATATGAAAAGTGCTGTCTTAATCAAAGAGTTAACGAAATAAACACCATTAAAGAAATACAAAAAGAAAAGTTAATGTTGGCGAGTGATTCTTTTTTTCAATATGACACGACTATTCGGATTGCATCTGTTTTCAAGAACATGAAGCATGCGCTTCCAATTGCTCACAGGCCGTAATCGCAGGTATTTCTTTTTTGTTTTTGAATTTCTCATTTCTTTTGTAGTTATATTATTGATAATATCACATATGCAGAATAATTTTTCTGTTTCGTTATTTACTAAGAGACAGACGTTATAGGCATGTGTCGTTTTACATCTGTCTCTATCAGAGTTCATAGCGCTACCATGTACCTTGGTAATACGTGACGTCATGTCAGTGACATCATACTGCAATGTCATTTCAATTCGATATGCTCTGCAAGCCTTACTTTCACAAAATTAACTATCTTTATGAAATGAGGAATAAAGAACAAACCATCATGTATAATGGATAACAGCTTGAGCTGTGAATTTAGCAAGTCGACGTCAGCAATTATTTTGCATAACATATTTTAAAAGAATATCTTAATATATTAAATTTTTGTTTTCACTCTTTCAGTTAGAAACTTCTCCAAATTCTGTATCTCTAACCTGCATACATATACATGTATGAGTGATTTGTAATGCACAGGAATTGTTTCTGTATATCAATCCCAGTGCATGAGTGATTTGTAATGCACAGAAATTGTTTCTATATATCAGTCCCAGTGCATGAGTGATTTGTAATGCACAGAAATTGTTTCTATATATCAGTCCCAGTGCATGAGTGATTTGTAATGCACAGGAATTGTTTCTATATATCGATCTCCACATTACCATTCTCGACATGTATGATAAAGAACATCTTCCAAACACTGGGCCTGTTTATGTTAAGGAATTTTGGGAAATTTATACAAAATCCACATACAGATGGCTAACACAAAACACAATATATAAGGAAACAAATAATTTAGAACAAAAAAACATAAACATTAATTGCGATAGGGCTTGGGGAAACTGGGTCAAACTAGGATCCATAAAATTGAAAAGTACCCTGTTGAAATACATGCACGATGCATGGTTGACAGGGGAAATAGCAGTGAGACGGCATCTGATCGAAGTGTCGCCAAAATGTCCACTGTGCAAAAACTTTTTTCTAAAAAAAAATCATGTCATGACAAATTGTACTTTTAATATAGAAGCAAGGAACAACGTTATTACGACTATAAATAGAAACCAAATATACCAAGATACACATTTATTATACTTGGATGGGAAATTTCCCAAAGAAACATTGTATAATATATCAGCATTTATAGTTAAGAATATGATAGCATGCGGTCCAGTATTTAAGTATGGGGAAAAAATTAGATAGAAGCGAGGGACAGGGAACTCAGGAGGAGAGAGTACCGGTACTAGCAATGAGAACACGGGGCTAAATCACATGGCGCTACGCGAAGTGGACAGGCCCATGATAGAGTTTGGAAACAAACTCACCTAGAGACTTATGCACAATCAAAACAACTCACGGATTAGATGGGCTTTTTTTGTTACGATATTACCTTTCCCCAAGAAAAGCATGCTATCATACAAAGTAACTGGTGACAAATTAATACTCTGTGGAGATTTGTTAAAATCTACACAGAAGGCTCGTTTAAAGGGAAGTATAAAATATTTTTTTTGGAATGGAATAAGGACTTAATGATAAATAAATACAGATTACAAAAAATGATCGAGACGGGTGAAGTGCAAACAAAATAAAGAAATTGTACGGATCCCGTTTCGATCCAAGTGATCTATTATATAAATAAGGAAGATTACAAAACATGGAACACCATATAGCAAACATTAAAACAATAGGTTGGAAACAACCAATTTAAACTAAATTTAATTCACCATGTCTTTGTACCAAATTCAAAATTGTTAAAAATATAAATTAAATGAAATTAAAAAATATATTTAAAATACTGTTTAGAGGTATTTATAGGATTAGAAAACTGCGACATTCGATCAAAATGGCTATCCTTACAAAATACACTGTATACATATGTATACATATAGCAACATACAAATAGCATAACACAAATAACATACACAGGATACAGGAAACCCCTAGCCAGGGTTAACTTTGAAAAATTAAGACAGACACCCTTTGGGGTCGGGTGAAATGTCATAGAAAAACACTAAGGACCAAAATATCCTCCTATTATCATATATTCCCGATGGGAAAAAAATAAGGATATGTTAAAATTAAATGGAATTTCATTTAAAAAAACCCACAAAACTACACATTGGGGGAACACACACACATAAAACTTTTTTATTAGTTTTTTCAATAGGGGGAGGGGGCATCTGTCTGGTGCCCCCCAAAAAAATTCAGATGAAGTTTCGCACTAGCTTCTTAGTAAAATAAACAAGAGACAAACAGTCATATATATAATCATATTGCTATGAAGGATATACAATATATCAATTTAAATTATACAATTGTATATAATGCACCGCATTAAGTCCATTAGGATACAAAGTATGAAACTTATGAATCCAATAAGTTTCTTTTATGAGTATGTTTATGTCACCATGCATAAGATTTGTTGGCATGAGAGAAAAATCGAGTAAAGAGTGATTATTGGTGTTAAAGTGTGTTGAAATATTATAGGAAAACAGGATCTCTATACTTTCTTGAGATTTCAAAAATCCTTTTTAATCGAGATCAATTCTAAAATTTAGAATTAAGATGCCTGTTAATAGGAAAATGGCGGTACAAACAGAAATGTATGCAACAAACTCCAGGATTGCAGCGCGACAAACTATATAGGTTATTGAATATTTTGCTTTGGTGCGTTTTCCGGAAATCTAAATGCATGATGGAAAAGATTGACCCCATCCGAGACCACAAAGATGTTATCGTCTGGTTCGCCATGCCAGATTTATATCCCTGCTTCCGCTTTCATCAGCAGATTAAAGACTTGTTCCCAGACTTTAATTGCACATCATGCGAGGAAATCTAGTCGGAAACTAATTATTCATAACATTGAGATCCCGTTCCGGAAAATAACGTCTCAATCGTAACATCGTATTCTCATGGCTTTCATGGGGCGTAATAGCAGGTATTTTATTGCTGTCAGCCCATTCATCATGTATGCACTAAAATACCAACACCACATTGTAATTGAACTACCAAGCTTTCGAGAGAAATTATTCACTGTCATTGCCCCCAAACCATCTCTATTACGTCGTCAATGAAATACACTCTACACCCATTTATATTACGTCATCATTATGATGCTCCTAAACCCATATATATTACGTCATAATTAAAACAGACCCTAAACCCCTCTATTATGTTATCATTATTAAGATGTCCTAAACCCATCTCTATGACGCCATTATTAAAATACCACTAAAACCCATTTCTGTCACGTCATCATTAGGATGCCCGTAAACCAATTTTTACTTCATCATTAAAATGCTCCAAAACCAATTCCTAATTGAAGAATTGATAGCGTTCTTGTTGTTCTTTTGCTATTACTGTGTGTGTGTGTGGTGTGTGTATGTGTGTGTGTGTGTGTGTGTGTGTGTGTGTGTGTGTGTGTGTGTGTGTGTGCCGTGAGCGCCAGGCAAATGGTGGAGAAATCGGGAGCTGTATTTGCAGTTGACATTTTCGTAAAAGTTTACGTTACCTTAGTGTAACGGGGTCAATTCATAACAACATATATTGGTGGTGGGGTGGGTGGTGATGGAGGTCGGCAACTGACATAAACTGTTCTAGGTGACAAATTAGGGGCGCCACTAAAGAATAGTGCCCTGCCCCCGGGCGTCTTGATTCATAGCGCAGCAACTGCTTCTGCTCTTGCTGCTGCTGTTGCTACTACTCCTACTACTTCGGTTTCTGATCATTATTCTTTTGGTTTATTTTGATATTTGAGAGAGTAAGAAACAAAAGAACCCCAGACACCAGAATTTTGTGCATTAGGGTATCAGCTACCTTAACTCGTGGTTTCAATTATGAATGGATGGAGACATCATGAATTCAGTCATAGGACATGGCTATTTCAAAAGACTTTCACTAATGATTTATATCATGCATAAGATGAATCCAAAGCCGCAAAACTAATCATGAAAATCGGATATCAACACCTGCCATATTTACATAAAATACTGGACAGTATCATTGATTCAGCTGCTTACCACTATAATTATAGCAGTAAACGCATTTAATGTTTGACGGTGCCTGATCACAAACCATTTATTGCAACGATGGACCATATGGTCTGGAGAGGAGATATTTGCTTGTCCTTTCATATGATTGGTACAGGTGATTTTATGGTCAAACGTCTCCATTTTAATGAAACACAAATATACACATTTGTATAGCTATCAATTATTTCAAACTATAATCCATTTCAAGACTTAGTCAAGCATATTTTTCCGGTTTATAACGTGCAAAACCAAAACTGTGCAGCTACAATGCCATCCCACAGGGTATCTTTTGGAAAAGACAAATTGGTGTAATTTCTTCGATATCTTGAGAGCTTTATATACTTGCTCGTTTGCTCAGTATCTTTTAAAAGTTGGTTAACTTTAAAATTCCTTTTAAAAATCTACCTATATCATGTTTGTTTTTAAAAGCATCAGAATTTTAAATAAAAAAACGTTATTGTTTGGTGCTTAACTGCATTTTTCAGAAGATGATATAATATACCTGGCTCGATGTATTAGCGGTGGAGAAAGAATTTTGATAAAATCCAGGCAAGAATCACCTACCTACGAGAAGCTAATGTATATGCAAACACTTTTTGAAATGTGTTCGATTTAAATTCGTGATCAACTAGCAAACAATGGATACATTGCTCTGTTTTTAAATATATTCTTTCAGGTCTTTTTATTTCAGCGTTTTGTGCATCGGTCGCTAAAAATTGTGTCGATTCGGAAAAAAAGATTCCGTTGGTATATCTCTTTCTCGAAACTTCTTTCCAATATGATTTTTCTCTATCTTGCTTAAGATGTGAGACAGTATTTAAATTTATGTCAGAAAAAAAAACACTACAAGAATGAACATAATTGTAAACTTGCGATTTCGTGTTTCTTTACCCCAAAATCAGACATTGATAAAGTTTTGTAAAATCCTCGTTTTAAGTACCAAAATGGATGTTTTCTTTCATAAGAACTTTGCATATATTTCTGTTTTTAATGTCACTGAACCTTTTGTCAAAACGTCAGTATTGCCAATTTAGCAGTAAATAGAGTCTTAATAAATCTCATTTCGAGAAAGAAAATTGTCGAAGACTTTAGAAAATAAGTCTGGGTTGTCAGGTCTTCGAATTGATATTACTACGTACTTTCATTATCTACAATAGTACGTGAAAGACGATTTTTATATCCTGAATAATAAGTAATCAGTTATTTCTACGTTTTGTAGAAGATGGTCTTGGTTGAATGTGTTTTTATTACAAACAACTAAGTCTGCGATGAACTATGAATAATGTGTGGTGTTGTAATGTGCGGTGACGATTTAATGAACATAATTGTCATCCGGTACGATATAAATGACAAACATTATACAAAATCTTATATTATTAAATTTTCAACAATATTATTCATATACCAAATGTCATTCAATCCAATTAATGATTGGACGTCTTCAGATAGTGTGCCCTACATCAGTGCAAACATCTGCGTATCAATCATTACTGCGATTTTTAAAAAATACATAAAAACACTAATATCATAAATTCGCCACTGATTTGCAGACAAAACATGTATTCAAATAAGATTAAATTAAGTACCGACATTTCAAAGTAGAGCGGCGTACACGGACAATTAGTGCAATGGATATCTCCTATTGGGGATGGGTGGAAGTCGTAGCCATAACTCTTACGCATGTCTTCAAAATGTGCGAGCCATTTGAAAAATGACCCCTTGTCCACTGGACATTTGCATTCAAATGGAAGGATCAATTAAACCCATTTTATCTGCTTAAAGAATTCAAAGTAGTCAATACAGTGGCCGAACTTATTGGTACCAAACGTGCTCCTGGTGCGGCGAATCACGTGCCGCTATAATTAGATGTTAATTGGGCACAACGTTTGAATTGGAATGTGACATTTCGTGCTTAAAAGATGGGTTTTCAGGACGGGAGCGGGCAGAAGCGCGATGCCGGACACGTCTTACAGATAATAATGTCCGGACTTTATCAAATCAATGACAGGGGAAGTTAACAAACTTTATGTCTAGATGGGGAAACAAATCACAGGTCAAGAGTGTGGAGATAACTGGTCGGGGCACGGTAACGGAGTTAAAGACCAATACATGAATACAAACATCAGTCTAATTGCTTTGTGATCTGAGATAAAAAGAGCAATGATAATGATGCCGTTTGAAGATTAAGATGGATTGTATCATCAAGTCCTATACTACTACTACTACTGCTACTACTACTACTACTACTACTACTACTACTACTACTACTACTACTACTACTGCTACTACTCTACTACTGCTACTACTACTACAATCGCTGCTGCTACTAGTACTGCTACTACTGTTACAACTACTAATAATGATAATATAAATTGTAATAATAGCAAATGACAATATAAAAGCTATCTGATAAATCTTCATATTTAAAAAACAACTACAGTCATCAACCCTCCTACCATCTACAATGCTCGATATATATATATATATATATATATATATATATATATATATATATATATATATATATATATATATATATATATATATATATGAGTGAAATGAGACAGACAACACCTCGAGCAGCCCGAGTCGTGAAGATGATTAGTACTTGGCTTTCATACATGTGAAAGACCAAGGATTGAACATAATTTGGAAAAATACCCTTCGAGTCTAGTAAGGTATCATTTGTGTTTTTCTGTGATAAATTTATAAATGCCGGTGTGTGTGTGTGTGTGTGTGTGTGTGTGTTATGTATTGTGCATTGTGTTTGCGTCGGTTATATTCTATATTGTATTTGTCTTGTATTCTAAGTATGCACTTTATATTGTTTTAGGTTTTTTTCGATCCATTTCATCTCACAATAAATCCCACAATGGACATGCGTGTGTTATCAGTTTAACCCTAAATGAGATAGAGCTCTCTCTCTCTCTCTCTCTCTCTCTCTCTCTCTCTCTCTCTCTCTCTCTCTCTCTCTCTCTCTCTCTCTCTCTCTCTGACTGACACACACATACTGCATATATATATATATATATATATATATTGATGATTGGAAGCTTGAATTTTATGTCGATTTTGGCTAACATCGTGGTGTGATGAAATTGGGAACATGTAAGAAACGCAGATTTATATTTCGAGTCAGATGGTGTTCAGCCTCGATTAATAGTAGAAGCGCGATAGATGCTGAGCAAATACCCTATTTCGCAAGCAGATCAGACATTGTATATGAATTGTGCACTTTACGATAGGTGAACGAACGTTATGTTTTGTCTGAGCTAGAATAGCTGATGAAAGCAGAAACACATATTGTGCAGTAAACTAATTTTGCACTCAAGGAGAGAGATGGATCTTAGATTTTCTGGGGCATATTAATGCTTTTCCCCGTGGGAAAGTTAACCGAAATTGTTTTTTTCTTCTTTTTTTTTTCTCATGTCGATTTACTTCGCTTAAGTATATTCTTATCCAGGAAGGGAACTATAGAATACCAATGTTTCGATGGAAAATGGCTCTAAAAATGGGTAGGAGATAAGCTCAAGGACTTGCAAATGAAAACTTTTGATATTTTTGGACGTACATGTACATTTCGTTTCATCCCAAGTAAGAATACATGTAACAAATGAATAAATGTATATTTAACGTCTGACTTCAGTATAATTACAAAGTTTATTTTTCATCCACGATACAAATAAAAAAAATACTGGTCAATCATTCACTTTTCATGGGCTGGTCTTCAGATAATGCGTTTTAAGTTCAGATATATTGTGTCCTTTGTTTAATGAAAGATCAAATGTAACTCAGGATTGTACCCATCATTACTTTAGGCTAAAGAATGGCTCGGGTCCAGTCTACTTCATTAGTTTCGTGATCTCCAAATTTGGTTTATTCGGAAGATTGTATTTACATCAGGCATGCGAAACTTCCTACAGACCGCGGGCTAAGTAAGTGATGTTAAGGACACACGGTACGTATGGGAAAATGTGACCCAGTCTGGAAATGTGTATAGGCTAGAGTATAGATGGGTTTGTCTAGCCAGGATTGGTTGATAATGAAACTGGCCAGGATTGGTTGATAATGAAAGTTAGACTTCAGTATATAAAACAAAAAAATCATTTCAGAGCTTAACATAGTTGTTACTGGGGGAAAAACCATCAGACAGATTGTTTTAGTCATGGAATTTGAGTCTTGGAACAGTATTCAGATTGGAACACTCAATAAAATTGGAAAGCACGTGTTTCAAACACATGTAGGTCCAGAAAATGCAGCGGCTCATATCCTTTTATATACACAGAATATATCACCCAGGACGCTCCTATACTTTTAATTTACGAGCACTCAGAAATTTGCATATGTTTTCTGTGGGAATTGGATTAGTACCGCGAGCGTTAAAGCCACAACCTAAATAGTAAGCCGACAAAATTAAATTGCGAATCGGTTATAGCCTGCCGCCGTAGCTTGCACATGACTGCTGTACATTTTACTCACGAATTCATAATAGCATATACCGTGAATTTAAGTTGAATTAGAAATAATCTGCATGTGTATGTTTAAGTTAGAATTTCGTTTTCCCTTTGAAACAAAGTTTTAGAATTTAAAAAATCAGTATAGAATTAATTTTTGCACACTCCAAAGAGACACGGTTTATCAAGCAATTCTGCGTCGTAATTTACGTATGAAAAGGTAGTGGTACCCATTGTTGTATAATTTTTCTCACATGTATTTTTTTAATAAAAAAATCCTAACGATGTCGTGGTGGAAATTTACTGATGACCGTTTGTAATTAGATCACTGTTACTAGCTTTCGCTTGGATGACTCCTTAAAAGAGGGTACGATTCGTTGCAATTACATATTAGAGGTTGTTAAGACAAGAGGGGAGAAATCTAAATAATAATTGCGAGGGGCGATATTGAAAGCAACGGGTTTGATCTAATTTATCTCAATTACGAACACATTACACGAGTAATCAAAAAACAAATTACCATTGAACAATCAAACACGAGCGCTGACTAAGTAATGAATGCAGCTGACGCTATTGCTTTTAATACGAGTAGAGCAGACGACAGAATTTTTGATAGCCGACGACAGAATTTTACCGCAGGTCCAGAAGTTATCTACTTCACGATCAAAGATCTGAGCGACTTTAATGACAGCCGTAATCAAATATGCGATGTTAACTATCAAGTTCCATTCAATCGCACCCTAATTCAGACCGCTGGTTGATGATTAAGACAAGACAAAATCACAAATCTGTAATGGGTAAAGATTTGCCACAAGGGATGCCAACACTCCCACTATACTGTAGGAAACTAGTGTGGTACGGTCAGAATGGTGTTAATTCTATTTAAGTTATTGTTGAATTCTAATAAGTGATTAATTAATTCATTCACATAGGTGAGTAAGTTATCCCACACGGAGGAGAAATTGCGAATTCAATTTGTTTATGTATTATTTACGAAAGTCTAGGCGGTATTACTGTTTGACATTACCATATGTGTAGGAAACATAGACTCCGATGGTCTTGAGGGAATGTATGCAGCTTGCCTCCCCTACCTTCAAAAATGCACAAGAGAAAACGCCTCAGATGATTTGTTTGCATATCTAGTTATATTTTGTAGAAACTCAGTCAGCTATGAAAATTAACTAAGATGCCAAAGATAGTAATGCATTTAATTAAAGGGTGAATATATATTATTAATTTAATGCTTGCAACGAGGAGAAAATAAACCTTTAAATAGATGTTATGACTCCCTTGGTACGTCTCAGTTTAAGTTTCCATGGCATGCTTGTTTTGGGGCTGATTCTAATTGACACAAAACAAACGTTAGCTAATCATCAAATATATATCATTGGTTTATACATTTGTCAACGTACGGTTACCCATGCATACTTTAAATGTACTGACAAACCCCATTTAGATTTGTCCTTGTTATTTTTATGTGATGCCAATTGATGACTTATCTTCACACGAACGCCAAGAAAGCTTTATACCTCCCCTTATCGTATGACTGCCTTTTTTCGTTGTTGTTCTTCTTCTCTCATGGCGAACTCTATGTTCTCATTTTGTCTTAGGACTTAACGGAATGTTTATAAATATATACTGATTAAAAACGAAAAGTGACATAATTTTATCGACATACTTTTCAAGGTATTTCTCGCATATTTTTATCTGCTGGTATGTTACTGCGTCACGTAGTGTTGATACCATATGTTATCGGAATTGTATACTGACGAAATTAAAAGGTAATTCTTCGGTCTTACTCTTAAAAAATGTTGAAACAGGAACTTGGCATCTGTTCCCAACTTTTTGCTTTGTCGGGAAATAAAAATAGAAAACAAATAGTGAACAATGCAATTCTCATTTCGATCCCATTTTCCACACCCATTAAACATCTCACCTGGTGTTATGTCTATTACTTATTTCTTACTTGTTATTTATAATTGTATTTTTGACTTGACCTTGTCCCAAATCATGTCCATTTTGTACCTGACTATTAACTTTATTTTGGTAAACACATTTTATATAATTAATGTTTCCTACGAGTATAGGCTATTTATTAGGAATATTATCAATAAACGTACATATATTAAGGTAGGTCTGGTTCTAGGACATTGCTCTTCCCCCTCCCATAAAAAACCTGTTGCGCCTGTAGTTTACCACATTCTTTAATATTAGTTTAGTAATATATTCCATCTTGTAATAAAAAAAAACAAGACAGAAGGTTTTGGAATGGATACTTCATCTAAATAGACATTTTGTTTTCTCTGTAATATGCTAATTGTGACCTAGCACATGTAAATGGGTTTATAATCTCATTTACTTAAAAAGTTATTCATTCCTGCTTTAGCATACTGTAGCAGAATCAATTATATTGACATAATAATTGAAACCTGCAAAGTCAATAAAAGGGAAATTAGGGCGTCTTCTAGGTGAGTGATTTCTTATTTTAATGTCTTTGCAGAAATTTTAGCATAACTGATTTCGCTTTAAATTCGAAATACTCTTTTGTTCCTGGAAGAATATACACATATGGAGACTTGCCGAACAGTTGTAAAACTACTCTGGCATAGCACCTTGATGTAAAAAAGCACCAGTTCAGCATAACTGATTCTTCAAGTCGTGTTGAATATAGAATATCAGTACCGCAAATTCATCTGGATGCTTTTAGGGCGTCGTGCTCGATTGTCGAAGCACATTGTATATTGCTGACTATGTCTACTGACATACATTTCATTTAAATATAACGTCCTTCACGCGACCTTTCCTTAATGACGTCATTCATAGCAGCGAAGACTATCAGTAGGAATCCGGTTTCAAATCAGTTTGCGAAAAGTAGCCTTTATAATGAATTGTACCATGATGGGTGTATAAAAATACTCTTAATTCCTTTCAAAACAGAGAAGAAACAATTCTACGGAAAATGATACTAAATGATACTAAATGACTCCAATCCAGAAACTTGCAGAAACGAATTATTTACTTAGCTGCATGTCTGACATTTCCCACAATGGAAACATTTATTAAAGCTTTTGTGATATTGGCACAATATATAGCACTAAACTTTAGTCTCTTTTGCCAAACTTTCAGTAATCAAACCAGTTGTGGTATTTATTCAGTCCAGGCATGGATGATGAACTTCCGATCGTCATATTGGAGTTATTCTAGAAGGATATTAGCATAAACACATTTCAGTCTTGGTAATTTAAGTTCCTGAAGATCAATATGAAAAATCATAATTGATATTTTCCTGGTCAGTGAGGCCATACACTCATCTGAAGGCGAGCAAAAAGGTGTGACTGGCCAGTGATCTTATCTACATGTATTACCACCTTTTAAGATAAGGCTCGATCATATTTGTTAATTACTTTCTTTTTGATAACCGTTGACCTTTTCTCTGTGTGTTGTTTATGTCCATCTAGAAGTTTCTGTCCTTTGATTTATCAGAATATTGGTATGCATTTTATCTTACTTTGCCTGAACAAATATTATAGTGTGTGTGTGTGTGTGTGTGTGTGTGTGTGTGTGTGTGTGTGTTTTAGGAGAAGGCTAATGGTATGAAATTATTTTCTTCTTTCTATAATTTTTTTTTGAATGATTATTTGTCTAGATTGTGGTTATTTAGGCGTAGTATTGCTATCTTGTCTTTGGAACAAGGACACAAATATCAATACACAAATATTAAAGAACCAGAACTCCTACAGTGTATGTATGTATGTATGTATGTATGTATGTATGTATGTATGTATGTATGTATGTATGTATGTATGTATGTATGTATGTATGTATGTATGTATGTATGGATGGATGGATGGATGGATGGATGGATGGATGGACGTAACAAACATTAATATATCAGTCGAATGATTAACTTTGTCCAAATTTAGTTCCATTGTCTGTTTCTTATGTAATTAATTTGATTTGGAATGAATAGATGCTATACTAGATTCATTGTAGTAAATCAAGGATTTAACACTGCAACAAATTGGCAAACTAGTTTTTTCGTAATTACAGAAAAGAAAAATTAATAAACAAATCGTGCATCTGATAACGAATAATTCAATATATATGACACAATCCGTTTTTAAATCCTAAATTGCTACTAGTTAATACAAACGAGTATCGCGAAATTACAGATGCGAAGAATAACAGCAATGTTGCTGAAAATCCAAAGATTAATGGTCACCACACAGCATGAGCCTGTTGATTCTATATCTTCTTATCTACATAAATGGCAGTGATTTGTCACATTTATCAACATTTGATTGGCTGACGATGACGGAGTGGATGCAGATGATTGGTGAAAGGCGAGATTAAAGAAAGTTGCTGGATCAGCGTGATTTTTTTTAAGGTCTTTTAGATAAAATGCATCTTAGCACCACTTTTTAGTTTTGTTTTAAAGGTGAACACAAATAGTACACTTTATGACATCGATGCCTTCTGTCACGGTGCCTTCCTTATTTATATGTCTGTTAAACTTGCCAATTTTTTTTTTAGTTGCATTATTATCCCAGATACTAACAGAATAGAAAGATGAAAAGCAAAACTCGATGCCAGGTGGGAGCCGTGAACATTTTTTTATATTGTGTCATAAACAAAGTGAATGTACTTGAAATATCTTTGTCGTACTTGTACGTCTAAAGACTGAATTATACATTTCATACATGAAATGCATTACTTGTACGTATAACGACTGGATGATACATTCCATTCTTGGAATACCTTTGCTTGTACGTATAACGACTGGATGATACATTCCGTACTTGGAATACATTTGCTTGTACGTATAACGATTGAATGATACATTCCATACTTAGAATGTCTTACTTGTACGTATAACGACTGAATGATACATTTCATACTTGGAATATCTTACTTGTACATATAATGGTTGGATAATACATTTCATACTTGGAATGTCTTACTTGTACGTAAAACGAACGGTTGGATGATACATTTCATACCACTGCTTCTAAATTCCTAGGAAAGTTCCACAAAGATGGGGTCTACGTTAAGGTCATAAGAAGCAGAAATACTTAGTATTCTTGTCAAAGGAAATTGAAACGATACATGCAATGAAAAGCAAAATATCAATTTATTTCATAGGTGCATGTTTGTGTGCATATATATATACATACATACATACATACATACATACATACATACATACATACATACATACATACATACATACATACATACATACATACATACATACATATATATGTACATGTACATGTATATACACAGAGGAATCATACGAGATGAGTATCAATCGACATTTACATTTTTGCATACAAAAATTATAAACTATCCGAGCAAAATGCCAAGCTAAAAAAGGTAACAAAGAGCTAATTTGCAGAACATATTAACAATATGAATTTATTTTTTAAAAATAGCTGTCCAATACAAAGTGTTGTTAGATGCATGTTAACGTATTAAGACTTTAACGTTTCCTATTTTTCAACGTTATTGCAAAGCACCCTCGTCAGCTATGAACACTGTCTAACGCGGTCACCCTCGTCAGCTATGAACACTGTCTAACGCGGTCACCCTCGTCAGCTATGAACACTGTCTAACGCGGTCTATTATTATTCGCTTCTAATCTTTATAACCCAGACACATTTTCAAGTATGATGAATAAAGTCATGAACTAATTAGCATACATGTAGTACTGTATAAGAGAAAATGACGGAAAGGTTCCATTACTATAACAACAGCATGAAAAACAACAATAACGATACTACTACTACAACTTCTGCTGCTGCTATTACTACTACTGCTGCTAATATTACTACTACTGATACTATTACTGTTGCTACTGCTACTATTGCTGCTGCTAGTACTACTACTACTACTACTGCTGCTGCTGCTGCTATTACTACTAATAATTATAACAAGAAGAAGAAGAAGAATACGAAGAAGACGTACTTAAAAGAGTAAAGGTTGATAAAATGACAGGAAATAAACTAAGTCATGACATGATGCAACAAAAGACAATAAGTAAAATGCACCATGCTTTCGCATCTACATTATCAAATACAACACTGATGATGTCTCTAGGTTGTATATGAGGAAATTGAATTGATTGTCCAGCTGAGTTTAAATGGTTATTGAGTTTTGTGTTAACCTTTTTCTGCCGTGACGTCTGTGATTGCTCGTTCTTCTTTTAAATTAAATTGATCTCGTGTCGAGATGGAAATGACGCATTTACTAGCATCTCCTAATATACTATATTAATGTTCTTCAACGTTGCACATCATGGCTTTTGTTCCTACCCATACGTTGCTTTTTGAAACTGAGATATGGCAAATTGATTGAATCCGAATGAATTCTGCCTGTCGGTAAAGACTGTAGACGGAGAGTATTCGATAATATTCAACCAATATCAGCAGGAAGGCCTTGAATTGAGACTCCGACCGAAATAATTGATCTATTGAACTACATAGACTCTTCATTTTTCAGTCAATCAACACTCACTGGTGAACGTAATGAAACAGAAATACAGTTATCGGAAATCTGGAGTAGATTGCAAGCTAAACTTGGAGCCTAATTGCTGTAACGTATACACCAACAAATCCAACGTGAAGAAAAAAAATAATCTACATATAACAAAAATTCATGAATAATACCTATTTTTCTAATTTGAATACAAATTATTGCTTACCATCAGTTTTGTTTTTATATTGCTTTGAGATAAGTATCAAAAGTCACACTAAAAATCTGAGCGAGTAACATTTATCGTTAGGTTATTTTATGAACTACAATCATGTAAATGAGTACGGTAACCAGTCAATATGGAGATAGCTCTAAAATGACGCTTGTCTATTAGGTTTGAATTCGTTGTATCATTAGACTCTTTTGTTTGATGAATAATTCAAGAACACCGAAGCAGAAATGATTTCTTTGAATAAATATTGTATTGTGTAATATATAATTATTAAACAAGTTTGCAATCAAGCATTGTTGTCTTTTGCTGGGGATTCAGCAATACTGTGATTGCTTATAATTAATAGATAAAGTAGGACAAGCCAAATATATTTGACAAGAAGAAGAAGATAATATGACGAGTTTTTAATCTTTTATTCTCATAAATAAAACTGTCAAACTCCAACAAGTTTTACAGTAGGGTCTAAATAGTAAAGACCGGGTTTGGGAGTCCAACTTTCAAACGGTAAGTAAAGTTTTAAAATTTATTTCTGGTTAGTATTGTGCTCACAGTTAGCACATGTGCAATTAAATTTGAGGCCTAATTTACACTTTGGGTTTTGTTATGTATATTCAATTTACATTATTTGTGAGAATTTTTGTTTCATTATATGCTGTAAAAATGTTTCTTGTAATTTATTTTTTTTAAAATTATTATTCTCTGGAGAGAGACATTCACTTCAAATGACAGTGAATTAAAACAGTTATTTCAGAGATTTCATTATTGTGATTGAATGGCATATAATTACACTTTAGGCCATCAGAACAGGCAACACCTAAAGCATTGAATATTATTTTGGAATACCACTGACATTTAATTAGAACTTTATTCATTAGGACTTGTGTTAGCTATTATATGACTATTTGGGATTTAATTCAAAATACCTAAGTTCTTTTCATATTTTCACTTAATATTTTAGAGAATTAAATTATTAATAGAATTTGGCGCAACTTGTTGGTTTTTGCTCTCATATATAACGAAAAAAGTGCATTTGCGAAATAATTAATTTTTTTAAACATTTTTTTAAAAAATGCCCGATAACGATTCCATACTGTTTAAATCAGAATTGACGTATTACACTAATGACCATACGTCCGGCACTCGTGTTTACGCTTTAATTTAATGCCGCCGTTTCTTTCATAATAGTAACTTTTTAATTGTAGTTGTTTTTCCATTCTAGTTAGTTGGGAAACAGATATAATGGCACATTCAGCGCGCATGCGTGCATAACGAGTTGTAAGGTGGTAGTGTTGGGTGAGTGAGGGAAGCTGTCGCGTAACAAAATGGGCCAAGGTTAAAAGAAAATGCGTTGCGATTGCATGCAATTCTAACCAAGTTTGATACAAATGTACGATTAATAATCGAGGACTTCAACTGGTGTACAATTGGAATCCATTTCTATACATGTGTGTGTGTGTGTGTGTGTGTGTGTGTGTGTGTGTGTGTGTGTGTGTGTGTGTGTGTGTGTATGTGTGTGTGTGTGTGTGTGTGTGTGTGTGTGTGTGTGTGTGTGTGTTCATACGCTTAAATTTAGCTTTTTTGATTTAAATACGAATAGCAAATAACTTATTGTGACGGATGAATTTCTAAAATCCTAAAAGCTCTTTGAGCTCCAAATATGCTTCAAAGGTATTCCCTAATGTACCAACACCACAAACAATTACTGTGTTTTTAATATAAATGTCTTTGAATCTTTCACAATAAATCCAATATTAATATAAATCCAAAATGCAGTTGAATGCCTCGTGGTAAATCCATAAAGCTATTAATATCCAGATTTTTTAAAATACATTTTTAAAGCACTGTTGTTCCAACAAATAATATTAAATAAAATAACATAAATAAAAAAATAAAACTATTTAGTATATATAAATATAATCTAAATCTATATTCCAAGTCAAGTAGTAATTAAATGAATGATACATAAAATTCGTTTTATATTTGAGGACAATACGCTGTAGATATGCAATATAATTCGATACTTTAATATGAATGACTATTTTCTTTAGAAATTTTCAAACGTCAGTAAACAAATCAGCTGAATTACATTGGTTTATGCGGGAATATGAAAGTCTGACCTTTGAACAGTACAAATTTCCTCGTGGTATGTCATTCTGAACTGTTCCATTAATCGACCTTGGACTTATATTAATGAACTAGTGTGGTGCCTATTGTACACGACGTGGTGTCTGGATTTATGTATTTAGTGTTTATTGTGTTGATAAAAATATGCTTCATCCATTGAAGAAGTCCTTAAAAGTTCGAAATATTGGAAAATATATACCTGAATCATGAGCAATTTTTGTGTCAAGGTTTATTCAAAATCTGGTGAATATGAGATTCGTTTCTAAGACATTGAAGTGTCTTTTGAATGTTCATTTAAAATGCACATTTAAGCAACATGTTTAAACTTTTCTTCAACTGCTATTAAACATTTTGGTTTCCAGAAAGTAATCATTAAACATGTGTATCATTCAGGTAGAAAACGATGTGTTGTAACGAAGTTATGTGTTAGGTAGCCTGTAATAATTAAAACTATACATAATATCTTTTGCGAGTAGAAATTACATAACAGTTTTGTAACTGACTTACAAAGTTTTGATAAAACTAAATTTCGCTTAAAACATAATAAGTCGATATAATAGGTTTACTCATCACTGTGTAATATTCACTCTGTGTTGCGTGGAATAAATATAGACCTCTGTGGGGAACGTTATTTTAGCTTGTTGAATATTTAATTAGCTATGACCGAACAGATAATTGTTTTTAAAAACATGTAGTTTTATTCAACCTTATATACGGGAAATCGCTGCCACATCTTCACGGCAGCAGTGGTAAATATTAAAAACACAATAAAGGATCGGATTTTAATACATATAGACCATTGTTTCAGATCACATAATATTTCCTATAAATCACTGCAAATATTAAGGATATGTGTCTTTCCATTGTTTGGGGAATTATATGGCTTAATATAAATCATATCTCATCTAAAGTGGCTAAAGGTTCAAAATAAATTTAATCGTCTGACAGCTGACATAGTACATGTTACTTGCCGACATGGTGAACACAGCTTGTGAGCCTGCCATGTTGTAGATTTAACGTATAATTTAGCTTAGTCAGTAAGTTATTCTCTCGTAAAGTGCACTGGTAAAAATGCATACAGCTAACCAACTATAAAAAAGAAATTCCTTAAGCACAAAGACAGACAGATAAACAAACAGATATTAAAGTTCGGCAGAAAAAAAACAAAGAAGTATTAAGAGGCAGTAAACACAATAGACACTTCATACACTGTAAAACATTAAGGCGCAAACTTACATAGATATATATTTGATATAATTCGAAACAATAAGACAGTTATATAGATTACATAAATACACACCGCATACACTGAGATCCAGTAAACAGTTATATAGCTTACATAAATACACACCGCATACACTGAGATCCAGTAATCACAGTTATATAGCTTACACAAATACACACCGCATACACTGAGATCCAGTAATCACAGTTATATAGCTTACATAAACACACACCGCATACACTGAGATCCAGTAATCACAGTTATATAGCTTACATAAATACACACCGCATACACCGAGATCCAGTTATCACAGTTATATAGCTTACACAAATACACACCGCATACACTGAGATCCAGTAATCACAGTTATATAGCTTACATAAATACACACCGCATACACCGAGATCCAGTAAACACAGTTATATAGCTTACATAAATACACACCGCATACACTGAGATCCATTAAACACAGTTATATAGATTACATAAATACACACCGCATACATTCAGATCCAGTAAACACAGTTATATAGCTTACCTAAATAAACACCGCATACACTGAGATCCAGTAAACACAGTTGTATAGCTTACATAAATAAACACCGCATACACTGAGATCCAGTAAACACAGTTATATAGCTTACATAAATACACACCGCATACACTGAGATCCATTAAACACAGTTATATAGATTACATAAATACACACCGCATGCATTCAGATCCAGTAAACACAGTTATATAGCTTACCTAAATAAACACCGCATACACTGAGATCCATTAAACACAGTTATGTAGCTTACGTAAATACACACCGCATACTCTAAGATCCAGTATTCACAGTTATATAGCTTACATAAATACACACCGCATACACTGAGATCCAGTAATCACAGTTGTATAGCTTACATAAATACACACCGCATACACTGAGATCCAGTATTCACAGTTATATAGCTTACATAAATACACACCGCATACACCGAGATCCAGTTATCACAGTTATATAGCTTACATAAATACACACCGCATACACTGAGATCCAGTAATCACAGTTGTATAGCTTACATAAATACACACCGCATACACTGAGATCCAGTATTCACAGTTATATAGCTTACATAAATACACACCGCATACACCGATATCTAGCAAACAGTTATATAGCTTACACAAATACACACCGCATACACTGAGATCCAGTAAACACAGTTATATAGATTACATAAATACACACCGCATACTATAAGATCCAGTAATCACAGTTATATAGCTTGAGAGGTAAAGGAAAATGTGGTTTCTGGCTGAAAACACCCCCCTCCCCACCACGACATCATCAAATCAAGTACATATCAGTTTTTGATTACCATTGTTATAAAAATATCGTTCAGGTTTCTTACTCAAAGATATTTTTAAAAAATCATTTACCTAATGAGGCATATGTCTCAGATGACGTATTTGAGTAAAGAAAATCCCTGAAAGATATTATTTCATAAATTGATTTTGTACTTGACGTGATATTTATTTCCTTTAAGCCAGAATTATTAAAAGTTCGTTAACTTTTTTTTATTTGATTACTTTTATTGTATATACATATTTCTTGTAAAGAACTTTATTAATATTATTTCACCTATTGTTAACACATTCAATTTGATATATTTTGACAGCGATTTTCATACTTGCTTTTTCACATCGGTAAAATATTTGTCATTATACTATCAATTGTACGTAACTAATGAATAAAATCATCCATGTCACACTTAAGTCTGAGATTTAATCTGATCTAAAAGAATTTTAGGTTACACCTGCTACTGTACAAGCATTTTCCTGGTTTCAGATCTTGGTTTGATTCGTTTTAACGATGTTGATAAACCAATACCAATTCAAGAAAAGATTAATAAAAATGGAATTAACATTACTCCGCTAGAAATTATACGAGAGCCAGTCAGCAACATTGGTAAATATGAAATTACTCGCAAAATATTTCCATAATATCTATAACAATTTTTATGCACAAAAGTTCTTGAGATTAAACTTGTAATATTGTATTAATGCATAAAGCTCAGGTTTTGGAATAGTTTCTGAATATGATTGAAATCAATATTTTTTTCATTGTTATATTTTTGTGTGATACAATTTTCTATGTATACAATTTCGAAATTAACATTTCAAAAAAAAGAACGAATCCAACTCGATTTGTTACTGACTCAGCTAAACTAGAAATACATACCACATTAATTTTTCTACGTTTTATTTCACTATCTCCAATTTACAGACGCTTTATCTGCTAAACATGTTGATGAAATTGGAACAGATGACGATATTAGTTTGTTAACGCTCATGTTAACTGTTCCAGTCACCATTCCGCCAGCAAATGTTGATCCAGTTAACTGAATTGTATTTGGTAATAACGACTCGGTGTGTCGATGTATTTCTTTTAGATGTTAGAGCTGTATTAACTGTTGGAGTATATATGCCGAATTTATTAGCGCCCATATATCAGATATTGTATCTTTGTTTACAAAATTATTTTTAACAAATCTGACATTAGCAAGTAACTGGATTATAACATGCTACTTGACCCATGTTAATATTCGCTAGTGGAAAATCATTCTCATGACCAATAATCATGTTACCTGACTTCTTTAATATTTCCGGTAATTGTTCCTCCGACATTATGTAATTGAATGCCGTCGACGTGATTCAGTTGTGAATAACCGACAGCTTGAGTTTGTTTTACGTTTGTTGGTGAATAAGCAGTTTCTAATCCGATTTTTTATTTTATGTTTTGAAATATTAACATTACCGGTATCTGTTCCACCAGTTTTATCAAGTTTTGTTTCACCAACGGTTTGTAACTCTAAATTACTTACAGCATGTGCATAAACTATGTTATTTGGTAGATAAGCTGTTTCTAAATCATGTACTCGTTGATTTGACATTGACAGATTGCTTATTATTGTGTCTCCAGATTTGTTTAGATAATCTGATAAATCAAATTCTACATTTATTATTAAATATTTGACCCAGATTCTGTTAGTGTGGTTCCGAATTTTGTGTAATAGCTCTTTATTTATTTTACTTTACATCTACTATATAAATGTAAAGCGTGAGCAATAACTGATGTTAATGATATATTTAAGTGCGAAAACTTTTATACTTAGTTAAGCATAAACATAACAACGAAATACCTTATTGTCATTATCATACTGTTGGCCGAACAGGATCTGGCAAAACAGATTTATTAATAAACTAACAGTTCAACGATGGTTTTAATTACGACAGAAATTACATAAATACAATTAATCCATATCACTGTATATACAGGGGCGGATTAAGGCTCACTGATGCCCTAAGCACTGACAAATCTTGGAGCCCCCCCCCCTTTCCACGCTGACCCAGTCCATTTTAGTTGCTGGCCTGTCTGACCAAATATATAATGCAGGTTGCAGCAGTACAAAAATTTATTCATATGATAACACAATATACTGTACAAACTAAGCCTAATCCTTGTTTCCGAGTTAAATATGTCAACATGGCATCTCGGTGGGTAGTATTTTTTTCATGGTTGTTAACTACAGCAGTGTTTCGCCAATCACTGAATCCTTCATTTCTAGCAAAATGTGTTGACCCTTTGGGCGCAAATAGTTTACAAACAAAACAGTAAACTGATCCATTTGAAGGAGAATGACAGCCATTCTCTCTTGTAGTGTTCACCATTGGCTTTTATTCCAAAAAAACAGAGTTTCTGTGAACAGTATCTCTTTGGCTTCCCAATGATGAAATTGCGACACGATTTGTGAAATGGTCCATTGTGGTGCTGACATTCACTGGGTCCACAAGCAACCCAATAAGTCACATCATCACCATAAAATTCATCCCACAACTCTGGGTCCTTAGCTTTGTTCACTTCATCCTTGGTCAGTTCTCTAAACTTCTTGGACAGGTCAAAAGCATTTACAAATCTTGTCGTAGAACTAGGTCCAGGTTGTTTCACTTCATCATGTGCAACGTCATCATGAAAATCTGGCCTTGCACCAACACTGCCTGTTTCTGATCAAGGAGATAAATTTGATCCACTTGCTTTCTCTATAGACTGACACTGGTTTTGATCTGTTTCATCTTTCACTGCCGTTTGTAAGAAGAAATCTGTCAGCTTTCCTGTCTTGGCTATAACAGAGATTCTTTTCCTCATTCCCTTTTGCACGTTTTCTCTTTTGCGCACCACTCAACTGAACACGCTTCATTTTTTATGTTTACATGGGGCTGAAATTAAAAAGGGACAGAGAGGGTCATTGAAATGACTGTCATGACAACTGAATTTGGCTCCACAAAAAGTCTCCAAAATGGATCGACAGATAAGAGACAACTATTTATACTAATTAAATAAAGGATCATTGAAGCTGTATGACATCTTGCCAGTGCAGTGGTCTTAGATTTCCAAGGATATCGCACACATGTCTGAGGCACAGAGGTCGGTCGAGAATATTCCACAAGAGGAAAAATGTGAAAATGTTAATGATCTTACTGAACGACAGAGGTCAGAGTGCAACGGGCCAGCAGTGCCCCTTGTGGTACACCTTGGAAGATAACCATAGGGTGCACCATGTTCAAGAAACAGAACATTATGATCAATTGCACTAGTTTTTTTAATTTTTGTTTTACAAATCTCATTCGTTTGTTTCTTCTTCTTTTCACCCTTTTCTCAACTTTGTCCCCTTTGGCGCTGGTACTCTAAGCACGTGCTTAGTCTGCTTAATGGTTAATACGCTCCTGAGTATATACGTTTAACGTTTACAACGCTTAACGTTTACAACAACAAACAGTGCGAGGATTTTTTTATCATCAAACTTCCGGAATATTTTATTTCGATAAACGAACTTGATTCGTCAAAACAAAAAAGAGAATTGTATTTGATGATAATCCACTTAACAACGCTGATATGAATAAAACAAAATCTTATTTTCCATTATCTTGTAGCAGAAAATGCCAGGTAAAAGAGAAACAATCAGATTTAATTCAGCAAAAACAAGGAATAATTAGTTAAATCACACCTTCTATAGACGAAAATAAAGAGGCATTATGAAGTAAAGACTTTGAAGAAATCAAATGACATGCTGAAAATAAATAGCTAAAGAGGAATAAGGAAAATTTATTGATAAAATATTAGTAAAAATAAATTACAATGACCGTGAAAGTATTCAAAAATGGGGTAGCGAAAAAAATACAATATTTTTCATGAATTATTGGAAACATTTAAGTATTTGGATATGATGCATTCAATCTTATTACGTATAACGATAATGATCCTAAATTTGCTAAACATTATTTAAAAAAGGGTCAGAGTTGTTTTAGCTAATGTTATGATTGAAATAGCTACTACGTATAGAGGAAGAGTGCGTGGAAAAGCTGGAGGTTCTAAGGTTATTCAAAGATGATTTAAAACGTGATACAATTTCTGTAAATAATCGATTATGATTTGGTGTGAAAGTTTTAACATCATCCACAGAAATGATTGATCGACTTATGCTATTAATATCATCAAAATAAACAGGTAATAGTATTTGTGAAATAGGCAATGAAATTGTGGATATATTACATCTTCTTTGTGTAAATGGATTATTACTATCAGGCGAATATGAGATTTTACACAACGATCGTATAATTTAATTTTTGTTATTCAACACAACTTTGTGTGGCAGTAAAATATGTAAAAGATATTATCAACTATACTACTACTTGATTTATCACAAAGGACCGCAGACAGTGTAAATTTTTCTGTTAATTATAATCCTCCAATACAACATACTCCTTATTTAAAATATTAGATAAGATTAATTCCAGTTACGTCATGGCATGGCAAATGTAAAAACAAACCTCAATGATGATTTCACTTTTAATCATGAATCAGCGGCAACACCGCCAACGTCGTTTAAAATTCTTTAATGTGCGTCTAACGTTACTGATCTTAAGAAAACGCTCAAGGAATTAATCACAAAAAGACGCCGTCCCTGGCAATTTTGAGTTCACACCAACTTAAGACACATTACGTGGATCACGTTAAAATACTTTGTTAGATAACTTTTCATCAGCAATAAACATTGCGTCAGTGCTTGGGTTTAAATCAGCAGTATAGATAAGTCGTTGAACAAACAAAATCTTACGATGGAAATACTGCCGTAAACTTAACACAAGTAAATAAGAGTTTGATTAATTACTCAAACTGCATCTGGTTCTTATACTAGGCCAGGTAGACATGGACAGAAAATATAGATTTTCACCAGACGTTCCATCTGTATAAACATGCAACTTACCACTTGATCTTTATATTTATTCTAAGATATCCATATTTTTGTAAATTATCTAATGCTTGATTATTTGAATATTTCGAATAATTCCTCTATCAGAGGATATGGAAAGATCGAACACCGGATTTGGATGATATTCATCTTGCAAAGACAAATTGGCAATGTTATCATCAGTAACTCCATTTCTAATGCAATACACTCCTTCTGAAATATCTCCGTAAAACAACTACATTAAGTTTTTTTTCCATTTGATTGTTTTCTACCTCTGATTTTACGCTGATTTTAAAACCCACTGGTGTCGCTTTACGAAACGGTTTTCCGCATTTTTATGTGCATCACTGACCCTATCTCATTTCTAGCATCACGTTGTATTTGCAATGTACATACTACATTATTTTTTATCAAGCAATCTGCTTGTTAATTGTTTGTAAGGACATTATATATTTGATCAAATTAAATATATAACAATGTTTAAGTTACATGATATTGCAAAAAGGCGTCTTATCATAGAACCCAAACAAAAAGCTACCGCATTTGCTGGATTTGATAACAGATATCGATTTATCAACAAATCGGTCTGGCAAATTTTATTTCTATAAATCTCTTTAATTTGAAACTGAATAAGCCGATTTATGTTGGAGCTGCTGTGCTTGGTTTATCAAAATGGCTTATGTACGATTTTCATTATAGTTTTGTTAAGAAGCAATGCCCGTTAAGTAAACTTTTGTTTACCGATATTGACTCGCTTGTTTATGAAATAGAGACCGATGACGTCTATCAGGATATCTTTGATAACCGACATCTGTTTTATCTTTTCTATTATCCTCGCGATAGTACATTTCATGATGACACAATTTAAAAGATTATTGGCAAGTACAAGGATGAAATGAATTAGCTCATTATAAAATCTTTATTGGATTGCGCATTAAATTGCATGTCGTGTTGCTGGACAATAATAAAGTAACCAAACGTTGCTTCGCTATTTAAAAAACAAACTATTTGACGATTTCAAATAGGCGCTTGATGGAGGTCTTCGAGTTTTAGAAGTGAAATGGTCTATCGAACAAATCATCATAAACTTGAAGCAGATGTTATTATGAAACGTGGATTAAGTAGTTTTGTTAACAAACGTTATTGCAATAGCTGAATAGATTCGATTGCACTTGGCCATTATCTAACATATGGCGATGAGATGCTTGATGTCATCTTTAAATAAATTTTGTCTAAACTTTAAAAAATGATGTTAAAATTTTTAGCCGTATCAGATGTAAGTAGCAATACAATTAAATGATTGACAATTGACGATCAACCTTTAACAATTAAAATTAACAATGAAATTTCAGGTATTTGTTTTGGAAAATTTGATAAACTAAAACTTTCGCTCATAAAATCTGACGACAGTAACTATTTTTATTATATTGGTCATTTGTGTGACTAGCTAATGTCGCGGAATGATAACTTTCATGATCCATTCAGCAATAAATACAAATATACTTTGATCTTGACATGTCAAAAGTATTAGCTGAAGGTGACAAGTATTCGCTTGGCAAAATAGCAATAAAAGATTTGTTCGGATGTCAACGCAAGGTAAGTGGACAAAGAAAGTTTAGTTTGTATCATCACGATATTCAGATATTTCTTATATCTACCGTTGACACGTTGACAGCTGCTGAAGAAGTATTATAAATTTAAAGTAGTAGATGAAACAAACCCAGTAACTCTGGCTTAAAAGGACCTCAAAATCATCACATCAAGTACAAAATCACTTTTTAGAATAATATAGTTCACGTTTTGCTATTACTCAAATACGTCATCTAAAAAAGAGACACGTCTCATTAGGTAAATGATTTTTCGATATCTTTGAGTCCGAAACTTGAAAGATATTATTATACGAATGGTAATAAAAATGTAATTTGTACTTGATTCGGTGATGGGGAGGGAGTTTGAGCTAGAAACTTCCTTTTCCTCTACTACTGCTTTTACAAATGTACACAACATATACTGGGAATCGTTAAGATAGTTATGTGGTTCATACATATACACTGGATACCTTGAGGAACGAAAAAACACGGTTATGCAAATTACATAAATATGCATTGCATACATTGGGAAACTAACAGGAAACAGTATGTAGCTCACATAAACCAGGGAAACTTGGGAACAAAATGCATACACATATTACGTATACTTATTATATGTGATCTTTCGCAGGTGGAACAATCGAGTTGATATGACGTAATTTTCCTTTTGATTGTCTCATAATTTGGATAAATTTATGTATGTGAAGTGGCAAATTTCAGTCGATCTATTAATTAAACAATAGTTGTGGCCAGCTAGCCATTAGTTAGATTTATGATGACACGATATGTCAAAACGGGGCTCTGTAGAGTCTAGTGCTACAGTTGTACTACCATGTTTATTCAGCAGCCGACTGACTGCTAGCGACATTTTAAAGTTTCGTTTCTCACGAAAAGTGTCAGAATTGAGAAAATGCAGAGATTCTGTTACTTAAAACCAAGCATGTCATACTGACCATGACGTAAGCGACTTTTATAGAAAGTGGGAGAAAATACATTTGATTCCGATTGGTCTCGGTTAAATAAGGGGTGTGCTTTCACACAAAAATTTGTAGGACATAATATCGCACTAGTCTTGAAAATTGCTCTGCAAGAGAGGACCAGTGGTAGAATTATTTAGTAAAGGTTCCGGATGTTATTTTAGAGAAGTACATCCGTTAACTTACAGTAAAGGGAAAAAAAGCGCCAAACTAAGGAAGGGACACACCAAAAACACAAAGGTACTGTCAAAATTCCATGTATATTGTTGATGCAATTTATATGATATTTGCTTAGTCTACAGGTCTGCATGATTTCATTTGATACATTTGTATAAATGATTTACTTTGATACATTTATATAATAATATGTTTTGTATTATGAATCGGAAGCTATTGCATGAATTCATTTGATACATTTGTATAATAATGTGCTTTTGAATTATGAATTGGAATTCTTACCTTAATTCTTAGTTAAGAATGACGTAGTGTTAATTTATGTCGTAAAAACACTATGGCGAGTTATGAATAGGAAGTGTTTCCTTAATTCTTTAATTTACATCTTGGTTGCATAATGATTATGTTCCAAGAATGTAATGAATTACATTAGTAAGGGGTTACAAGAAAACATATGAATTCACCGAATTTTGATTTCATAGATGATTTAGCGACCATATATACAATTTATGTGCTGTGGAAATATAGGCAGAGCAATAATCCAACGCCTTGCTGTGTAGTACGTTAATGTATTAAGTCAAGGCAAAACGAATGAATAATGTGTTTAACTACATTCATTTGAGGACATGTGTAGTTAATTACTAGCCGTAACGTTGTTATCACTGATAGAAATATCTGATTTTTCGAACCAGGAATGATGGAAAGTCTCAACAGTAACCATTGTAACGAGAGACTTAGGTTGTTTTAATTTTCTTTTGAAAGGAAGAAAAAAGCTTTTTGGAAGATTGTGAAGTTACGAGAATAGCGACGTAAACTTTGGGAAAAGATATTGGGAGAAACGGAAATTGCAGTGTATGCACGATAAAGTGGACAAGTCCGGAATCAAGCGAAAACATCCGCGAGTGTAGATTATCTAGAGAGAGAGGGACTTCTAGAACAACATTGGATTGAACCGTAAACGTGGATCGAGAATAGCAGGTTATGAAAATCGAACAAAGCATTGACTTCGATTGTACCACTCGATCCTCTGATGATTTAAAACTATCAGTAATAGAACGGCTAATTTGTTTCAATATATTTCAAATCTTATTGTAATTCGGTGAAAGTTGTATTTTTAAACAGCGTGTATTCCTAATGAAAGGAAGTTTCATAATTGTGTATGTAATTAATTAAACTGTTTGTTTATCTTTACGGGGGCTCGGAGTTGTTTGTTCAATATACCTGTTCAGTTTACCATATCTATTCTCATACTCGAACCGGGTCATACTCGATATCGAGGGTGGTCTTCTATTAGATAATGAGTATCAAAAGGGAATGGGTTATAGTTATTATTATTATATGTTGTACAATACCCCTTGACAAGTGGGACTTAACACTTACCCTTTGACAGGTGGGGCTTGTACAATACTATACGAATAACGCTCATGACCGACGAATAACCTGACAATGTTGTTGTGAAACTACTGTAGGACGTTTCTAGATTTGTATGCTTTGCCATATTTATGGAGTCGATCATGTTAAAGCGCAGGTCATTGTATTGAGTCGGGCTTGTTATGTAGTCAGTTGTAGTCATGCTTGATTTTTAATATGCCTTGTTATGAAGTCAGTAGTAAAATACCTTCAGTCTTGTTGTGGAGGCAGTTTCATTATGGAGTCAGGTTTATAATGGAGTCAGCTTGATTATGGAGTCGGTCTTATTATTGAACTAGTTGTATTATGGAGTAATTTTTATTATAGAGTCTGTCTTATTATGGACTCAGGTTTATTATGGAGTCAGCTTTATTATGCAGTGGGTCTTTTTATGAAGTTAGTTTTTTTTTATGAATTCAGCTTAATTATGGAGTGGGTCTTATGGAGTTAGTTTTATTATGAAGTCTGTCTTGTTATAGAGATAGTTTTATTATGAAGTCTGTCTTGTTATAGAGATAGTTTTATTATGAAGTCTGTCTTGTTATAGAGATAGTTTTATTATGAAGTCTGTCTTGTTATAGAGATAGTTTTATTATGAAGTCTGTCTTGTTATATAGATAGTTTTATTATGAAGTCTGTCTTGTTATAGAGATAGTTTTATTATGAAGTCTGTTTTGTTATAGAGTGGGTTTTATTATTTAGTCCTACTTGTTTTCTTCTCAGAGTCAACAGTTCGCTCAGTGATCAAACCACTCCAATTTCATAACTATTTCTCTATGTTCCAATTAAATATCTTTTTGGTTGATTCCATTTGATAAATAACTGTTGTACTGTTTCGATCTCCCAGGTTTTCATTTTGAAGTTTCGTTCTAAATATAAAATGCCTTGCTAGTAATATAACTGATTACAAAATTTGACTGTCAAGATTCATTAAAATCGCAAAATTGAATAAGATTTTCAGAAATTCATTCTAATCACAGTTTTACTAAGATGTATATCTTGACCCCAGAAATATTTCACAGCAACACAGCTGCAAAATAATTTCATTGTTTCTTACTCACAATTTCATAAAAAAATAAAAATTGTCAGTTTAGAACAAGTTCGATTATTTGAAGAAAAAACTATCCCTTGTTTACTTCTGTCATTGTTTTAAAAAACAATGTCTTTTTTTCCGAGCTACAAAAATATGTTGCCATTTTTCTCCATCTTCTATCCATTTACATTTTGATCGAAGTTTCGTCCATTTACATTTTTCTTCTTATTTCTTTAAGCCGAATTTTCAAACGTTCAAGTACCTGCGAATCAAATATATTAACACTTAGTTTTAATACATTTTTCAAATGTTCAGTTTCCTAGAACAATTCTTTTTCTTTTTCTGTTTTGTAAAAAATGAATATTCTACTGTGATGGTGCGAGTTTCTAACAAAGAATGTCGAGGAATAATTGTTCATCCATATTTTTTTTTATATTTCCGGCAACTACTGTAAAACAGAGAGACCCTTAAAGAACAAGCAGAGAAAGACCATAGCAAGGACAGAACATCAAATTAATAGATGGGCAGAACATTTTGAAGAACTGTTGAACAGGCCAGCACCACTAAATAACCCCGGAAATCCACACAGGCAATGCAAATTTCCTAATAAGCTCTGACAATCCCACCAGATCAGGAAAGCCATCAACCAGCACAAAACGGCAAGGCAGCTAGACATATCACATTTTAGCAGAAGCCCTAAGAGCTGGTCTAGAAGCTTCAGTAAAAATGCTATACTCCCTCATTGAGAAGACCTGGGAGGAAGAAGAAATACCAACTGACTGGAAAGAGGGATATCTCATTAAGATTCCCGAAAAAGGCGACCACACCAGTTGCTCCATCTATGGAGGAATCACGCTTCTGTCTGTACAATGAAAAGTCTTCAACCGGGTCTTCTTGAAGAGGATTAAAAAGGCATTCGACCCACAGTTGCAAGACGAGCAAGCGAACATCATGCAGAACAGATCCTGTACATACCAGATAGTGACTCATCATATTCGAAAAATTTTTAGAGTGGAATTTTCCACTCTACATAAACTTTGTCGATTATGAGAAGGCATTCGACAGTGTGAACCGATAGATACTCTGGGCACATTTCACCACTAAGGCATCACAGCCAATCTGGTGTGCCTGATCAAAAACGCTTACAACGGGATGTCCTGAAGAGCCGTTCATGCAGAACAACACAACGACAGCTTCCTAGCGCGGAATTGCATGATGCATGGCTGCTTGCTGTCGCAATGTTTCTTCCTTCTCGCCATGAAAATGTCCACCAATGAGTGAGGAGTGGAATCTAGTGGAGTCAACATGAGAACCTGGATTTTGCCGATGATCTAGAGCTCTTGTCCTACAGTCAGCAGCAAATTTTGGACACGACCGACTTACTGGAAGTCACATCAGCACAGGTTGGCATTAACATAGCAGCATTATAGATCAGCAAGGGGGCACATACGAACTCGTTAAGGCAAGGATCAGAAAGGCGAGAGTAGTTTTCATACAGCTAAATAACATCTGGAGCTTCAAAGAAATCTTGACTACCAAGATCGGACTGTTCAAATCCAACGTGAAGTCAGTCCGACTATATGGAGCAGAAACCTGGAAAACCACCATGTCGACCGTAAAGAGAGTTCAGACCTTCGTCAACAGCTGCCTGAGAGGATTTCTCCAGATCCGCTGGCCAGACACCATCAGCAACGCCAATCTGTGGCAGAAAATCTTTCAGCTTCCTGCAGAACACAAGGTCAAAGAAAAGATAGGGTTGGATAGGAAACGCCCTCTGTAAGCCGCCAAGCAACATTACCAGATAAGCATTTAGGTGGAACCCTCAGGGCAAGCTGAAAATTGGCCAACCAAGAAACACCTTGCGACGTGACCTTGAGGTGGAAATCTCAAAGCTGGGTTACACCTGGAGTCAGCTCGATGGGATGGCACAGGACCTCCCCTCTGGCAATCTTTGTGGGTGGCCTATAGCCCAGCTGGGGTGACAAGCACAACTGACTGACTAACCTATTATTTATTATTATTATTATTATTATTATTATTATTATTATTATTATTATTATTATTATTATTATTAGTAGTAGTAGTAGTAGTAGTAGTAGTAGTAGTAGTAATAGTAGTAGTAGTAGTATTAGTAGTAGTAGTAGTAGTAGTATCATGAGTATTATTATTATATTGTGGTTGTTGTTGTTCTTCTTCTTGGTAGTAGTAGTAGTAGTAGTAGTATTAATAGTAGTAGTAGTAGTAGTAGTAGTAGTAGTAGTAGTAGTAGTAGTAGTAGTATACAGTAATTTTTATTCTTCTAATTTCTTCTTTATCTTTTCTTAGTATATTTTGTCTTTTAGCAACGATTTACTGAATTTTCCAAAAGCCTGGTTCATTTTTAAATTGTATAAATGGAATGGTGAGCATTATCGGGAATGGTCAGACCTATAGATGGGACATATCAGTAATGTGAATATAAGTTATACCATTTTCATTTATCAAGTAAAGTCCAAACGTGCAATTGTAAATATATATTTCGCATTCTTGAACCAAGTCCCAGTCTGCACGGATGGCACTGCACAGGTAAGATTTTCATAATCCCTGATAACTGACTCAACTATATCAAAAAAGATTGGAGAATCTTCTTTAGGTTAATATAGAAGTGTTATGTTTGGTGATTCTCAACTTCCATATTAAATGCAATACTGTTTCTTTTCCTATCGCCAAAGTGTCTTGTAGCTTAAAAATGTGTATTATTTGCGAAGAGAACTGTTACGCCCTGAGATATGCTTCTACTAGAATAAAAGCTATGTTTATACCGCCAGCCTGTTTCGATTGCTTCTGTGAAATGAGCATCTTTCAAACGGAATATGGTACATCTGTTTTCTTAAATCAAACAGGTCATTTCGTTTTTGCCTATCCACCAGTCCCCTTGTACTTAAAGACAAGCTACTAAGTATTTATCACATGACATTAAAAATATTGTAAAATTCATCCAAATATACCCATATAACATAAACTGTAAACATTGCAAAAACATTGCATACTGTAAAGGATGCCATGAAAGACGGAGCAAGAGATAAAATCTTAGGATGTTAATAAGAAGCAAGAGAAAATTAAAGCAGTAGGCACATAGTTTACAACGACATATCTTATAGATATATAATTTTACAGTTACTATGAAGAGATCAATAAGAATATAGTTATATACAGCGACATTGCTTACAATAAAACTATTATTTACAGAAACAACGAAAATTCTATAGTCAAATTACTCCTTCTTACCTTATAAAATATATGAAAAAAATTCAATTTGTATTGAAGTTGAATTACTTTCAACATTTGTCGTATAACCCTGAACCCTAATTATTACATCTGAAAGCTGTATTGAAAGTTATGACAATTAAATAATCGATTTAAAACAGCACGTAACAAAGCGTCACCCATTATTCCCGTAGGTCAGCCAAAACCGATAATGATTTAGACTGGTATCAAAGCATCCCGATCTGTTGTATTCCGTCAAAAGGCAACTCTCGCCGACTGTATACCGCGACACCTGGAGATGGTGACACACTATATGGATATAACCATATATACATCGATCATGTACCTGAATTAAATTAGCCATATATATCTATACGGTTATCCTACTAACGTGGAACGTTATGGAATAAAACAGAGATCAGAAGACAAAGAAGAACAAGTAAAAATAATGACGATCAAGATAATAAAAAGGAAAGCTGAGGAACGGAAAATGTGAAGCCCCCACCTCCTTGTAATAACAAGAAATAATTGGTCACGATTCCATATCCCCACGAATTGTTGTAAGGATGAATCATTCTTTAGGACCATGTGACTGAAAGTGTCTTGTTACATCACAGTGGGCTCATACAAATGAAGTCTATGTTACATACATCATCTTGCGTGATGTATTTCTGATTTCCGTCAAAACTTTTAATTTACAAACGAGAATAGGATTATCGCTAAGAAAATCTATATACCTTCTAGCCTAACGCTTTATACAAGCAAGAGTTTTCTTGATAGGACTCAGATTAATCTTTTTATTTCTCAGATTATATTAGACCTCTGGTCTAGCATGGTCTTATACAATATACAAAAACATGGTATTAACAGTAAAAAACACCATGCTCTTAACAATGTACAATAGCATGGTCTTAACAATATACAAAAACATGGTCTTAATAATATACAAAAACATGGTCTTAATAAAATACAAAAACATGCTTTTAACAATATACAAAAACATGGTCTTAACAATGTACAATAACATGATTTTAACAATATATAATAGCATGGTCTTAACAGTATACAAAACATGCTCTGAACAATATACAAAAACATGGTCTTAACAATGTACAATAGCATGGTCTTAACAATATACAAAAACACGCTCTTAACAATATACAAAAAACATGGTATTAATAATATACAAAAAACAATGTCTTAACAATGTACAAAAACATGATTTTAACAATGTACAATAACATGGTTAACAATGTACAATAGCATGGTTAACAATGTACAATAGCACTTAATAATGTACAATATCATGATATTTACAATGTACAATAGCATGGTTAATACTGTACAATAACACGTAACAACGTACAATAACACGTTACAATGCACAATAGCATGGTTAACAATGTACAATAACACGTAACAATGAACAATAGCATGATTAACATGATTTTAACAATATATAATAGCATGGTCTTAACAATATACAAAACATGCTCTGAACAATATACAAAAACATGGTCTTAACAATGTACAATAGCATGGTCTTAACAATATACAAAAACACGCTCTTAACAATATACAAAAAACATGGTATTAATAATATACAAAAAACAATGTGTTAACAATGTACAAAAACATAATTTTAACAATGTACAATAGCATGGTTAACAATGTACAATAGCATGGTTAACAATGTACAATAGCACTTAATAATGTACAATAGCATGATATTTACAATGTACAATAACATGGTTAACAATGTACAATAGCATGGTTAACAATGTACAATAGCACTTAATAATGTACAATATCATGATATTTACAATGTACAATAGCATGGTTAACACGTAACAACGTACAATAACACGTTACAATGCACAATAGCATGGTTAACAATGTACAATAACACGTAACAATGAACAATAACACGTAACAATGCACAATAGCATGGTTAACAATGTACAATAACACGTAACAATGTACAATAGCATGGTTAACAATGTACAATAGCACTTAATAATGTACAATAGCATGATATTTACAATGTACAATAACATGGTTAACAATGTACAATAGCACTTAATAATGTACAATATCATGATATTTACAATGTACACGTAACAATGTATAATAACACGTAACAATGTACAATATCATGGTTAACAATGTACAATAACACGTAACAATGTACAATATCATGGTCAACAATGTACAATAACACGTAACAATGTACAATAACACGTAACAATGTAGAATGGATTGCATAGTAAGAAAAACTCAATTTTACAGTTTTTCATCTGTTATAAATTTTCTTTCCTCCTCAAGGTTAAATAAATAAATGTACATAAATTCTTAATAATATTGTTAGCATTACGTCTAAAAAGTCTAATAAAAGATTTTGTGAATAAAAGGTTTAATTATAGATTGTAGTGACTAAAATGTCTAATTAAAAAGTCCTGTAATTAAAATTTCTAATTATGGATTCTTGAGATTAAAGGTCTAATTATGGTTGACCAGAAAGTCTAATTATCGATTATTGTAACTTATGAGTCTAATAATGAATTCTTGTGATTAAAGAGTCTAATCAGAGATTCTTCTGATTAACGTGTATAATCATAGATTATTGTGACTAAAAGGTATAATTATATATTTTTGTGACTAAAAGGTCTAATCATAGATGTTTGTGACTAAAATGAATACTTATAGATTTTTGTGACTAAAAGGTCTAATCATAGATGTTTGTGATTAAAATGAATAATTATAGATTTTTGGGACTAAAAGGTCTAATTATAGATTCTTTTGACCAAAAAGTCTAACTATATATTATTGTGACTAAAAATTATAATTGTGACTAAAATGCCTAGTTATAGATTCTTGTGACTAAAAAGTCAAATGATAGACTACTGTGACACAAAACGGGTTCTAAGTTATATATGATTTGTATTACACTGTAACATGGACAAGATAATAAAAATAGATTTTATCTTTTATAATAATCCTGTTGCAGTATTGTCGTATTCTAAACTCCCTTTCTACGAAAGTCAGATCTTCTCTTATCAGTCGCAACATTTGGACTGTACAATCTTAATTTACTAAAAGCCGTTACATGGAATTCAGAGTTCACACATGCAGTGTATCTTTTGGCTGTAATAAAACTTTGAGCTGTACAGTCAAAACTCAGTTTGACAGAGGGATACTATTCTTCTTGTGTACGTACTACTTTAATTAACAACACTTCAAAAAGTTCAAAGCACAGCTGCTTTGATCATCTGTAGAGTACCATGATCAGAGCACACCTCACCATTGATCTGTACAATACACTGGCTATCCATTCGATATAGAATCATACACAAAAACTTGTTATCTGTGCTACGTTTTACTGACGGATTCCAGTCCAACACACCTATCCGGCCTCACCCATGTGTATACACCGACAAGATACGTACGCTCCTGTTCTGAGATTTGTATACTCATTGATCCCATTATGAAAACGAAGCCATATGGAAAACGTTCGTTTGCATACCAAGGACCAGCAATGTGGAATGAATTGCACATTGGAATTAGACGCAAAGACACAGAGATCCCTTTCAAGAGTGCTATTACAACTAACCTTTTTCGACTGCAAGAACAAACTTAAATAACTAATAATGTGATGTACCTTAAATATTTTCAGCATTTATGTTTTCCAATTTCATATTTTTTTCTTCTTTCCTTCTGTAGTCATATCATTATTGATGCTATCGAATAGAGCGTCTAAAGATTAGGCACTATAAAAAGTCCTCATTATTTTTATTATTATTATTATTATTATTATTATTATTATTATTATTATTATTATTATTATTATTATTATTATTAAGTACACATGCCCAAAACATATTATTAGCTATTTTTATATAAAGCCACATATAATGATACCCAAAATTATATCTACACAACAATGATGCCCATACACCCAAAGTTCCCTCTAAGCTGCGCGCGTGCAGCTGCTCAGGCATCTCCGCGCAGCTGAATTATCATTTTTTGGGTCATTCCAACGTTAAATTTTCTCGTCTTCGTAATGCTTGCGCAGTGCAGTGAGCACTGTGCTCACATCTACCATTCGCTCACCCACATTTTTCTCCATACACCCATTATGATATCCAAACACATATAATACTATCCGTACAAATATTATGATATACATACAGCCATAATGATATCCATATACAAAACGATATCCATTCGTACATAATGATATCCATACACATACTGATCTACATAAACACATAATGATATCAATGCGCACATAATGATATCCATACACAAACGATATCCATACACACATAATGATATCCCTGTACATATTATGATATAAATACAACCATAATGACATACGTACACATAACGATATCATTACACACATAATGATATCCATACACACAACGATATCCATCCACACATAATGATATCAATCCACACACATAATGATATCCATACACATACCGATCTACAAAAACACATAATAATATCCATCCACACATAATGATATGGATATACAAATTATAATATCCGCTTATTATCATATACATGTACCCTATAATGATATCGATACACTCATAATGATATCGATACACTCATAATGATATCTATACACTCATAATGATATTTATACACGCATAATGTTATCCGTGGACACAATATGGTTTCTCAAGACAGGGGGTCTCTCATAGCAGTTTTCTTGTCAACATACAGCCATTCTTTGTATCTTTTGCAATAAAAAGTCTGTTAATCCTCTACTTCATTTACACAAAGCCTCATTTGTGAATAAATAGCTCTAAATACTTTCAAAATTGTATTACTGACATTGTTTTTATCAGTATGCACAGCAAGAATGAATGTTGTAGGCAATCACAAGTCTTAGAAAAATCAAGATAAATATATGATACTTTTATGTTTATTTAGCTAGTTTTGTCCCACTGCATATCATGTAAGTATATGATCATTACTTGACACAATCACTACAATAACTATTATGTTCGTTTTTATCCCAGAAAACTAACATATCACTCTTCGTACAAAACATTTACTAATGATATCTTTCTTTTTTATTTCTTTTTATTAGACATAGTATTGCTTTGCATCATTTTTTTAAAAATAGTGTACCCATTCTGAAAAATATTAGGATATAAAATCTTCAAAATAGCGTAATATAAATGTAAACAGAATACCTTGAGAATTCACGTTTTCCAGTTGTGTAAAGGCGAATTATTGCTCTGTCTTTTAGATATAAAAAAAACATTTGAAGATTTAAAAGTGATGAGCATTGCTCGATATATATATATATATATATATATATATATATATATATATATATATATATATATATATATATATATATATATATATATATATATATATATATATATATATATATATATATATATATATATGTTGGCATTAGTCCATGGTCATATGATATGTATGTTTATATTGTATTGTGTAAATGGCCTTTGTCTATAATTATGGATAGGAGTTTGAACTTCCTGGCTATTGTCTTGTTATTATGTAAACGTCATATTACGTAGCTGATTGTTGTCTGATTTTAAATTGTATTTAAAAATCATTATTACTTCGAGGTAAACATATTTCCAGATGTTGAGTTCAGAAAACATTTGTTTAGAAATGAAGAATGTTCTATTTACAAATTGTTTACGAATTTAATTGGAAAATGAGTAGCTTCATTATTCCACTATTGTTTTATATATATATATATATATATATATATATATATATATATATATATATATATATATATATATATATATATATATATATATATATATATATATATATATATATATATAAACATATTTCCAGATGTTGAGTTCAGAAAACATTTGTTTAGAAATGAAGAATGTTTTATTTACAAATTGTTTACGAATTTAATTGGAAAATGAGTAGCTTCATTATTCCACTATTGTTATATATATATATATATATATATATATATATATATATATATATATATATATATATATATACTCTTTGATAAATTGGCTTATTCGCTGAATGGCACGATGTGTGTTCGAATTCAATATAAATTCTTGACATCTTCAAATATACTACATGTAAAGACATCCGAAGAAAAAGAATTGTTAAACTGAATGTCAGCGATATGATACTATTTAGGAAAGGAATGTGGAGATAATATTGTATTCAGTAAGCAATAATACTTTAGCAAAATAAGGTATCACGTGTGTGATCATAGTCTCATGGTACTGACTTCAATCTCAGACGAGGTTTAGTTTTCTTGAAAATATTATGTAAGGCTTTCTCTGTACCTTGCGACTATGACACATAGCAAATAAATAAATCACAATGTAGTTCATAATTAATGAAAATAAAGGATACAAATAATTATTATTGTATAATTTCTAGTATTTAGTGTAATAATATAACATTATTAACTTGCCCTGAAAATGTGGTATTTTAAATATTGTTTTAGAATTTTATCTCTCCCAGTCAATATCTACAGGTTAGCTAGATGTCAACAGATGACGGCAAAACGCTACTGTTTCGGTCAATCTGTTGCTTGAGTGATTGAAATATAATAACCACATCTGATCATTAGTTTCATTATATTCCGTTTTTATATTCATTCTTTTATTTCCTTTTCTTTCGAAGCCTTGACATATTGCGGTTTTTCCTTATCTGCTTAACTCGTTGTGTACCTTAGGTTTATCGTTTAAATCGATCGACTGCAAATGTTCTGTGTCGTGGCACATTCTGGAGCATGAAGTGCAATCATTTCGCGTGACCCCATACATTCAATTCTCTGTACTGATAATAATTTAGCAGCAAAATGACATAACTTTGAGCAAAATTGACTGCGTTTTGATTATGCGCACAAGTGATATTTTATGTTTCATTTACATACATACATACATACATACATACATACATACATACATACATACATACATACATACATACATACATACATACATACATACATACATACATACATACATACATACATACATACATACATATATACTATATGTCCATTGTATTTATTTTGTCATTTTGGTTAATAATTTGGATGACCACATACTTTGCTTTCTAAACCCCTGGCCAAACATGACTGGAAACGTAATTATTCATCGTATCGTTTCTTTGTTATAATATTTCAAAAATATAATGATGAAAAATGGTACACTTTCATTAATACCAGCGAAAAGAAAATGTTGGGAAAGTTATTGTTGTTAAATTTTTATTACAAAGTATTGTTTATGTTTAATTCAAACTTTTGACTTGTAAAACATGTAAATATGTTTGTACTGGTTTACTAGTTCCAGAAAGAACTTGAAAACAGGTGTTCAGTGTTTGTGTGTAACCGCCTCGAGCGTGTTCAGATAAAAAAAGCACACTGTTCCTAATTCCATTTACGTTTTTGCAAGGCTTTGACGTGTCGTATATATCTGGAATGACATATGTTTTAGTTCAACTAGTGAAATATTATCAACATTAGTATACGTACACTTCATGATCTACGGGGAAAAAACTTGTAGTTGCAGTATACGGCATTATACGGTATTAAGAGACTGGTTTTTGAGAATACACGATAAAATCACTGAAATTTTGTTAAAGTAAGATTTTATTTTTGTGACATATTATATGTATATCTTCTCGGAAAGATAAGAGTTTTTATGCAAATTTTCCCACGACAAACTGGCGAAGATGTCAAACACGTGTATGCATAAAGCTAATTCTAATGAACCGAAACTATACAGTAATCTTTAAACTGTTAATGAATACTTCTACACCGATTTTGATCACTGCATTGATGGACGAAATCTTTTCGTCCTTTTGAAATGTGTCAGGGGGCATTTGAAATGCTTCTGTACTAACCTTAAATATTTGCCACTTGAAAGCAATGATCGAAGTCCTTGAAATCAACCCTTAGATAACAAAGCCAATCAACACAAACAAGGAACTACTTTAGTGTATTTAATGTGCTAAACTGGTTTCAGAAAACGTCTCATGTTGTAAAATTAATGACAAAATTCTGAACTCTAAATAGGACGTGCTTTTGAAGATTTAAGAAACAAACCTTTGCCCGCAATTTCTGCAATAGCAATGAATCTTGACAACGATGGAGCACACAAATAGCACTAAAATGGTAGTCATTGGCATCAACTGGCATTCTTGTTTTAGTAGCTATGATATGTTCAACTTCTTCGACCAGTCTTTGCAATAATCCAATACACAGAATTACTGCCATAATTCTGAAAAATTACCTATTATATTAAAATATATGCTTCCACCAACCATATCGGTATTCTACCATCCCGCATACATATATTAATTCTGAACATTATTGACGAACATTTCATCCTAATTTGAAAACACACAAGTCCAAGCTTACCATTCTGACATTGTAAAAACGATCTGGAGGATTTTGGCTTAGTATCTCATATTGAAATCGGACCTTAAGGTCGAAATCAAGAACTCTGTAATGTTTGTCTTTTCATTTCCAATAAACACGTAGAGGGTTTAAGGTAGGAATCTCGATTTGGTACAAGTTATGACTCAGAGGCCAAGATAGTATGCGCGCGTCTGTTCACTCCAAGTAGATAATGCAGACAACGATATAGGTTTGAAGGTTTGAGTCTGTTTATTTCCCCAATATTTTTAAGCAGAATTTTAAGCTGATTGCACACACATTATATATACACACACACACATATATATATATATATATATATATATATATATATATATATATATATATATATATATATATATATATATATATATATATATATATATATATATATATATATATATATATATACATATATATACATATATAAATATATATACATATATATATATACATATATATATATATATATATATATATATATATATATATATATATATATATATATAAAATCATATATATATATAATCATATATATATATATATATATATATATATATATATATATATATATATAATCAAAATCAATAACTCATTGAATTGCACAGCGACTATTTCATCAAGAGTTTTTTCCGCACAAAATAAATATTAAAACCGCTGTGTTCATCCTTATCTTCGGTTAAACAAACCTTACCGGCACACCTTTTAAGAACACTTGATATATTATCACTATTTTCAAAGTCAAGTTATCTCACTGACAATATTCTTGGGTCAGGAAATATATTCGAAGAAACATAAGTAGTATCACAAAGCTTGGTTCATTTCTGAGATGTCTGCTGTACTGTTGCATTTACTTAATTTGCATATTATTTTCGTAAGTTTTACCTGTGTTTATTGTAGGTTTGCTTTTTCATTTTCTCCTATGATTATTATTATTATTATTATTATTATTATTATTATTATTATTATTATTATTATTATTATTATTATTTTTATTATTATTATTATTATTATTATTATTATTATTATTATTATTATTTTTATTATTATTATTATTATTATTATTATTATTATTATTATTATTATTATTATTATTATTATTATTATTATTATTATTATTATTATTTTGCTAAGTGCTATCAGTTTGATCAGACTTCACGCCGTGAACATATGGATATCAAATTGTTAGATGGAGGGAGATCTTCTAAATAAACTTGCTGTGCCAAGCATCACTGTCTTTTGGATTTTCTCAATACTGACTTTTACAAGGATGTGCCAAGTATCACTGTCTGTCGGATTTTTTCAGTATTACTTTTCCAGTTCACGTCATTGATTTCTATTTCATGATCTTTCTAGTATGATATCTTCTCCAGTGTTGTTTTATTTTTTACATTCCCGCTTGCAATAATAATAATGACGCGATTTCCTTCAGTTTGGACTTCATCTTTTAGATCCAGTCTGTTTGCATTGGTTTCGCTATCTGCGGATTGGCATGTCTCTGAGTATAGTTGCACTGACTTAACTGTTTCTCATTTCCACTACTGCAGATCTTCCACTGATGTGACCCAAACATTGGTCTTGTTGGACGCAGATTTCATTATTGTTATACCTGTCCCTAGTAAGATACGAAAGATCCTGATATTTATATTATCCAAACATATCCGGACATTTATTAAGCTATTAGTTATCAAAATCAATTTTGACGTAAATATAACGTTTCTATCTATCTATCTATCTATCTATCTATCTATCTATCTATCTATCTATCTATCTATCTATCTATCTATCTATCTATCTATCTATCTATCTATCTATCTATCTATCTATCTATCTATCTATCTATCTATCTATCTATCTAATGCGTATGGCACGATATCATTAAACTCAAACAATTATGGTCAACTTGGGACTCATTCATTTAAAATCACTCAACAAAAATGACAATGGCTTTTGAAATAAGCCGTTTTTCTCGTTTTAATTTGAGACGTGCTTGCAAAATATCCAAAAGACAAGCAAATAATTCCTTTATACTAATACTTTTTCTCAGCAGACATTTTTTAATCAGAAGGTTAAAACAACTTGTTAGACTAAAACCTGTCCATGTCGCGCACAATAAAGCAAACAAAGGAATAAAGAAATTACCCAGTCATAAATTTTCTGTAACATTTTGAACGTAATGCCTTAGATAAGATCGGAACTTCTGTACAATACTACCTAGCACCTGAAAGGTCATTCGACGGAAAAATGGCGAATGCTGACGCCAAACAGGCGATATACGTGTTGTGATAAATCCTGTGTATTAGCTTAGGTAGTCATCATTTCAAATAAGTAACTGTCATTAATAAAAAAAAATACTTTCTAGATATACGCTCGAAATGAAGTCACGCAAAATCACATTTGATTGACAAATATGGTGTTATTCAAAACAAAATAATTGTATTATGCATTACGAGATTTCGTCTACATAAATGATTGGCAGACCTTCGAAATGGACAAGGAAAAAACAAAAACTACGCACCTTCGAATCCGAAGATTTGACAACGAAATGCTTCAATATATATGAGAACCGAATGTTAACATACTTTTAAAAAAGAATTTTACTTAGCTAACATTAAAATCAAGTCAGATATTAGACCGACTTTGAGCAAGTCATCACAACAAAATAAATAATGGCGGCAATCGTTTGGATCTATTTTCTTAGACTCTTAACAAACCTACATACCCACTAAGCTGATCCGCGTAGGGATATTGTAACTGATAATGATAATAATAAGATAAAAAATGCAATAATTCAGGACCTTTTATTTATGATATGTGTAATTTTGGTAATATGTTCACAAAAAGGAAAATACAAGTAAAACATGAATATATGCTTATGGGTAATATACACAGAGACCATTAAATGCTGGAGTCCATAAATACAATTGAATAATTATTTATTCTTATTTGTTATAAATATCCGTGGGATTCCTTGTGTGAATTTGTAAATTTGTGATTAAAAATAATCAAGACAGTAATAATGTTATGATTTTTTTTTTTGTGTTTTTGGTGGACTCTTCTACTTTTATAAAATGGTGTAAACTTTGAACGGAATCCCTTTGTCCGAAATAGATAAAGGGTTTTATATCTGTATGTTACCCTAATAGTCTGTTGTAGTGTATTTTGAAGAAAAAAAAGCAAATTGCAAAAATAATTTCGATAAAGATTTTATTCATTTTGTTATCATTTTGCTTACAAAAATCACGGCCAGGCAAGATCTCTGCATTTCCAACAGCATTACAATGTTCAGATTTTTTCAGTATGTAATGATTACCACCACCAACAAATATAATTTGCTACATGGAAAGAAACTATCCCCCAAACCCATCATATGGAAGATCTATAGTCCCATATATATTACAATTTTATTTAAAATGTAGTGTGTGTGTGTGTGTGTGTGTGTGTGTGAGAGAGAGAGAGAGAGAGAGAGAGAGAGAGAGAGAGAGAGAGAGAGAGAGAGAGAGAGAGAGACTGGTTCATCTGCCATTGGATGTGTGTCGGTTAATCTGTGTGCAAGGCACATAAAATCAACAGTGGTACTAAATATTGATTCAAATATGTAAACACCCAATACTCAAAGATAAATTTTAAAACGATTGTTTTTGTAATTTAAAATTAACTGATGTAAGATACGTAAGAAGAAAATGTATTTAATGTATGCTTAGCATATTTCGAGTTTAAGTAACTTTAAAAGTTAAAACATATCCCTAGCAAGAGTATAAAATGTTTTCTCAAGTAATATTTATTTTAAATCGAACGGATTAACATTTAAATTTGTATTTATATAATGTTTACAAGAGGGTACAAATGCCAGTTATCGAAAATGAAATGTATCTCTTCATCTAAATTTTGTATGCCGAATCATTTTCATTTTATTTTTTCCTCTAAATCAAACACGGGCAATTAGGTTTTTTTCTTTTTTTTTCTTACTTTATTGATTTTTGGTGGATTGTCAGAAAACTGAAGTATTCTTTTTGAATTATTTGAAATAGCATAATATGCGGAATTTGAAATTTGGTTAACGATAACTGCGACAATCATATACGGCGATATGAAAGTCGGTTCCTACCCGATCACATCTCTTAGTGTTCCTATTATATGCCACTTACCCCAACCAAATGCCATCTGTTCCTTTTTCAGATACAAAAGAGAGCAAATAACGACTGAAATAAAAGGAACCACTGAAAATTCTTTGGCAGGAGAGACTTGTTTACGACACATGGACTTGTTTACGGTACATATTTTGTAAACCGCAAGGTTTTACTCTTGCGTTGTATACAGAGACGATAAAATAACCATTTTATTTGTAAAATAAAACATTTAATACTGAATTTAGAATCAAGCCAAACTTATATTCATGAACTTAAAATGCATTGGATCAATTATGAAATTATAATATTATTTCCTCGAAAAGATATGAATACATTTTTTTTTTAAATCTTAGATATATCTGATACCGCATTTTAAATGGGGCTAGAAATAAAATATATTTTCACTGATTAAAGGTTTCTATTGAGTGTATATTAGGTTAAAATTTCAGAATGGGGTGACAAAATGGTTTTCTTTAGTATATATTTTATTCAACCATAAGATTTAATTTATAATGGGAAGTGCATACATTTGTAGAAAGAGTTGTAGGCATCTTTTCTAGGATAAACTTACAGCTAACGTGAACCTGATATTGATATCAGGGTTAAACATAACAGTGACAAACTTGCGAGCTCATCATATTCGAACAAACGATATCTGGAAGCTCAGATGACAACCAAGAACTCAATCTACGATCATCTGAATCGAGCATGGCTCAAATTTTAGCCTCTTGTACCATGGTTCAATAGGCGGTAATAACGTCTACACAGATTTTCATAGAAGCTCCTTCACTTACGCATGGCGGAGTTCGCGATTGATAGCAACACTAGGGGTCCAAAAGTGTGAACCATAGACAGAATGAAAATCTAATCTAGTATTATACAATGAAATATACTGCATTGCATGATTGGTTGTACTAAATAAAACAGTTTTCAGTCTGCACCAGTCTAGTAAAGTAATTATATAAAACCACTGGTACATTGCTGATAACCCATCATATGGAAGTTGGTACACACATAACACAGTTTTTGTTTTTTTGGTATGACTACCAAAAAAACAATACAAAACAAACACCATGACATTAGAAAACATAAAAGTATGTATGTATGTATGTATGTATGTATGTATGTATGTATGTATGTATGTATGTATGTATGTATGTATGTATGTATGTATGTATGTATGTATGTATGTATGTACGTACGTACGTACGTACGTACGTACGTACGTATGTAATGTATGTGTGTGTGTGTGTGTGTGTGTGTGTGTGTGTGTGTGTGTGTGTGTGTGTGCAAAATTGGTCTGTAGCGGATTGTTTACTGACAAGTTTCAAACCTCACCATTTTTTCATAGATTGGTAAATTAGTTGGGTGTTACAGTGATCCATGTCTGTCCTATTAAGCAGACGTTATGATATACATTCTGAAACTTAATAATCCAACGTTGCCTAACATATACGACGCGTAACCCAAAATCAATTCATGAGGGTTGTACCAAGCTCCAGTAAACAAAATTTATACATTAACTTACATCACAAAGCAGAGTTTAAAATATTAATGTAATAAATTTGGAGTATGTGTATTTGACAGCATCCCGTTTTTAATTTGTGCGAGTATTTGGTCTTCGGTGCCATGGAAACATTACTAGCCCGAAATAGTTAGCCAGTTAGTAGGAGCACACATCACAGAGCCGAGTGTTAGTGAATTTGAACCATGCTGGGGTCGTTAGTAGTGAATTTGGGTACAAGCCGAATGACTGTCCCATTAGTAACATAGTCCATATTAAAATTCCGCGGTATATAAAAGTGATGTGATTGAAAAGGCAGTATTTATGGTTGGAAATCAATAAATTATATAATGGAATCAATAAGTTGGAACTTGGTAGGTACCGTTTATGTGTCCATAGTGGAAAATGGGCGTATGTATATGAGCGTGATACGCCGGAAATTCTGTGGATTGACTGGCCTAGGGTCGCGCAGTTAAATATTTCCCAGTTAGTAAGGGAATACTAGTGGAATTTCTATGGCATGACGGGCTTGCGGTACGGAAATAGGACGATAAAGAAGAAAACCATGCTAAGGTGCGGTTAATGGACTCTTGGGCAAGTTGTCTCCTCTGGGTCGCCAATTGATTAGAGCAAAGATTATTAATTATAGCAGACACGTCTTTCTTTCCATTTTACAACTCAAGTTGTATGGAAGTCTTTGGAAATTTGGGGAAAACATATGACTTCCAGCGTGACTCGCGCCAGGGTTTTGACACCGCTCGGTCAAGTGAATACCCCTGTGCGTGTAACATTATGTATTTCGTAAACAATTGTCCCCCCAAAAAAGGAAAAATATTAGTCATGCTATCGAAAAAATATCCTACATAGTTTTGGACAACATAATGATCTGTAATTCAAATGATTGAATGTAAACTTGTATAACATTTCAAGATCATGCCTTTCTGATCATGCGCTTCAATTTTCGCCGGAAATATAGTGTGCTTACAGTATTTATTTCATTTCTGCTTTCACTGAATGGTCTTGCGATTAGGAAACTTTATCTTAAAAACCATCGCCAAAGAGTGTCGTCTGCTAGCTATCTACAAACTTTTATTAAGTTGTCATCTAAAATTAATCAGAGGTTGTTGATTGTAGTTGTTTATTTCCTAATTACTATTGTAAGATTTGACGAAGTATCGTAAATTGCACTGCCTGCTTTCAATTACGTCCATTATTCTGATTAAATTTGATTATCTCTACCCCTCCTCTCATATCAGTCTTCTTTATTGCAAAGATAGGTATAATTTAAATCAAGCGACCTTTCTTTATAACTTCCATCCGAGATCGATTATAAAGTGATCAAATAATGATATATTTACTTACATCACGTAAAAATATATCTTTTTATAAAACGAAATATGATTCAAATCAGATATCAAGAGTCTTAGAAGCAGATTTTAAGGACAATGATAAAAGGTCGTGTTCTGTTGACTTTCATTTTCTATTCCTATCTCAGTGTTCAAATGTCTAAAACTTACACTCTTCATTTGAGCATATTGTTACCAAAATCTCACTGGACAGTTTTGTTTGGCAAATTTTCGTCCGACGATGACCATGATAATAATATTACATTAAAGATACAAATAAAAACTAACTAATGATTTTTGTTGAAAGGATGTTTGTACGATTCTGACTGAGGTATTAAGGTTAATTCCTTATGCAACTAGTGGCTTTTATACTGAACCAACACTGCCACCAACCACATTTTTTACATTCATTTTTTTTAGTGAAAAGAACTATTTTGAATATTTTCCTGTGACAAGACAGCCAGAAGAATCATTATGTGCCTTATGCATGAATAAAGTTCACTAGTACTGTAGCAAATTAGCATACTTTTTTCCCATCACCCATCACCCCTCAACCATCTAGATGTTTAGATATTTTCCTCTGTAGCAGACACATGCAAATATGTAAGCCAAGCCGGCTGCTCATTTGAAACTATAGTTACGCATTTGATCTCCAATGCTAGTCTAACTATGACAGGTAGTCACCAAGTCAACCCATTTCCAAGCCTAACTTAAAGTAAATCTAAACCACATTACGGATTTAACTTGTGTGAAATGAAAAGTGCTAAGATTGTGATAATTAGGGAGGTGTCATAATACGAAACTATCTTGTGCGACCCAACGATACATTTTCCTAACATGAAATGCGCCGCGTTATCTGATAGCTACTATAACATAGCTGACATGGAATTTCAAAGCTCACTAAAACATATAGACTAGACTTGAATCAGATCGAACCTTTAAGATAAATCTCTTTATAATGAAAAAAGGGCAAAGGATATCTTCTGAGATCGACCAGAATAATGCAGTGATTACAATCTTAAAGATAGTGCACGTGAAATAAATAATAGACCATGATTAAAGTAATGAATCTATGTTTCATAAGATATCGTTTTATACTTTTTAAAGATATATACATATATTAATGGGCAAATAACAATACGATACTTCTACACGTTCTACTTACGACCAATATTTTTCAGTTATTACTAAAATGTATACAACCATAATAAGTAGGAAATTATAATGTCTTCGACGAAAGTTAATAAATGAAGAGAGAGAGAGAGAGAGAGAGAGAGAGAGAGAGAGAGAGAGAGAGAGAGAGAGAGAGAGAGCGAGCATTACAGACAACAGCAACTACTGCGTAATTTAAAAGGTGACATTATATAAAAACTGTGATTAATGATATACATGCTAATGATGATCCACCAAAATAATTTATGAGGGAAAGTGTGCATAAATAACCATACGCTAAGTTAGTTAATGACATTATTCATGTGTAAACAAGTTTTTCAAACGAAGACTATACTTTGGCATAAAATACAACGACAGTGGATTGGGCCAAAGTAACGTTTGAAAACTCGTTAGTAATGTGTAACACAAATCACTATGGAAATTTAATTTATATTTAAGGCATTGGTTTCTATTTATGGTAGAGATTGTGTCGATCCCTAAGGACTATTTAGTACCTGTAAAAGAATTAAGGATCATTTTGGAAAGTTAAAATCATGGATATATAGAATATCTCAAACGGGTAACGAATTAATATTGAATTTCATTAATTCAATTTTAAATCGGTGCCCATTTGATACTTTGTTTATCACAAAGATTTTATTTCAGTGTAAATTATGTAGATAGAAAGAATAACGAATATTTTCGTTCATTCTGACTGAAGGTGCACCTTCCATTTTATTGTGGATAAAATATAGTCCCAAACAAAGTTGAACTAGTAAAAGCAGATTGTACTTTTGTTTTACAAGCTATACATTAAAGAAAAAGCTTCCATTCGAATAAACATAACATTTTATTACGACAAAACCATTTTTCAAAACAGACTGATCAATGCGACGTGATGTCACATTGATACGGTAAACAATATGCCTGGAATACATTTTACCCTAAAATGTCACTTTCAGAACTAAACATGACATTGTTGCGATTTTTATGTGAAGTAGGATTACTGGATGCGAAAATTCCATATTTACTGCAATGCATTTGTGACCAGACTGTCCAGACATTTGCAGTACTTCACAGGAACAATAGGCTGTACAGAAGACGTAAACAATTTATTTTAGTCAGATTTGCATCCCATATACTTCATAATGATGCTGTGGTTGGACGAAGTTCTGTCAGTTAGGAGATTCCAATTCTTCTGTGAACAGAGGTGAGTTTATTTACTAATGTAACTTAACATTTAACCACGATTGTATATACGGCGAATTCTATATCTATGCTACAGATATACCGCTCCCTCCACCACCCGGCCATCAAATAAGCTATACCCTTAGATTTTCTTGTTGTTTTTCTTGTCGTATAGTTTTACGCCATTTGCTCATTATGATATTGTTATACATGAGATAACAAACCCCTGTGGTGCTAACATATCCATATTCACACAGCTGAGATAATTTGTCCTCAATTTCCTTTCACGAGTCGAGTTAAAAAATGGCCGCCAAAAACATTAAATCAAAATCAAACAATCCAGACGGTGGTGTTAAAAACGTTCTCCCACGAACTCAGCCAACAACGAGATTCGCTATAATAAAACAAAATATAACTTTAAAAAAGCTATACACTGAGACGTATATGCAAATAGAATATACTCGAAATTTGGTACAAAATGAGATGAAATTACACGTGGAGTAAGAATATTAGGCAAATGGCGGAGATCTGTTCAGTTCTTCGCTTTATCGCTCAGTCCAATTTGCTATCGTATCGCGATCTTTGATTTCCTAATATATTCATGTCTTTAGATCCATCTTCACAAGTTAAGGTGTTTGTTTTTTTTAAAAAAAGATAAATTCTCTTTTGGCATTATGGGATTGGGAACTACACGAAATATTTATTTACCTCCGAAGTTGAAGAGTTTCATAACGTGCAAAACTATGTACATCCGAAACTGAAGATTTGACTAAAGGAAGTGCTCCAATACGCATGGGCAATTTTACGCTTTACAAAGACAGGCGTTTGTACATTTCTTTTAACGAAGTATTGTATTTAGTTTAAATTACGATCAAGAGATATCGTGTGCTAAAAATATAGTTTTTAAACACTTTAAATAGTTTTCTTACAAGAATCAGGAAGCTTGTTTTGTTATGTATTTTAAATTTGATAGTAAAAATATTAATTCTAGGGCATACAGACCAAAACATTATGATTTTGAATACATATTTTGGGGGTTGTAAAACTTTCTGAAATGTTTGCGTAGTATACAGATGTTGCATTTATTGTTCTTTGTTTGTCAAAAAGAGTGAGACAAATTGGATGTGTATGCTATTAGCACGGCAAGCAGAACCACTATATCCATACAACGTCCAGAGAGCAACTATATTACATAGCAGTTACCAATCATTCCAGAAAATCGTATCCTTGAGACATTGCTTTTATTAATGACAAGATTATTAAGGAATGAAAGTTCCAAAAATATAAAATGAAAGAATTGCTAAAATACCCTTGATCCCCGTAGAAATCTCGTCCAGATCAATGTAACACGAATAGACAAATGGTATGTGAACGTACTTCGAAAATTATATATAAACCCCTTAGGTGAGTTTGAAATATATTTCTGCAGGATAGTATATATTAATTGCTTCGGTCACAAAACTTAATGCACTTCCCAAACTTTATGGAATATCGTGGTGTTTCTTTACGTTATTATTTTTCTTAGCTTTTTACTAATGATGTCCTGTTAATAATTAAATTGAAGCTACAAGGAAAATTCCTATCTCCACATCCATCATGCAGGCCATTTACAAATTGTCTTCACGTGTGTGAAAATTCGTCTGTGACCCCTTCTTGCTTCCAACTTCACACCCAGATATAGTACCAAGCACAATAAAAGCCTAAATGTCCGTGCTACGTTTGTTTAAGTACACAATTAGCGTTCCTATTGACTAATTTCTTCTCTCAATACGACACGCGCCTTGTTCCTAATTCAGTGTCAATACTCACAGCGACCGAAGAAAGACTAATTGAAGCTATACATCATATGACATTTGTTAGGCTAGTTTATCTCTTAATAAGTGAAATGTCGAAGCTTTGCATGTACGACTGGGGAAATATGTTACATACATTTCCAATTAAGCTACCAATCATTAATTTTTTAAGATTATGTTTTCTGAAAATGAAATTAAATATAATCATGACATGTCTATACATCTCATTTTGACTCCAAATCACCATAATTATTTATATATAATTATTTATATATAATACCAAAGATGCACTACGTATGATCAATATTTCCACCAGAGACGATCTGAAATGCAAAGCGTTGTAAGTCCATTACATTTACAACATTTAGGACAACAACTTGGAACATAATTTCATATAAACAGACCCACCTATCCAAAAGTTCCAATTACAGCGATAAAAAGAACGTCATTGCAAAAGATCTATTATTACGGAAATACAATCTTCAACACACACACACACACACACACACACACACACACACACACACACACACACGCACACACACACACACACACACACACACACACACACATATATATATATATATATATATATATATATATATATATATATATATATATATATATATATATATATATATATATATATATATAAAACATCCATCCATCCATCATCCATGCATGCATGCATGCATGCATGCATGCATACATACATGCATACATACATACATACATACATACATACATACATACATACATACATACATACATACATACATACATACATACATACATACATACATACATACATACATACATACATACATACATACATACATACATACATACATACATACATACATTCATACATATCTTCTGTGCTAAAGTTTTGGTCAAGATTAAATATCAAATCAAATCAAATGATATAGCTCTTTTTCTCAATCATTATTCGTTCCTGTCTTTGATTAGACTTCAGAATCACCTGTAATTGTGTTCAGCAATAATTTGAGCGGAATTATTTAAATTATTCATTGGAAGTACAAAATGTCCATTGACTTTTTAGATCAAAATACTGCCTTGGGATTTTTGAGCACTCGTTCAAACCCAGTCTAGATTGTATCATTGTGGTTCATCAGGATATTCATGACTATTGGAATTTATTCGGATCATTCTATACTTTGAGGATGTTTGCATTATATTTTGGTATTATTTGGGATTTATTTCACAATACTCAAAGTTTCTATTAAGCTTTTACTTTGTAACTTCAAATAACACATTGTTTGATAAAGTTTCTTAAATTGTTGATTTTAGTTTCTTTCTGTCACATATTTCATAACCATAGATTCGTAACATTAAGTCATTATCAGTCATGTACCCACCCTAAAGGAGGAAATGCAGACAGATGCGAGGAAAACAATTTAAATGGGCCTAAATTACCAACAATCTGAAGCAGAAAAAAAAATCATTTTTGCATTAGAAATGATAGAAGTTGTGTCACAGTATGATGAAGTTCCATCAGGTGGAACTCGTGTTAAATTAATTTGATAGATAGGTAATTAAACAGGAGTAATAGGTAGCTATTTTCAAATGCCAAAATATCCTCGTACATCTAGAATTAATATACATATATACATATACATACAGTATATGTATAATCTTATGTACTTTTCACACAAGTAAAATGAAATCTTATTATTATGAAAACACGTGAAATTCTTTGATTAAAATTCTTTTTGTACATATATATTTTTTTTACTTGTATTATTTTCTACTTCTAGGATACTATTATGTCAATGCTTTTAACGTCTGCTGAGTTATGTTTTTAACAGTGAAATAAATGATGGATTTTACATACACAAAGGAGTTTTTTTTTAAAACGATTTGCATCTAACTATTTGTAACGATTATCACTCGCTTTTAACCTAATTAATTAACTAATTTTAACCTAATTAAGCCGATTATCACTCGCTTTTAACCTAATTAATTAACTAATTTTAACCTAATTAAGCCGATTATCACTCGCTTTTAACCTAATTAATTAACTAATTTTAACCTAATTAAGCAGATTATCACTCGCTTTTAACCTAATTAATTAACTAATTTTAACCTAATTAAGCCGAAATCGTCATTGCTATCTTTCATTTTCATAGTTAACTTTAAAATTAAGCTTTATTGTTGTTGCTGTTGTTTTTATTGTTGTGTCAAGTATTAAAGAACATATATTTTCTATTTTATCTTATCCCAATGCTATTCAGAGAGACAATGCCCCTCTCTAGTGTAAAGTCAACGCTATATATTAGAACATTTTTTTGGACACAAGTTGAACAACTGTAGGAGAGCTAAATATTCAAGCTGCCATTTTCCAGTTAAGGACCAACTGCTAACGTAAAACGTATATTGGTCTATAACAATATAACCATAATAAGAATATAACCATAATAAAAAGGCTGTCAAATATTGTCTGAATTATGCAAACAAATTTTTTATATAGACAACAAAATGTAAATAGATTGATTTATATTTTCTCTTTCAGTTATTTGTTTAAATTATAGTGTAAATCGTATGTCTGCACATATAATAGTGATATTTTATTATCTCCAACGACAAGACCAATATTGTTTCAGGACAATTTCCAATATTACAACAAAGTTCCGATATACAGTGAATATTAACCAATGTTTATACTTCGATGCTGTTCTGCATGCTTGAAAACAATACTGAGTTGCGTGCAAGGTGTTGCGGGTAACTTATATAATTTCTATTTAGGGACACACCGTTTGGTTAGTGGGTGTGGGATGGGATGGGGTGATTGTTCGGACCAGGATACTTCTTTTCTTTTATACAACATAGCTTGCAGCTAAAATGTGAAATAGAATAAGGATTTGTTTTAGAAAACCCGTTAATGAGATTCGTTGGCCTTTTTAGGGCCGGTATTGTTTCTCACTAAGTATTACTTACTTTTCATCCGACTATTAAACATTACATGGCTGCTCCATATGATCGACAGGGTGTTATCCAAAACCAGTCTACGTATCAAATTTCATAAATGCCAATCACAATCTGTTACTTTTAATGACGATGACATTCTTGTATAAATATTAATGTAAAAACTTAACACTAAGATGTCTGATATGAAAAATTTGCAATGCGTAAGGTTGTGTTATTTGGTTTGGAATATAGTTTTTAAAAAATTAAAATTTTCATTGGCAGCAACAAGAGGAGACATTTTAATTACTTCTGTGTGGCTGGCGTGTATCGATAATTAGACTAATTAATATTTTACTTTTTATGTATATAAGAAGACCTTCTTTGACTCTTTAACAAAACAAAACTGTATTGGAGAAATATATGTTTTCTTAATTTAATCAATTATCAAATCACCTTATACTTGATGGCGCTAGCAAATTAAGACCATCAATGCGTCGGTATCAATTATACCATTGTTAGCAATCTCGAAACGGACAAGGAAGATAATCCAACTGAATAACAAATTAGGGTGTAATTGAAAACAGAGAGTATAATCTAACGTAATTTGTTGAATTCTACCAATCTTACACAAGAAATTAGGAAACCAATAACAACGGAAGGATCAAACGGCATCGCCGAGTGATAGATTAGAGCAGAAGACATTACATATGGGTTGCAGACAGCCAGCTGATTTTAAAGCTGGCGGTTCCTTGTCGTAATGTCTATTGGCTCCGATGAAAGCTGTAATCAGGTAAATAATGTAAACCGTCAAATCTCACTAACGACACACGGTTTTGACGGCGCCAGGCCCAATGACGAGGTGGTGGGGAGGGGCAAGTGCCATATAGCCGGAGACTCAACACTAAGAGGCCTCCATTTTACCAATGAATTATAGATCTCTTAAACACTCGTTGTTTTATAATATTTTTATTTATTAAATTGTATGGTCCTTTATAGGCATTTGATTCATTTCAAAATTTTAATATAACGAACTCCAGGGGCCTCACACTTTCCAAGTAGACTGGGACACTCAACCTCCGTTGCGACTTTGCAGGCTCTAGTTAAACGTTATCACACGAAGAGCAAGCACACTCAGGCCCGGTCTTATAGTTCTAGGCCCAAGGCGCCATGCTGTCAGCGGGGCCTGGTCAGTTGAGTTACTTTAGCATGCCTAATTGCTTTGTCAGTTGGAGGACATGACAACCGCCTTGGCCGGTTATGGGACCTTCCGTTACAGTCTGGTTATTGAAACGGACCATATGGTGAAATTGGTAAAGATAGTGATGTTTATATGAAAGTACAAAGCTTTTCTAACGCAACTTTTTCCACCCAGGATGAATGCCCCAAATTTTAAATTACGTAGTATGGGCGACAACCCTTGATGTGTGTACTATATTTGTCGTATGTGTTATAATTTTACAATGCTTGTTTTCTTTCAGAATATCATTTCGGTGAAATAAAAACGCTTTATAAACCAGACAAAATCTCTAAATCTAAGCTCGAGTCAGCTGGGAGTTTTTGGCACCCGAAGGATCCCCGTTGCTAATTCAACTCCCATAGCCAACATGTGAAATCACCATATATTACAAATTCGGTAAGTTAATAAAGTTTCTAAATGTTCGTGATCAAAATTGAATTTTTCAGTATAGACCCATCATTGTTTCAAGCTTATGTGTAGATAAAGCAATATTTTTCTCTAAACGTGTTTGAAACATATACTTCTAATTCCACACCTAAACAAATCGAAAGCTATTATGGATAACGAGTGTTCCATTAATATAGTTGCAAAAGAATCGAAATTTGATGAATAATCTTTTCAGTTATAATTCGGACAATCTCTCGAAAAAAAAACATTTTTACTCAGATCATTCTGGGTCCTTCCAAATCACATATACTATATTTTATCCAGACTGGTTCTCATTTTTAATTTGTATTGTTAATCCTGAAGACGCAAGCAAGAGAAACAGAACTGAAAAGATGGTGTCATTTTTAACATTACGAGGGTATTGACCCTTTTGGGGACAGCTGAATGCACACTGATAGTGTTACTGTGGTGAACAAAACTAAAAGTTTTGGAACTCGTGCAAAAGGATCTCTTTGTCCGTTTGTCATGCCCTTTACATTGATACAGATGCAGCAGATGTAGCACTACGACTAGATTACAGTGCAATTAAATTCGGATCCTACAGCAACGTTGCTTTATTATGATCTCAAACATTCATTGCAGGTCATGCCCAACGTGATGAATTATATAGCTATCAAGTATTACAAGATTCAGTCACTGAAGATGTTTAAAGAAATTCATCATTTTAGAATAAATGTAACCCATTACCCATTTAAATTATTCTTTTGTTAATAAATTATAGATCTTCCCGTTTTCTTACTCGTGACTAGAAGGGTGCGGATTCAATCATCATCATTTTATCGTCCTGTGTTAATATTTTCTTTCTTGTGCATGTATTATGTATTATTTAAATTTTGTGCTTAAAGTTGAATAAAATCGTGTGATCAATTTTATAAAACACGTCTTTTCAATTCACTGATTCAGAATGTCAATGTTCGTCACAGTTGAAGAAGCCACAATGATAAATATTGCATAGCCTTTCTCATTAGGATCACTGCTGGTGAAATTTCAAAATATTTACCTGTTAAAAAAATGGATTGTTTTGCGTTACTAATGGTGACAGTAATGACAAAAAAATTGTCCTATGTAACAGTACACTGTCTACCTTGCAGGTCCTCGAAATATCCCAATATCAGAATAGTTACATGAAAACGTATTAGAGAATCATATTATGTGAACTAATACTTTTAAAATAATAACATGAGTATTTCAGAATCCCCTAGTTTTTTACGGAAGGATAATTATTTATTTTTCTTACTTTCAACATGAAGAAAAATGTAATTGATGTGTGAACGTTTGTACCATTTAACTTTACACATGAAAAATGGAGATTACTGTACGAGATTTTTCGCCATTTAACTTTACACAACGGGAAATGTGAATGTTGCTGCGGCAACGTTTCCGCAAATAACTGTCTAGGATGCTGTGTAAAATTTTCCGCCATTCAACTTGTTATTAAAAGAAAAGCCCATGAACATTATATTTATTTCACAAAATATGGCGATATGTCTTATATAAGATAAGAATGTATGTATGTATGTATGTATGTATGTATGTATGTATGTATGTATGTATGTATGTATGTATGTATGTATGTATGTATGTATGTATGTATGTATGTATGTATGTATGTATGTATGTATGTATGTATGTATGTATGTATGTATGTATGTATGTATGTATGTTTTTGTATGTATGTATGTATGTATGTATGTATGTATGTATGTATGTATGTATGTATGTATGTATGTATGTATGTATGTATGTATGTATGTATGTATGTATGTATGTATGTATGTATGTATGTATGTATGTATGTATGTATGTATGTATGTATGTATGTATGTATGTATGTTGCGTGCATGCGTGCATGTGTGTATATATATATATATATATATATATATATATATATATTTATATATATATATATATATATATATATATATATATATATATATATATATATATATATATATATATATATATATTTATATGTGTGTGTGTGTGTGTGTGTGTGTGTGTGTAATATGTTAGAGCTGTCGGCCGCCATTAGAGACCGCAAATGATGTCACATGATGTCTGATGATTACGCGTATTCGCAGCTGAAACTTGCGATTACATTACTTCCATGTCGACTATAGGAAATTACCTGCACCTACGTTGAAATTGTTATTTGTTTTTAAAATATTTCACTCAAGCAAAATTCTTAGCTGTAGCATACCCTACCTGTAGTATAGTACTGAACATAAACTGACTTCGTAACGCAAGGAATTATTCTCAAATCCTTTGATAATGTCATATAATTCACAATTTTGCCTCTGCAGTATGGCGGTGCTGAACATGACATATGCGCTAGATTTTCATAACATGTACGGTACTTATGTGTTCTGTATCTAAACTTGTTGTTCAACTGTTTAATATTTTTTAAAAATGTAGGTAAATTTGTACATTGAGAAGATTTAATTTTTAAAATATTAATTTAAAAATTCAAAAATTACAATTGGTTTTGAAGCGTTAGATTTTTAAAAGGATTGTCCTTCGTAAAATAATAAGGATTCATTTTTGAAACCAAAACCGAAGGCAAAAGAAGAAAAAAAAGTGTAGCAATAATTACAAAGTTGCTAGAGCAATAAAACATTAAAAAGCCCATTATTTATGTTTTTTCAGGGTAACTAATAGCAATAATGTTTCCTTGCTTTTACAAGTTCAAACAATTTAAATATAGTTTAAATGAAAAAGTACGGTAGACAGAAAAATAGATTGATCTTCTTTCAACTTTGATGTGTTATCTACTATTATGGACTGTTGAAGCATGTCCTCAGACGCATAACTTATGAAAACTGGATAAATATAGTGCTTCAGACGGATGTGACAGAATTAATCGTTTTCATACATAATACGTTAATCAATTATGCAACAGAAAAGCTTATTTCAATATCGAATCAAACGACCGTGTGTTTAAATAACTATCCAGTGAGAAAAACAAAACAAATGCTTCAGGTGGTGATGAAACAACCGCTTCGTCCCTTGCAATGTGACCTAAATAATTTACTCCAATAATTTTATCTCGAAAAACATTTTCCATCCTGACGAAGCTTAAGCATAAAAGTGTTTTAACAGCTATGCAATTTTAAAATGATGCAAATTAAACAACAGCAGCAATAACAAAATAATAATAATAATAATAATAATAATAATAATAATAATAATAATAATAATAATAATAATGATGATGATGATGATGATGATGATGATGATAATAATAATAATAATAATAATAATAATAATAATAATAATAATAATAATAATAATAATAATAATAACAGCAATAATAATAATTGTGGTCGTAACAGAACCACCAGCAACTATAACAAAGTATTTCAAGGATGAAGGTAACGAAACATTAATGTAAAAGGAAATGAGACCAATAAAAAAGTGATTATTTGTAATTTGGTAAATATAGAATTGCTGGCACGTTATATTTTCTCATTTAGACCATTGGTACTTTTATAATAATTAATATCTAGAATGGATACAACTGCATGGTAGCAGGATTCAAATAGGTGCTAATTAATGAAGTTATTCAATGTACAGGAACCGATGAATACAGAAACACGCTCATCATAGCGAAGACTTGTCACCCAAATACTAAAGTAAAATAGGTTACAGCAATACGACTCTCAAGTATTCCATGCATGAGTCTGATCACGGTGCAAAAGTAATCACCTTTGTTCATAGCTAATAGGGCAAGAGTACTGATAAAGTATTCCAAGTTTATTGATGTTGATGCTGATGATGATTGAATTAAATTATTCTTAGAGAGCATTCAAAAGTTTCTGATCATGATGAGTTTAAGTTTTCTTGTTATTGTTATTATTATTATTATTATTATTATTATTATTATTATTATTATTATTATTATTATTATTATTATTATTATTATTATTTTTATTATATTATTATTAAGGTATTATTATTATTATTATTATTATTATTATTATTATTTTTATAATATTATTATTAAGGTATTATTATTATTATTATTATTTTTAATATTATTATCATTATTATTATTATTATTATTATTATTATTATTATTTTTATATTATTATTATTAAGGTATTATTTTTATTATTATTATTATTATTATTTTTAATATTATTATCATTATTATTATTATTATTTTTATTATTATTATTATTATTATTATTATTATTATTATTATTATTATTATTATTATTATTGTTGTTGTTGTTGTTGTTATTATTATTATTTCTCTTAAATTGTAGATACAACTCCATTACATGGTTAGATCATTCTACTATATGTTATGTATATCTATCTTTTTTTTCAGCTCTTGCTACATAATAACCGCATCTGTGTAAATCTTCATGACTGTACATTACAATAATCAACTATAAATAATCAAGCTCTTGCGTACATATATTTTGTACACGGATATTAAAGTCTATTTTAAGATATTAGGAATGTAGATTGCGTAGGAACTATAAACATGTTTTAACATAAGTTTTACGATCGTTAAAAATAATATTAATAATAAAACCTGTTATGCGTTTGGGGTTATCTCCCATTGGATTGGCTGGTCCGGTGGATTCTTAGAAGAATTAGGTTATTGCAGTTGGATGGATTAGTTCAGGTGGGGTGTTTAAAATTGTGGGATATTTGAAAAATGTCACATAGCGAGGAGGTTCAAACGTTTTCATCCCCTTATGCTTTGCATATAAGTTGGTAGGATTGGACAATTTATTTTCGTTCTTTTTTCCTATGCTCTTGCTCTAACATCAGTCTGCAGACTTATTTAATGATGTTTGGATATTATGTGAGAGGAAATATTTGTTCTGATTATTTATTGCATCCACAAACTGCTCATTTGAATAAAATATTACTCTGGGATTATTTTGAATTTCGGACAGTACCATTGTGATACATCAGTACTGTTGGCAGCTCAACTCATTCGAGGATTTAAAGTTCATTCGGAACATTCGATTCTTTTGTACTTCAATAGAACTTTTTTAAGATTATTTTGGATTAAATTCATATTACTGTAAGTTCCTTTTAAATTTTCATTTAATATCGTAGATAACTTAATTATTTGCTAATTCTGAGAATAAATGTACCTGTCTTTGATGTATTGTATCATGTATGCTAAGAATTGATTTTATCGTCTTTGTCATTGAATCGCATATAATCGCTAATTAACAAGTAATGTATTTAAGAGTATTTAGCAAGACGTTTAGTTATGTAATGTTTCAGTTAGCAGTGCCGACAGCAGTTAGGAAAAATATATTAATTTTATTTTAATGTGATTATGTATAAGTTTCAGGTTGCGAACTGAGTATATTATTTAGTCCTGGTGAGTTGCAATAAATCAATTTTGATGCAAAAAGGCAAAAAGAGTGGGAATAGTGTTCGATCCCAAGAGAAGAAAAACCTGACAAATATTTAGATTGCGTATCGTATTTATCTGAAGCCAGACGTCGCTCCATTCCTGTGTACGTCGTATTAGAAAATTACTGAGAGAGAGAGAGAGAGAGAGAGAGAGAGAGAGAGAGAGAGAGAGAGAGAGAGAGAGAGAGAGAGAATAATGTAACAGGGACTCGTGTTGTTTTATTCTATATCGTAACTCAGATCTCTGTTATTCCATCCATCCAGTGCGGTTTCACAAACGGGTAACATGGCTTAAATTTGTCATAGAAGCATTAAATAACGAAGAACCAGCCAATGCTTTTCGAGAAGAGACTGAAATTGTTTGTCAGAGAAATGATTCTGCAGCCAGCATGGTTACAAGCGGTCGGAGACAATTTTGTTCGGTATTTGTAATCACCTTAATAGTTACAAAAACCAAACCGTTATCGATTGGTGATATCGTCACTTGGCGGACCATGGACTCCCGGCCGCCCATGTGTGCGATAAGAATTACAAATCATTCAAGCAATTTGGCAACTGCCACCAAGATTTTTTTTAACACGTTGATATACTAACCAGTATAAATCGTAAGTTGATTTGCAACAGAACGATTACCAATCGTGTAAGTGTTGATTCCATCAGGGAGTGTTCATTGTTGGGGGTCAAGCAGGGACAAACTCATCTTGGAACATCGTTATACACCCATACGATTTTTTGGCAGTGGCGGTGTGCGCAAATTCACGTTGGTCTCGAAAACATTCAGCTACAGTTCGTGTTTTGAGAACTTTTTCTGCAAACGAGTTCGGAACACCTTTGACCTTTGAACGTTTTTCGCGCCGACCACAAAATCGAGTACATTTTGGGTCACGGTCCCAAATACACTCTTTGATTAGTTTACCAAAGCATTCGTCTTTTAATTTACAAGCCACATTTTTATTGACGTTACTAAACCTAGGCATTCTTTTAGATACTCGCTGATATAAAATTAATTTATTAAACTTGGTTTTGCCATGTCCGCATTCACATCGGTGGTGATATGCGTCAGCAAAATGAGTCAGTGTCGGTGTACAATATCCTGAACCGGTACTGACAAAACGGGTTGATTTTCTCATAGTATATGAACAGCTTTGACAACTCCAGCATGGACAAACCAACATAGATTGGTTTTGTGAGCATGAGGTTTGAGTTTTTACTGTGAACGGCATAAGTCTACCATCAAATATTTTTTCACAATGAGCCATGAAAATTTGACTTGCAAAATATCACGGACAGCATCGACTCGAATTAGATTACGCAGCAGATTTTCCATGGGTTTCCCAAATACAATATTGTTAATGAGTTTAAAAAGTCATTGTCTACATTATTGGTGGCGTTGGTACAAATGTTAGTATTAATCCAAGCTTGCTGACAAAATCTAAGTACTCGATGAATCTTGTTTTAACGTATACTCAGTTGCTAGTACAACTGAAGCTTTTTCACGCTCGGTACATACATGTATTTGGTTCGAAGACTTAGTTCCAGCTTGGTTCAGTATATTTGTTCCTCTGGGGCCAGCGGATAATCTTCGTGTGCATCGTGTAAATGTTCGGTATACAGGTCAACTTTAAAACAATATTCGTCATCAACTTGAAAGCTGTGATCGTGCACGTGTATATGTAGATAAATGTAAGCAGGGTTGATCCATCGTAATCCATCAACCAAAGATGATGCATCATGACAAGCTATTTCATTATTGGAATCTTTACACATGATGTAACTGTCAGCGGGATCATATCGGTCTACTTTCACCGAGGGGTTTCCAACCGAATGTTGTCCAAACTTTATTTGCATGTTCATAGTCATCGGCAAAAGTACCTTCACGTGACAACGTTGAATCAAACGCTTCGATCGGTGGCAACTCAGTTCAGCAAGTTTGTTCCAGTCTTGCATGTATTCATATGGATACACACCTTTTTTCATCAGGTCTGTATACGGGATGCTTGCAACGCGTGGGCAGGATCGACGAGTGAGTTTGAAGATTTCCGCGTTCAAGGACGAATCCATGAACTTTAATGAATCTATGAATTGCAATAGTCCCAGCCGAAATGTGTAAATTGTTTATATTATTGGGGAACACGTATATCGGCGAGTCTAATGCGAGGCTACGGCTTGCATTATTAAGGTAGGAAATAGTTAGGTCTTTAGTTTTGAACCTGCAGTCGCAAATGGTGAGTTTTAAGAGCACTCTTGAAAGGAATCGCTTTTTCTTTGTGTCTAATTTCAGTGGGCAATTATTTCCACGTTGCTGGGCCCTGGTATGCAAAACAACGTTGTCCATATGACTTCGTTTTCATAACGGGAATAATGATTGTCAGAAGAGGATCGTAAGTATCTTCCTAGTGTGTACACATGGGTGAGGCCAGATAGGTATGTTGAACTGGAGTCCATCAGTAAAACGTAGCACAGAGAACAAATTTTGTGTTTGATTCTGGATCGAACGGATAGCCAGTGTATGGTACATAGCAGCGGGGAAGTGTGGTCTGATCGTGGTACTCTAAAGATGATCCGAGCAGCTGTGTTTTGAACTTTTTCAAGTGATATGACAGTGATCATAAACTATGGTATCGCTGGAAGTAAAGCTTTCATAAACCCAGCAATGAGGGGTTGCATAAACGCATGAATGTTATTATTAATCACAATTGGTTTTCCTGGTGAATCGAGCTACTATCTAATCCACTTTGCCGTGACTTCGATCGATCTGAGAAATACCTCAGCTGTATTTAGGGAGTTCACACCCTGGGCATGATAAAGGTCTGGCGGCTCTGTTTCTCCATCATATGTTACCACTACATAAAAAAAACAACGTCCGCATGGAATTTGTTGAGCAATATGCACTCTTTCGTCGATATTAGATGCAATAATGTGTATGAAAGTAGTGCTTTCTCCTCAAACATTCAAGCATTCATGTTTATGTCGTTCTATTTCTAAGTGTACTCTTAGATTCACCAATTTATCAGAGTTATGGTTTCTGAGTCTGATACGTACGATCCGTTTAACATCTTTGTGCCTCTTTCAAGAGCCTGTCAGTTTTTGACACTCCATTCTTTTGGCAGATTTATGCAATTACCACGAACATTGATAAATTCCTTCATTATAATTCTTGAATCAATAGCCGTATTGCATGACGTTTTTATAATAAACCATCTCAGATATTTTTAAATATAATATTTACAACTCAAGTATATTGTTCTCTTTAAATATAATATTTACAACTCAAGTATATTGTTCTCTTTAAATTTAATATTTACAACTCAAGTATATTGTTCTCTTTAAGTTTAATATTTACAACTCAAGTATATTGTTCTCTTTAAATTTAATATTTACAACTCAAGTATATTGTTCTCTTTAAATTTAATATTTACAACTCAAGTATATTGTTCTGTTTTCAGTTGCTGTTTAGCTGTGAAGCAAAATCTATATAGAGCTTTTTGTTATTATAGTTATACAAGTGAATCGACTATACTAATAAAGAAAACACATTGATTGATTGATTGATTGATCGATTGGCTGATTGATTGATTGATTGATTGATTGATTGATTGATTGATTGATTCATTCATTGATTGATTGATTCATTGATTGATTGATTGATTATAGTCTCAATACAATCAGTAACTACTTTTCACATAGACAACTGCTTATCGATCGATATACACATTAGCTCTCAGTGTATGTATATTGATAGTTACCATTGGCTTGCATAAATAAGTAAATCTATCTGCATGGTTTTGCTTCTACTGCCACAACAGAGTAGTATGAAATATGTATGTTTTGTCCTTTCGTGAAAACTTTGGGGCACTTCTATCCGGAAGAGACTCGATCCCCATGACTGTCTTTCTCAAGTGAGTGAGTGCGTGTGTGTACGCAAGAAATTAATTTGGAACGGGTCATACAGTGACTAACTATGTCATAGGGGTAGATGAATGAACGGGTGACTGGGCCCAATGGGGGACGAAAAAGGCAAAACGTGTGTGTGTAATATAATTTCTAATCAACTGTTGTAATGGCACTGACGGTTATATAGTCATTTACAGTGTAATATAGTACGTTTTACTTCGTACAGTGTAATATAGTACGTTTTACTTCGTACAGTGTAATATAGTACGTTTTACTTCGTACAGTGTGTAATGGGGGCGCTCCGGTTATCAAAGTGTTATTAGTACAATATTGCACAAGGCCTGGTCAGAGGTATTGCGCAACTTGGAAAAAACAACACTTGAAGACCGCCTCCCACTAATCATCGTTATCTAGAAGATGATCTCTACGGTGTAATCTGCCCGGTCAGTGGATATAGAAATCTGAGATGGTACTTTGAACAAGACAATACACGAGCCCCCGTAAAGATAAAATATGAATTTAATTAAAAATACAATTAAATAAAAGAATGACACTGTGAATTACAATTTCTCTCTTTCTGAATCCACTTAGTTCCGAAAAATACATAAACTGAAGCTTTAAAATGATGGATACATTCATAAGAATCCAAACACTAATAAAAATAAATGAAGTTAGCCGTTAATACTGAGAGTAAATTTCATCAAGGAATCGAATGTTCATTTAACATTGGACTGTTGGGTGATTCAAAATGACCTTTTTCGTCGACTGGTTTTTCTTTCTTTTCCCTGCGTGCGTCCGACTTCAGCTTGCCCTTTGATTGAACGGGAGTTCCACACTCTGACTTCTTACTTCTTTTTTTCTCTTTTCCTTTGACTTCTCGCTGATTCTTACTCTTGCCAAAATAAACTATTTTCCTTTGACTTCTCGCTGATTCTCACTCTTGCCAAAATAAATTATTTTCCTTGTAAAAGAAAAGGGTAAAACGCCCTAAGTATCTCGTTACTTTCAGAGTTGAGATAATAAGTCCCTTTTTTCAGGTTCGAAAAATCAGATCTTACTATCAGTGTTATCATTTATACGGCTAACAAATACTATACAGGTCTTCAGATCAATAGAGCTATACTGCTAATTATCGACATCAGAATTCGGGAAAGTCATATATTCCCGTAAATCATTACGTAAAGTGAGGCAATATATCATAACACACAATCCATGTTTACTAATATGATAAATTCAAATTAAGGTAACACTTTCCAATCATAAATGTACATGGCGGGTTTTCTACACCACCCATTTACCTACCTAAGTATATAAGGTAAAAAATGCTAATTCAGAATTCAAAATACATTATTAAATCACTGTAAAACCGACTATCCATAACAAAATATGAACACATCATGCATCTGTAACAAAGAAACATATCAAAGTACGTTATTAAATCATTGTAATACTGAACTATTTGTATCGTAGTATCGATACATTATGCATCTATGACAAAGATAAACAGCATATACATTACATCATGATAAAGGTGAATTTGAGTTAAATACCTTGTGTTTTTGGCGTCTTACAATCATTCCACATTCAGTTTAACTGGAACCCAACTTTTACGAAAGTCTGTCTTTCAAAGCACGCTCGGAGTCTTGACTATGTAGTTTCTACTTCCTCTCTTGCGAAGGTCTTCCTAGACTGACTAACCTCGTTTGATACGAAGTATATATTTCCCCGATTCTGGGGTCCAACACACCCCCTTCCCTATGCATTCGCCCAATCGGAATAAATGCTATTCTTACTGACCTTATGAAAACCGTCTATCAAGATGCCAAAAATGCCACTTAGGATCGAAATATCACCTTATCATTTGTCTCAATCATTTTTGAAAGCTCTGCGTGAGGAATCACATAATTTTAACGTGTCAAACACTCAGTCCGTTTTCACTCTAATTATTGTAACAGTCTGACCGAGTTAAAATAACATTCTATCCGTTCCAAACTCTACTCCAAGACATTTGATTGTCGGCTAGCCTACGAATTAATTACTGGATGTCACTGACGAAAAATTTGGCACTTGACACAGTGTAATATAGTACGTTTTACTTCGTACAGTGTAATATAGTACGTTTTACTTCGTACATACGTATTATTACTTATTCCATACTTATATTCCATTCGCAGAATGATTATTGAACCTCTCTGACTTTTTGCAATATTTCTTTATGAAGAAAGAAAGACTAAACTGGATTAATAGCATTCTTTTTTTGGCATTGCAGTCTTATACACCATAGCCATTATTGGCATTTTAAGTTAAATGTGTGATTATATATGTGTATTTATGTATGTATGTATGTATTTATGTATGTATGTATGTATGTATGTATGTATGTATGTATGTATGTATGTATGTATGTATGTATGTATGTATGTATGTATGTATGTATGTATGTATGTATGTATGTATGTATGTATGTATGTATGTATGTATGTATGTATGTATGTATGTGTGTGTGTGTGTGTGTGTGTGTGTGTGTGTGTGTGTGTGTGTGTGCGTGTGTGGATTTGTGAATGGATAGATGGATGGATTAATGGATAGATGGATGGACAAATGGATAGATGGATGGACAAATGGATGAATGAATGCATGGATGCGTGCATGTATGTATGTTTATAAAAAAAAATCAAATGAGTTATATATTGCCTGTCTTCTTTGAAGAATAAAACACACTGGTTTGGTTTCATTTTAAGGAAACATGGTATTGAATGTATACGTATTATCAAATATGATCGCAAATGTAACATAATTATATACAAAGATAGATATACAGCTTCTTTAATCATTATTGCACATGATGCACCTTATTCCAACTAAATTCCGGTAAGAAATATGTTTTTGTAATACACAAATAAAACGTCTACTCGCACAAGTACACTAATCCTTCTATACGTAAAACAGTCTTACATGACACATCCGTAACATGATTTCGTGACACACACACACACTCTCTCTCTCTCTCTCTCTCTCTCTCTCTCTCTCTCTCTCTCTCTCTCTCTCTCTCTCTCTGTCACAGAATTAGGCGAAAATTGAACTGATTTTTGTTCTTCTTGAATTGCAAACGAAACTCACCATTTTCTTGATTTCGTCATACACGCATTACCTGGGGTGATTAAGTGGTTTTCTCCAAGGTAAGTGGCGTGTAACGATTTGCATGTGCCAGTTTGTTATTTACATGAAATCCGAAATACTCGTTTCACGTGGTGCACGGCAAGCTCGATGTGATTTATGTTCACCTATAGAGAGTATATAAGGCGAGATATTTCTCATAATAATTACGGGAACCAAAATATCTAATCGAAGGATAGATAAGCTCGTCTTGCAATCTCCAGCCAAAGGGGTGAGTGTTAAATTTACATTTTCGTTTTATTGTGAATTTTATTCAGATTATCATTTCGTATAATGATGCTTTTATTGCAATTAAACGTGGAATATTTGGAATTGCTAGTCACTATTAGACTTTAAATGCAATATCGTAATCTACGGCTTAGATTATTTTTGAGACAACTATTATTAGTCTGGTTTTGTTTATTGTAGCTGTTACCGTGTTTCTGATACTGTAGCTGACAATCGCTGTTACCATAGATCTGATAATCGCTGATACCGTAGATGTCAATGATTCTGATACCGTAGATCTGATACCGTAGATCTGATACCGTAGATGTCAATGTTTCTGATACCGTAGCTGCTAACGTAGTTGATACCATTTCTGATACCGTAGCTGTTAACACATCTGATACCATCTTTTGATAAACGTCTTTGATATCGTCTGATTTGTTGTGGGACATCTATTATTTGTTCCGGAACATCTCTGTATAAATATCTGAATGTGATTGTGCCGTTAATTTGTGCAAACGGAATTGAAGTATCTGTCTGTGTGTCGAACTGTCTGTTCGTCAACATCTGTGTAACGTGTAAATATCCGGAAAGCTAGAAGTCCGAGTGTCGGAGCTATCTGAGTTGTAAAACATCCGGGTCGACATCTAGGGTAGTGAGGAACCGTTGGTTCTGGTAGATGTTGTATGTTGTCTGAACGTATAACTGTGGTGGATCCGTGAAGGGAAACGTCCGATAATAGTATTGGTCAACCCTAGGTTTTCGGGGAAACTGGGAGACGATTCAATTGTTGCTGAATCGTGCGGTTATACGGGGTCGAGACACATATGTGTATTGAAATTGTAATACAATTTAATACATTGTTGTATTTGCATGCTTATGTCAGATCACAATAATATTTCAAGTGATCGCATAGATATCAACAAAAGCTAGCAACTTGATTGAATACAAGTATATGGTCGTGCTAGTTATCGCAATCCATCGTGCGATAGTATAGTTTGTCGTTTGTGTTCATTTTTCGTAATTTATACTTGCATTAATTTAACTTTCGTAAAGGATCCTTGGATCTGTGTATAGTCCAAGAGATCCCTTTACATCTGAGATTCCTTTTGTATTAATATTTAATTTGTTCATGTATTGTGAATGGTTGTGAGTGTAATTGTGGGTTGAGTGCATGAATTATTGTGTTGTTACATCTGTATTTTTTTCATTTATAATTTATTACATAAATTTATATTTTCTTTCACAAATTGTGTTTGTATTGTTCATTTAATCCACCCTCCTCTCGGTAACAATTCTGTTACACTCTCTCTCTCTCTCTCTCTCTCTCTCTCTCTCTCTCTCTCTCTCTCTCTCTCTCTCTCTCTCTCTTAAGAGAATGATAATATGCCATATGAGTAAAACAAAATACATATTAGAAATCATGTATAACAGAATGTCAAAAGTAAGGTTTCTAGTGGTTGTAATTTGCTAGGGGGAACTGACATACCTCTAAATAAAGAAGAAAAGAGATTCATGGATCAACACAAACTTCGCAGACTTTGGAATTACAAAATGTTTTCAAATGTAAAAGTTTATTTACAGGTACACGATGTATATCGCGTATCATACCCACATATCGTCCATCAGTATCAACACATATTTGGGGGTCTGATATCATACCCACATATCGTCCATCAGTATCAACACATATTTGGGGGTCTGATATCATACCCACATATCGTCCATCAGTATCAACACATATTTGGGGGTCTGATATCATACCTACATATCGTCCATCAGTATCAACACATATTTGGGGGTCTGATATCATACCCACATATCGTCCATCAGTGTCAACACATCTTTGGGGGTCTTATGTACAGGTTTAAAACGAGCATTGCTTAAAATTATCGTCATCAATATAACTCCTTTTTTTCAGTTACCGTAGAGGGTTCCCAGTCGTTTTGTATTGAATAACAATATCAAGTGTCAAGCCATCGTTGCGTCTAGCCTTCTGTAGGTCTTTTAAAGGTCAAGAACCATCAGACTGGTTTACAAAACAAAGTATTCATATTTATATGATATTAATATATTTAATATTCATGTAGCCGGCAGATAAAATTGTATATCTTCTATGGCAAGGAATAAAAACGTAGTAAGATGCACCAACATTAAAAAGTCTAATATATAGTGGTGGCGAATTGATTTTATTTTCAGCCAGGATATTTTGGTTTTGTTTCATATGAGGAACAGTTAATATTTTATGTTATTCTCGGCAAAGAAGAGTGTCGCTTACTATTTTATACCAAACGAGTCCACAATTTTATTATAGGAAACTGACCCCACCCCAACTCCCGGTTGTAAAATGATGCGTATCAAATACAGTGAGTCCTACATATCTCGATTAAAATGGTAAACTACTTCATGATAATTAGACCTACTACAAGATAAGTAATCAATCGAAACTGTAGAAAGGAAACATAGATCGTAGATTATAGAATATTTACAAAATAAGAAAGCTGCCCGGATGCCTCGTGAAAGCTGCAGCGGTGAATTGTAAACGTCTTCATAACTGCACTCTGTTTATCTACAAAATTGACTGTACTACTTTTGCAACAAAATATATACCTAAAACAAACAAAAGCATGGAAAATATATATCCTTGAAAAATCCTTATGTATTTTAGTTTTTACCTCTCCTACAACACGTTTTCAATACGGAGCATATTTCTTTTAACATCATTTCAAGAAATATTATCAGGTACTGATGTTATTTAAGAAAAGCCGTTGCAACTTAACATCTAATATTTGGAAACGAAACTTTCAAAAGTGAACTCGGATCATATTTCGTATGAGAAATTGTAAGCACTATTGGAAGTTCGGATGGAAAAAATGTGTGTAAATATTTCGACCTTGGATGCATGAGGAAAATGCCCCAGGCGATTGAAGACTGTGTCAGTTTATAAAGTGGGCTAACTACTGATTTAAAAACAAAACCAACCAATCAAATAAACAAACAAAAAACAGCACCTAACGTCCCTAAAAAATAAATATTTTACAAAAAAATTGGCATGGCGCAAACATGGCCGGGTGAAATACTGTAGTAGTAGTAGTAGTAGTAGTAGTAGTAGTAGTGGTGGTGGTAGTAGTAGTAGTCGTAGTTGTTGCCGTTTTCGGTATTGCTGCCGCTGCTATTCCTGTGTTGCTTGTTATTTTTCCCGTGAACTCTGGTGGATGATTTTAGCGTTAAATATGTTATGGGTGTTATTTAGCTGTGAATTAATTCCCAGTGCATTTGTGAATCTGACAGACCAGTTACTATTGTCACTTCAACTGACCATAACTCACGCGCAGTAATGCAAACTACATAAAATAAGAAACTAATTGTCAGAAAAACAATTATGGATCTCAACGTTAATCAGCGGGTACAGCAAATCTGTCCAGAACGTACTGTCTTAACATAATAGAAACAGTCTTTTAACACTCGCGCTCTTCGCATACTCTCCGTTTGCCAATGGTAGATCCAGACCTTGAGTAACCGCATCCTATGCTCTCTATATTACCACCTACCGGTCATCTCAGCGTACGCGTATTCGTAGCATTGAAATATCATTCACCAATGCATCTTACTGAACTATAGAAGCTAAAAATAGCCACCCTTTCTCTCTGGGTACAAGGCCGGCTGGCAGCCTATAAAATAATTGTTATAAAAAGCCAAGTAGGTTTGCATTTTTTTCCTCTAATCCAAAAAAGCCACGTAAATTTAGATATGAGCAGAAACGTATGCAAGTACATGTATGTCTGATATACTAAACCACACACACACACACACACACACACACAGCGACTTTTCATTCCTGGCCATTATTGCCCATTTACAATGCTTTATATAAAATAAATTGACGCTTTAATGTGCAAAAGTGAAGTATTGGATTTTCACGAGCTTTTTTATTAACTCGTTTTCAACCCTCTAATTTAGCGAGCCTCTGGACACAGAAAAATAATCTACATGTACCAATATAATGTATATCTTACGTGTGACGAATTTTACTTACATAGGAGGGTCCTTTATTTTAGTAACATATTATTAATAGTGGTGGTACTAGTGATACAGGTAGGTAATATCTTGTAATGGACTTACAACACCTTGCATTTGAGATCATGTATGATAGAAATATTGACCACATGTAGCTTATCTTTCAGAGTAAAGACATCATTTTGCTGATTTTGTGTCACTTATGTAGTAAGTACACAATTACACAATATATATATATATATATATATATATATATATATATATATATATATATATATATATATATATATATATATATATATATCAAGATTTCAATTATGGAGCAAACAGTCTGCATAAATACTGTATCCTGTGCGACTTCATCAATTAATCTTTTATCCCTCTCGACTTAAGACAATAGGCTGTATATAGGACTTGCGTCACATCGACGGAGGTAATTAATTAAAAACTCTACATAGTATATACCGGTACATACGATTAAAAGCGCTGATATTCTAGTTTTTATTGGGGGTGTTTTATGCTTTTGTTTAGTCTGAGGAAGGTTATCCAGTATAAAAAGGAACTGCAGCACATTTTGACATTCGTAGAAAAAAATGTTCTTCCTTGAAATTAGTTTAAAAAGAAATTTAAGAAAAACCCTCTATATACCAAAGTCCAACTGAATAACTGAGGTGGACACTGCTTTGAATCTGAAAAAGAAGAAAAAAAACACCCAGAACGTACATCGGGCTCTGTTCATTTAAAACAGATGTAGACCGTGCCTATGTGATCACATCAAAATCATTAATTGCGGAATATAATAATATTTTAGTCTCGATTATTGTGTTTTTTTTTTAAAAAACAACATAATATCCGATCGAAAAATGTGATCTCGTGCACTGTTGCTGTTGAAGAAAAAAAAATCAAAACTTAAAATCGGGCTTTGCCCAATTAACCAGGTGTTGTCTGTGATTCACACCGAAATGTATTAGTCTGATCTCGTCGACTGTTAGACCTGGGAATCTACGTGACACAGCGCGTGACAGGCGAAGCTAACACCTAACTGATCACCTGCCAATGCTTATTGCTGACAGATGGATAATTAGTCTACCAGTAGGAACACAAAGCAACTGATCAATAGGTGATTTCTTATTACACCTTTGTGTACTGTTAGATAACCTAGTTTCACCTGCACCACCAATCATAACTAATATGTACTGTATATATTCTCGTAGGAATATAGTCCAATTCCCAACAATAATAGCCTTTACAACGGTTACTGAAAAGAAAGTGTCACAGAGAAATTTTCAGATGTATGCAGTCCTTCCTGAAGACACTTTCGGTGCCAACCGGTATATGACACTGTTAAAATGAAATGATAACAACACGCAGTGAGACACACACAAAGACACAGACAGATACACATAGACACGCGTACACAAATACAGACACACAAACACAGACACACACACACACACTGTCTGTCAGCTTTCCAACCTATTTTTATTATGGCCAGTAGCTTTAATTCTTGAACATTTCACAAAAAATGTATTTACGTATTTAATGCGAAATCGTAGCGATAAATCTTGCCTAACTAATGGGTTATTTTTACGTTTTCCATTTATTCCTTCAATTTTTGTTGCGTTTGTTGCTGTGAACATTAGAATTTCTTAGCAAAGTATGGTGACGTGTTTGAAGTAAGAAGTAAATTCAGAACTGTCTGTCTGTCTATCTATCTATCTATCTATCTATCTATCTATCTATCTATCTATCTATCTATCTATCTATCTATCTATCTATCTATCTATCTATCTATCTATCTGTCTGTCTGTCTGTCTGTCTGTCTGTCGTATGTGAGAGGTAATATAAAGAGAACATACATCAGGAATATGTGTGTAACGAATTGTTTCTTTGCATTAATTGTTTTGAGTTCTTATCGAAGTTACGGGAACTCCAACACCTATCAATGATATTTTTAAGTAAGAACATTTATAATGAATGAATTATAGCGTCACCTTACTAGAAATCAACATAGTATGCCAAATAGTTATTCCGCATTTCCATTGTGCAATGTTAATTATTTTATTATTTTAAATTTTGAATAATTACTCGATCTGATCAATAATACCATGGTCGCTCATCTCCTAGATAACGATAACCAAAGCACCATAAGAGATGGGGGTCATCACAGTATGTATGTATGTATGTATGTATGTATGTATGTATGTATGTATGTATGTATGTATGTATGTATGTATGTATGTATGTATGTATGTATGTATGTATGTATGTATGTATGTATGTATGTATGTATGTATGTATGTATGTATGTATGTATGTATGTATGTATGTATGTATGTATGTATGTATGTATGACTGACTGACTGACTGACTGACTGACTTTATTTCCTCTTCAATAGAGATTACATCAGATTAATCAAATTCAGGATAATACAAAATCATGAAATACAACACAAAAGAATATAATTGAAACAAATTGGAAACGTATACCAGTGTAATTATCAATGTAGTTCTTTCTACATGACATATATGTTTATGCATACATACATGCACACACACACACACACACACACACACACACACACACACATATATATATATATATATAAATGTACACACATGCACATACATATATATTTACACACCCAAACACATATTTACACATACATATATACACACATATACACACATTTATACATATATATGAGGAACAGCATGAAATCCTTCTCAAAGGAATAAAGATAGCAAAAGGTGACACTCGTATATTATATGAGCCAGAGAGCATTATATCTCCGTGATCTGTAATACATCAAACTTGCGGAATTTGACAACAGCAGAATATTTGTTTTTGTTTGTTTTTTTTAAAATTAATTTATTTATTTATCTAAATTAACTACTTATTATTGCTGTTATGTTATGACATGTTGGTTGAGAGTAGGGAATGCATTTTATTGTAAAATGAGGTTATGCTTTTTGCCGTTACCAACATGAGTTTATCCAATACATCATCGTCGATAGACGACAAGCAATCTACTCTGCTTCCAAGAAGTGTCTCCAATAGTATATCGTCTTCTTGATTAAATAAATTAACCCCGTCTCTCACCTCTAAAGTGTCAATCACCCTCTCAAAGAAGACGTTTCGTTCTTCAAGGAGCTTTTCACAACCTAAGATAAAATGTTTCGCTCTGTCGTCAGTCTCTTTTCCACAGAGTTTACATATCATAACTTTTCCAACAGGCATGATATATAGTTTCACTATTTCAGAGAGAGGCCATAACATAGATGGAAATTTACGTCCAAGAAACCATATACTGCTTGGTTTTAAGTCCAAATGAATGTTTCTGAAGTGAATTAAATCGCTCCTTAGTTCAATATCTGTATTCCAGGTAGATTTTTCGATGTTTTGAATATTATCAATAATATTCCGATTCCAAACAAGTTTACCTTCGGTTTGTACTCTTACTGCATAGTCTAAGAGAACACTTCCCATACCATATTTCTTGAATATTCTGTCAATATCTGCTATAAACCCCGTCTGTCTAATTGGGTTGGTCAAGTACTGACATAAACGCAAAATGAAAATCTTTTTCCAGATAAGAGTCCAATCGCCCCTACACAGCCGGTTGAAAAAGCACAATTTCATCTTATCAATGTATGCTTCCATTGACCAGAGTCCTAAGGTACTACGCGTAGCCTCTATGGGCGAATATTTATCGAAAGCTTGCATACGTCGCGCTGTATATCTCTGACATAGCTCAAGTTCTTCTATATTGGTGTTCGTCATATTCGACCATAATTCACATCCATATAGGACTGAAGGTAGAATGATTCTTTTCCAGATTTTCATACTTATTAGAGGGTTCATTCCTCCGTCTCTGATACCAATAAAATAAAAAGAGTCTAATAAGTGTTTACCTTTATCGCATGCTTCTTTTATCGCATCGTTAGGTTTAAAGTTGTACATTAGAGGTATGCTGGCATATTTCTTACTTTTGACTACTGGAATTGGCGATTTGTCGAATAGAAAAGCAGGGATATCATTTCTTCTTTTGTTTGTAAAGAGGATGCTGCAACTTTTATCTGCGTTAAATTTCAATCTCCACCTTTTCGCATAATTAGAGATTGTATCGAGCAGATGCTGCATCGAATGATGCGAATTAGCCATTACAGTTGTGTCATCCGCTAATAAGACACACGGCAGGTGGAGATCGACAAGATTTAGGCCTCGCAAAGTGTGATCTAAATCAGTGATCAAATCGTCTATCATAACGAGAAAGAACCAAGCGGACAAGATACGACCCTGTCCTACACCCTGCTTAATATTGAAATATTTGGACAATTTGCCCGCAAATAAAACAGAACTAGTTACTCCCTTAAACGAGTCTTTCATGATGCGCCACGTCTTCCCTTTAATGCCAAGTTTGTACAGCTTGTAAAATAACCCATTGTGCCAGACTGTATTGAATGCCTTAGCATTATCAAGAAATGTTGCATAGACAGGAGTATCTTTATCCATATAGTAGCATATAGATTCTTTGATACAAAATGCTGCAGTGATACTGCCACAATTATTCCTAAAACCTTGTTGCATTGGATTTGGAAAATTAATGTACTTAGAAAATATAAGTAGTCTATTATATATAATTTGCTCTAGGATTTTCTGAAGCACTGGAACTATAGTTATATCACGGTAGTTATTCATATCTAATTTGCTTTTTCCCCCTCCTTTAAATATTGGTATTACTAAACCTTGTTTAAAATGGCATGAGTACTCCTCGGCCTCGTACACTTTTTTGAAGACAGTTTCAAGTAACTGTACACTGCTTTGAGTGTCCGCAAACAGTAAATGCTCGGCAACAATACCGTCGTGACCACATGCCTTATTTTTACTGAGAGAACTAATTGCACTACTGATTTCTTCTCTAGTGGGAATTTTGTCAAGAACTTCATCAAAGTGGGAATGGGTTTCTATACTCTGTTTTTTAACCTCTGCTAAGACCATCTGGTAATGATTCTTATCATACAAATAGGTATTGTCAGGTAATGATAAAATGGAAAAATGATTTGCCCATAAGCCTCTTATAGAGTCGTGGTCACGTACAATTTTTCCGTTAGATTCAATTTCGTATATGTAACCACGTTTATGTCTTTTATTCCGTATAAACTTATAGAAAGTAGAAATATCGAGCTCTGCAGCCTTTTCAAGCTCACTGAACTGTTCTCTGTCATACATTTCTTTTGCTCTCAGTAACTCTTTTCCAAAACATTTCTTCGCTTTCTTATAGTTCGCGTATGAATGAAATTCCCATCCTCTTGGCCTACCATCAGAGATCCATACCCTACGTTTCAGACTCATTTCTGTATGAAACTTTTTTACGTTTAGTAATTTCCAATAGGGGTTAGCGTATGGGCAAAACCTTTTTATGGGCAGAAACCTAGAAGCTGCGTCATGTAAAATCTTTACCGTGTCTTGAATAATACTATCAATATCGACATTTGTCACTAGTTCTGCCTTATGCAGTTGCGCTAAAAATTCATTGCGTGTTGCTTCCTTATACCTATTTATTTGTTCTGCCGATGCTTTCTTCCAATTTATGGAGGGAATTATATGCTTGTCAGCCATGATTATATTATATGCAAGAGGAATGACCAACTCTATTTTTACAGGATGATGATCTGAAATGTTCAAAGGATGGTCATCAATTATTTCGGCCTTAATCACTAAATCGAATTTGTCTTTTTGCAATAGTATATGGTCTATCAACGATTTGGATTTACCATCGATTGAGAAAAATGTAAAGTCAGGTCCTTCACAAATAGATTGACTATTAACGGATATTAAGTGCCTATCGGTCAGAAACTTTTCTAGAATAGCACCTCTAGCGTTTGTTGTTAGACAGTTCGTTTTGAAGCTAAGCAGTGAACTTAACTGGCCATTGAAATCACCCGCGAGTATGTGAATGCCTTCTTTACAGAACATATCAAACTGGTCCTTTAATTCTTCCATTGTTTCATAGTAACTTGCAATAGGAAAATTAGTTGATGGCAAAAGTGCTCCGAATACAAAATATTTCAATTTATCATTACATATCACTTCTATTCCTAAGACTCTATCACTGCCGACGCTCAACAAAGGATTAACGCAGAGTGACTTCCTATATAGGATTGCTATTCCCCCAAACCCTTTATGTCTTATCCTTTCTTCGAAATTCACTTTTAACCTATTGTCAGAGCGTGAGAAAGATTTAAACTGTGGATGTAAATTGTCTAGAAAGTTGAGTTGCTCCGGAAGAAGCCAGTGCTCAGTAAGCACTGCAATATCTACCTCATTTAGCAAAGAGTACAAGTATGGTGCACCATACATAAGCTCCTTTTACGTTCCATGTCATCAGACGAAATGTATGACTCTGATTTGTTGACTTAAAAAATAGATTTTCAACACAAGTAGTACAATGACTATAAAGTAGTTGACCATAATTTATACATATATATGAGACTTACTACCCCTTTATATAGTTCCAACTGAACCTCTTGGCGTCCTTATCACCGTAATCCTCATACCATTCTCTTGCCCATACAAAATCTGGCCAAAAACCTTTCTCTAAAACCTTCTCAAAGTCAGCAGCAGAGAGGGTGAATCCTACAACGTTTTTAGACAAAATTTGATTGAAATCTTAAAACGAGCCGTCCTATAATCTCATTTTAACCAAAAAAAGGGCGAACCCTACAACGTTTTCAGACAAAAAATTGATTGAATCCTTAAAACGATCCTTCCTACGATCTCATTTTAACTAAAAAAAAATGAACCCTACAACGTTTTCAAACAAAAAATTGATTGAAATCTTAACGAGCTTTCCTTACGAAATCTCATTTAACTAAAAAAATGAAAACGAAGATTTTTACGATTTTTTAATTAATTTTGGTCGCAACTTGTTGTCATCCACCCTCTCTGCTGCTATGGGTTAACAAAAAATAATAAATGATTTTAACCGAATATTTGATCCAGTCCGATACGATATCGTGTCCGAGGATCATGCAAATTTATTGTTGCGAATCCGTGTGGTTTTGACTGAGCATGACTAAAGAAATCTCGAAATTGATTGAAGTCCATATCAGAACACCATGTCTGCCAAATATTTCGTAGCGTATGTGTATCAACGCCGTTGAATACAGAAAGAATATTGCAGTTATCTCTGATGACTTTTGGAACCTGAGTGTAGCGTTGAGTGACATATATCACGTCAGTGTTTTTGTGACGCCCACGGGAAAATATTCTAGCAGGATTTTTTTGTTTATCCAACATTATATCGTCGTATACGACTAAATTGTTAATATCTCCATCAATATCATCAATGCTCGGTGCTTCATCGATATCGGTTATAAACTCAATAATACCCTCTCCGGATTTTTCTACCGCGCTGTCGTTAAAATCTTTTAGCACTTCATAACATCGTTGATCATCTACGCTAGGGGCAATTAAATACAACTTATCCCATTTCATCCATCTCATTATTAAATTGAGCAACAATTGCGTTTTACCGGATCCAGATGGCCCGATTATAATCATCCGGATAGAGTTTGGTAGCGCTGCATGATGCTTAACTGGTTCTCTTGTTTTAGTCGCTGAAAAATCAATTATATCCATATCTCTATACATAAATTATGGATCTATATTGTGTGAAGTGCAAAACGCGTACTGGCACAGAAGATGTGACGACGGTTACAACTAAAAATAACCGATCAGCGCTTTCTGGTAAATGCATGCAATGTGGTACAAAGAAATTTAGATTTGTGTCTATGAAATCTGATTTTAAAAAAAACGAGGAGGTGATATCGCAGCCAAATTGGCAAAGCTCCCTGGAACCCCATGGGCAAAGTACCCCGGAGAAAAGCACCTCCCAGGATATAGCTACTGTGGACCGGGAACCAGACTTGATATCAGACTCAATAATCAAAATCAACCCAACCCCGGTGAAGAACCAATAAACGCGATTGATAAGGCCTGTCACCTTCATGATGTTGCTTATAAAAGCAGCAATCTGCAACACAGGCATCTAGCAGATGTGAAATTAATTCATGCGTTAAATGCTATTCCTGATAAATCCTTCAAAGAAAAATTGGCTTCATTTTTGATAAAATCGGCTATGAAAAGCAAATTGATGTTAGGTGCCGGTAATTAATAATATGGAATCAATTTATTATTCCCCAAGAGGATACTGGAGGGGTAAATCAGCAGTCCATAAACTCGCTAGCGCTGCAAAAGTGAAAAAAACCACTGCGGCTAATTGGTTATCCAAACAGGCACTATGGCAAATTTATCTACCACCGCCTAAACAAATTCAATTCTCGCATTTTGATGTGACCGCTCCTAATGAAGTTCATCAGGCTGATATATTATTTCTGCCTCATGATCGTGATTACAAATACGCTTTAACCGTAGTTGATATTGCAAGTCGATACAAAGAAGCAGAACCGTTAAAAACAAAATCAGCCACTGAAGTCGCTTCTGCATTTGAAAGGATTTATCGACGAGGTCCTCTGCACTGGCCAAATCTATTGCAGGTTGATCCTGGCAAGGAATTTCAGGGTGCAGTATTATCTACAATGAAACATCATAATGTCACCATACGACGAGGGCATACTGCGCTACATCGCGATCAGGCCATTGTAGAACGATTTAATCGGACGATTGCTGAGCGGTTATTTGGATATCAATACGCAAAAGAATTCATTCATGAAAAGCGATCCCGTGAATGGGTTAAAAGATTACCATCTGTGATTACTGCACTGAATAACGAGATTACTAGAACAATCAACATGAAACCTATCAACGCGATTAAAAAGAAGTCAATACCCGTACAACCACAAAAAGATTTCAAAGAACCAATTCTTGGTAGTAATGTCATTGTGAGGTACTTATACGAACCAGGAGAGCTTGAAGGGGGTAGAAAAAGGGCTACTGATCCTTTTTGGAGCGTCACTACGCATAAGATATCTAGTATAACACGATCAACTGGTAGACCAGCAATCTGTAAACTGGATTCAACTGCCCCTCAACGAGGATTTACTCGACAACAACTACAGGTAATTCCCGAGGATACTCAATTGCCACCGCATGGTCTTAACTAGCACCGTTGCGTCTATTGCACTCAAGACAAGTCAACATCACATTATTTCTGACATGACCGAGATTGTTATTTTTTCTGTCAACGGTGAATTGGCGAGGATCCTTATCCGAATACTGCCAACGCATTATACAATTGCAACTCGCGCAGTGATTATTCTGTTGTTTCTTCAGCTTAATTATTAATTCAGCATCAATATCAAATTCTCGTTGTTTTTTTTTGTCCTGTTGTTTGTAACCGGAGAGTTTTTTATTAATGATGCTAACATCAATATCACTTATTGTGGTGTCATTATCATCGAAAATAATTCTTCGAAGTTGATTTATTTTTCGTACTCTGGATACTGCGAGATAGACTAAATTCGACCATTCGATGTGATTATCCACCATCCAAACAATTGTATCCGATATAGTCAATCCCTGTGAAGAGTGTATCGTCGCTGCGTATCCTAGCGTCCACGGGGATTTATTAGCACGCAATGCATCTTCAACGACATTGATATCAACCAGCACAATATCATTTAATACGAGAATTTGTTTTTCACTCTGTCCTGGAATATCAACTTCAGTGTTCTGTTTTCGTGTATCCGATGGCCTATAACAAAGGGGTACTGGAAGCGTTGCAAATTTTTCTTTATGCAATTCAAATAACTTCATCTGAAGTGTGTCCCTGACTATTTTTCTACTTGCAATTATCAAATCATTTGGTCTCCATGTTTCCCAGAAATCATTCATTTGAGTTTCTGAAATCACTTCACGCGCTATTTCGCACTGGATTCTATCCGGTTGTAATCTAATTAGTTTCTTAAATTCTCGTAATCGTTCATCAAGTGATCTATAATCAGTGGTGATTTCTTCATAGTAGTCTACAAAACCCCTTAGCCATTCATGTGGAGATGCACCGACAAATGGTGGTGGTTGGCCGTGATCACCGCACATGACGACTTTTGTGTTTTTGTTTAACAACCACTCAAGAAATGTTTGTAATACATCTAATGACACTGTGCATATTTCATCCCAAATGATGATTTCAGGAATGAATTTATCACCCATACGCTCAGGAGTCCATTTGTCACCCTTCCATCGAAAGAAACTATGGTAAGTACAGGCATTTACCCCTCGCTGTATCATCTCTCTGGCGAGTCTGTGAGTCGGTGTTAGCACAATCATGTTAGAAACGCTAGCGTTTCCACGACGAAATAATTCAATTGCACGAGTTGTCTTTCCTGACCCACCACAACCGTTTAAATAAACTGTTTTATATCTACAGATTGGATCAGATACCGGTGGTGCATTAGAAAATTCTGATTGATTTTCAATACGGTTACAACAAAGATATTTATCATCCATGGCAACGTCTGCGGATTCACAATACTCATGTAGCATCTCCTTTTTAAATCGCCAACGCCCCCAATTTTCTTCGGGATCTGTGAATTTAGCTACAGCTGATTTGTACTTATTGTGTATATACATCGAATCAGTGGCCACTCTAACCGCGGTATTAGGAAATCTATTTATCATCGAAAATAGATTAATAGAAGCATAGGCTAGCATTGAACTTCTCAAATGTGTGTACTGGGAATTATATCCATCACAGTAGGTAACAACCGTACCCATTTTCTCACCATTGGATAGAAAAGCATCCTTACGGGATACAAGTTTTCCCTGTTTCATTAAATCCGCTACAATAAAATCGTATTCAGCGACATCTATGATCAACCGCGAAGAATATTTTGCGTTGTCGTACCGTCCACCTTGAGTGAATTTACCGATTATTCTTCGTCCAAAATCTTTTGCTTGTTCTTTTTTAATTTCAAATAACTTCATAGACAAATTCATGATTTGTTCTTCATTGAAATCAGGGAATTGTTTTCGCTGTTCGCTGATTATACGATCTAGATCGGGTTGTGGTAGCCAAACTTCTTTCTGAGCTCGATAGCATATAATAGCCTCGGAAACAATCAACGATATTAGCATACCACAATCAATCATATATCTCAATAGCACTATTGGCATCCAGGCCTTTTCAGATAGATGTCTACCGAGCCAAACATAACTACACGGATGTAACCCTGTAGCTAATTCGAATGATATCACACGAGCGAATCCGGTTAAATCAAAATCAGGTAATGGTCCATTAATCGCAACACGAGTCATTTCATGTGTTGGGTGTCCAAATCGTTTGAAGTACTCAGCGCATTCTCCATACCCGAGAAAACTTCCGGGATAACACGCGGCTATATCAATTGAAATCATACCATCACGTGAGTATTTCGTATTCCACAGTCCTCCATGACCAAATTCGACGCAACTCGATTTAACATCTTCGAGAAAATCACTTCGTGTTGGACGCCATGAGTTTTTTTCTCTTGCGAAGTGAGCTACCACTGATGGAATCGTAAAACTATCCGTGAGTAGTTTTTCATGGAAACTCTCCGGTGAAAAATCACTAGCGATTTTTCTCATTCTATTTTCTAATTCTTCAACGCGATATAATTCACCATTTGGTTTTACAAATTGATCGAATCCTATTTCGGGATCTTCATCACTTCTAAGTAACCACACTGACACAGGATCATCCTTACACAACGCATGAATAGCATCAAATAATCTCTCTTCATAGAAAACATCCCCGACGAACTCCTTAGGGATATATTTCACGGTTCGTTCTCGTGGAAATACTGTTACCGCAGGTGTCCACGCGTGTTTGTTATGATCAATAATTTGTATTGGCGCTCCATTTTTGTTATATTTCGGTTCGTATAAAACCTCTCCGGTTATCGTCATAACTGTTATTGGAAATCTTAATGATGTTTCTAATTTAGCTATATCAGAAATCTTTGCACCGTGCTGTTTCACTGTCAGTTCCCATTCGGTTATTTTCCTACGTCGCAGATCAGTTAGTTTATTTCCTCGGGATGCATTTGTGAAGTGCTCCATTACCCGTGTTGCTACACAATTAAGCCCTGACGAATATTTCATAGGAGCTAGTTTTGCGATATCGGGTTTATCATTTAACGGATATATCCCATAAACCATTGCTGTTACGGGATAAGATCTTTCGTAGTATGGTTTGTCAATGCCGGTTAGAATCCCTGGTTTGGAATCTCTACTCACAATGACAGCTTTTTTATTCTTGAGGATTGGTTCAAATTTATCCCTAATAATCCATTTGCCATCGACTTCGATAATGAATTTGATTCGGAAAAAATACCGTTTTTTCCCAACACGTGAAATTATCACTGCTGCTTTTTCATCATTCATGGTAGCATCAACAACACCATCAATTCGAAATGTTGACCAACAATAAGATGCTCCATCACGCTTAAATTCATTGAAACAATCTCTGATTTTACTAATCATGGCTTTATCAAGAATTGTATTCTTGGGTGTATTAGAAACTATATCGAGATTGAATTGAGCATCCTTCCAGGGTAATCTCTTGGACGTTTTTTTTGGTCTATCGAGATTAAATTTAGGATTGATTTTCAATAATCTCTTAAACTCTTTCATATTTCCGTCTCTTGGACGTTTTTTGGGTCTATCGAGATTAAATTTAGGATTAATTTTGTTACGTTTTTTGGGTCTATCGAGATTAAATCTAGGATTGATTTTCAATAATCTCTTAAACTCTTTCATATTTCCGTCTCTTGGACGTTTGTTACGTTTTTTGGGTCTATCGAGATTAAATCTAGGATTGATTTTTAATAATCTCTTAAACTCTTTCATGTTTCCGTCTCTTGGACGTTTGTTACGTTTTTTGGGTCTATCGAGATTAAATCTAGGATTGATTTTCAATAATCTCTTAAACTCTTTCATGTTTCCGTCTATTGGACGTTTTTTGGGTTTTTTGGGTCTATCGAGATTAAATCTAGGACTGATTTTCAATAATCTCTTAAACTCTCTATCAGCATTAAATTTAGCATTTCTCGAAGTCAATCTCTTGAACTCCATCATGCTATAATTAAAACAAGCATTTAAATGAAAGATTTTTATATAATGAATCACTGCAAGTGGCTTATGATTGGATCAGTAACCCCGTGTAACAAATCATGCAGAAATGAGTTTTGTGGGTATCATATGCAAAGCTATCGTCGTGGAAGCCTTGGTCCGTTACCTTGTATTCTATGTGGAGTTGGGGTCAGGGGAAAATCACGGTTGTGTTTGAATTGCGGTGGAAAGCGATACAGGGAGTTGAAGCGTTATTATGATAAAAGAATAAAAAATGGACAATCAATCAGAAATTATGACCCTGACGCTGACAAAGTCAGTATTCTTGACGCTGACAAAGTCAGTATTCTTGACGCTGACAAAGTCAGTATCAAGGATAAAATCATAAGAACTCCTCAAGACTACATCGAAAGATTTATCATTAAACCAAACAATGAATTAGACAAACAATAGTATTATGTATACGAATGAACCAAGAATTCAGACAACACCCTGTGATCACAAATTATGAAGCATCTAGTGATGGTGTTGTAAGAAACCGTAGACTGAAGAAACCAGTTGGTGCTGACAATGGTATGGGGTATTTGATATTTACTGTTAGGGAGGGAAAAGAAACGAAAACTTATCTCAATCATCGTTTCGCATTTGAGTGTTTTTATGGATTGATCGAGGATGATTCTGTCATTGATCACAAGGATTCTAATCCAAAAAACAATTCTTTATCAAATCTGCAGGCTGTTACTCAAAGTGAGAATACCAAACGAGGAAAGACTGGAAAATGCAAAACGGTTGGGAAGAGACCTGTGAAATCTTTGAATACGATAACTAACGAAGAAAAAATATTTCAATCAATGAATGAAGCCGGTAGGCACTTCGATATTTGTATATCCTCAGTACGAAAAGTTGCAGAGGGAATAACCAAGACGGCGATTTCAAAGGGGACGGGACAAAAAATTCGATTTAGTTATGTCTAATGCGTCATATTTTTCATTTAGAAATATGTCATTGCTATAGAATAATGAATTCTGAAAACATGAATAGCATCATATCCGAGATTTCAAAATTGAAAAGTTGGGATATTGAACTATCAGATGGGTTAAATCCTGATCAAATCATGTCTGATTTTCAGGATATAGAATACGGAGTTAACAACAATAAATATATGCTGCCAAAGAAGTATGCGCTCATCAAAAGAATTCAGAATTCTATTCGGGACTCTCTCGCATTTTCCAGTGACGTAAGTGTGTTCGCTCCGTTGTATACCATCGTAGAACGAATACGAAAAGAATTGGGGTACGAATACGAATTGAAAAAGGAGGTTAATTCTAAAGTTAGAAACCTACGGGCGTTAATTCAAGAAAATGAACAATTTTGATTGACCATTTATCATTATCTGATTGACCGACCATTTATCATTATCTGATTGACCGACCATTTATCATTTTTTTTAGCCGACCCTCAAGGGATGTCAAAAATCATCCGACATGTCAAAAAAGTGAGGAAACTATCAGTATTAATTATTTTTATATACAATTTTGATAGTTTCCTCATCATTGATAGAGCTGTTAAAACACTTCCACGGTGACTTTGTCACTGGTGTTAGGTCGGGATTGAAAAATTGTTTTACAATTGAAAAATTGTTTCTGATTTCAAATAATGGTCAATGAAGCATTAACAACCCGATTGGCTCGTGAACGATTAGATGCAATTAAGAGATTTGTACCAATTCGTGACTCTGTACGGAATAAACTACAACAACGACAGAGTCTTCAGACTGATTTTGCTGCGGGATCTGAAGAATTGTTTAAACCAGTAACCACAGCAACGAAGGAGATAGAGCGTGCTATACTGGGAGATGATCCTGACGGTAAAAGAAAAGAAGAGGGTCTTATTCCTGTGTTAGAAAAAATAGCAAAAAGAACTAAACAAACAAAAAAATCCTTGCAATCACTTCCTCAGGATATATCAACCGCTTCGAAACGAACATTTAAAGGATTTCAGGAAGAACTAGTTAGTGGACTACCTAAATCAATTATATTTACCGAGAGCGCTAAACAACAAATTCTTAACGAGGATATAGACAATTTAGGTGAATTCGCTGCTAACAGCTATGATTCACAAGAGAAGTTTTTCACGGACAATTATTCGGATTATAGAATGTCACATAATGAATGGGCTGATATAGTGTATGAAATAAATACTGGGAGTTTAGATAGAAGGATGAAAGAATACAGAGACTTCAAAAGAAAATTTCAACTCCAAATAAGACAGCCATACGATGAGAAAAAATTTCTGGGGAGTGGTCTAGTTGGAAACGCTAGTGTTTCATGTCCTGGTAGTGTTCTCAGTGATATATCACGATTAGAGGTTCTTGTAGGAGGGTTCCGAGCCGGAAATAACTCACCGGAAATAATTAATGAAGCAGCTGATATCTGTAGACGATTATTTCAGGGTGGTATCATGGATATCAGCACATATCGAGATTTCATTGGCGAGTTAGTGGAAAGTGGGTATCATAGTGACTGAATTGAAAAGTCATTCGATTAGATAAATAACAATTGAAAAATTGTTTCTGATTTCAAATAATGATCATACACTACAATCATGATAAACCAACCCCCATCTACGTAGTTAATTCACGGTTTCCGGTTTATAGAGCATACTACGGAGATGGTTTAGGTAATACCATTTTAGGATTATTTGCGAGAATGGCTCCAAAAGTGATGCCGTTAGCTAAACAACTAGGAATGAAAGCCATTGATGTTATTCGTGATAAGGGTATTAGTGCTGTTGGAGATTTCGCTGGAAAAGCGTTTTCAGCCGCAAAGAATAAAATAACATCATTAGTGAAATCACGGATGAAATCCAAAGGATTTTCAAAACCGTTACCCTCTACAGCGGAAATGCCTGCGAGTGTTAGTAGAATTATAAATAACGCAGTAGATGAAAAACTAGCATCATTGGTGACTCCCTTGATAAATCAAGGGGACCAAAATAACATGATAGCAAACATGATAGCAGGAAGTGGCTTTAAAAAAACACGACGATGAAATGGAAAATCGCGATTTAGACTCTGATAAATAGAATAAAATGTTCAAAAGGTCACCTGATCCAGCATTTGATATGGATGCCCCAGTTCTCAAGAATGATTCTGTACGCGATTTTCAATTTTATTCTTATCACGCAGTACAACCAGATCTCCGATCGCGAATTGAACTTCAAGTTCATGATACCAGTAAATACTTTCTACCGTGTGAGGCATTTATTGAAGTAGAAGGAGAACTTGTAACAAATGTTGCAGCTGATACCCCATATGACAATAACGCACATGTCCGAGTTGGTTTTGTTAATAACGGCATAATGGCGTTATTTGAAAGCGCTAGATATCTCATTGATGGAAAAGAAATTGAATCCATTGACCGTGAAGTTGATGTGGCCACAACAATCATAGGGTTAGCGAGATATTCTGATGATTATACAAGATCAGCGGGTCCATCTATGATGTTTGCAAAGGATACATCTGATAACGCTGATCACCTTCAATTCATTAAAGTGTTAACAGCAAGAGATAATGCAGAAGCCGATCAACAAGAAGCAGCTAATCCAGAACGTCGAACTAGACCCGGAGCTGCGTTTGATATTCTCGGAGGCGTTAATGGTAATCTCAATTTAGGATTTGCAACACGTGTAGCAACGTTGCATGGGCAGCGTCGACGATTTTCATGTGCGATTCCACTGCATCATATATTTGGATTCTGTAGAAACGTCCGAAAAGTTATTTATGGAGCTAAACACACAGTAGCGCTTGTACGAAAGGGTACTGATGATGATGCAATCTGGCGTAATGCTGGGGTTGCTCCCGGTAAAGTCATTTTAACAAAACTATCATTGTGGATGCCAGTGTTAACTCCATCAATCACCGAAGAACAGCGACTACTATCATTTATGGATCAAGGAGGAAAGTCGTTGTTGAGTTGGTTATCAGTGACCACGGATATTAAACAGGACAGTGTTGATGGTACATTCACATGGCACCTGGCATCAAAACAAGGGGTTTCAGCTCCACGTCATATATTTGTAGCGTTACAGAATAATGCGCGAGTTGGTAATCAAGAACGAAGTCATATGATATTTGATCAGTTAGGTGTTAATGAAGTCTCGCTGAGAATAAACGGACAGCAGGAACCATCCGAGGATATACAACTTGATTACGGTCAGAATCATATTGCACGCGTGTATCATAACCTGTTGTCATATATGTCACGTGATCTAAATGTGGATACTGGTTTGCAAATATCGCAATTAGATTTTAAAAGCCTCTATCCGATTTATTACTTTTCGCTGGAACATCTTGATTTAACAAGACAATCTGTCGTTGATATACACTTTAGAGCCCGTGTAACCCGTCCGACTGGTCCACCAGTTGGTGGGGTACCTCCTATCCTTATCCCGAATTATAGAGCGGTTGCTGTCATTCTCAGCGACAAATCAATGCTACTTGAAGGTGTTGGTGGAAGAATGAGAGTGGTAGATGCACCAGTGGAAAACATGTAATTGAAATTGTAAACGATTTAGAATCAATCTATTATGTATAATGTCATATAGTGTTATTAGTGTTGCGTTAACTCCTGGTCAAATAAAAAAATTGCAATCGGAATCAGCTAAAAAATGCGGAACCACAATCACGTTGAAACCCAACCAAATGACTGGTGGTGCAAATAAACTATCGCTGACAACTCGTCAGGTGAAACATTTCAATAATGCACTTGCAGCCAAAAAAGGTGTCCAGATTACTCTTTCTGCGGCTGCTATCAAAAATATGATTAAAACAGGCGGTATATTTCCGTTGTTAGCTGCGATTCCAGCATTGATTGCAGCAGCAGCCCCAGCGGTGGCTAAAGCGGCAGCGTTAGGAGCCGTTGGTACTGCAGCAGGAATGGCACTAAAGAAGGCAACTGGGAAAGGATATAAAAAAAAGGGACGATCCGTTCACGGATTGGGTCTAAGACTACCAGGAACCCCGTATTCGTGGTACAGCGGAAAGGGTCTAAGACTAGGACCGGTTTATTAATTGGAGAGTCTATGATGGTTCCCATGTCCAATTTTGATTTACTCGATGCTGCTAAAAAACTCGCGATTAAAAACTTCAGAGGTGTCTTTATGAAAGATCAATTACCACATCAACCAAACAGCGTTGAAACCGGTATTATTAATTTAGATAACAGCACCGGACCTGGAACTCACTGGGTTGCATACGCTATTGATCCACGTGGGATTGTCTATTTCGATTCATATGGATTAGCCCCACCAAAAGAGTTTTTGCGTTATATAAAAACCCTTCCAATGAAGACTTGGTATTCTACGCTACCAACACAACAAATGAATGACCCACCAATATGTGGCAGCGAAGTATTAAATGTCCTTGATGCTATTTCTAACTCCTTGAGTAACCCAAGCGGAAAACCACCACATGTTGTCGTGAATGAATACACTAGTAATCGCTTTTTAGAGAGAGAAAGAGTTTTACAATAACATGATTGATATTTGGGGGAGATCTTTGAAACCCAAACCCGATGGCACTGCACCCCCTGATTCTATCAAGGATGTAAAAAAACTAATCAAAGATGAAATAGCTGAGACGTTGAACTTAACAAGTGTTGACCCGAACGAAATAGTTGTATTTCAAGACAAGCAGGGTAAATTGAAAAGCAGTGATGTGTCGTTGGATGATATTTTAGTTAAACAACGAAACGCAATCGAAAATACTATCGCGCTTTTTTCCGATCAGGGTAAACTCAAACCGGGTGTAATCGTTTCGACGATTACAGATCGATTAAAAACTCTCAACGATGAGTTAAACAATTCTCTGTTTGTACTAAAAACACTTGAATCTAAAATTGAAGAAAACGGAAAACAGTTTATATCATTTCGTAGAAATATCATTGATAAATTTATTGGAACCCCGTTGGATAAAATTGAAATAAAACTCCCTGATATTAAAAAATCCATCGATGAGACAAAAAACTTCATCGAAGCCGTCAAAGGTGATTTTTCGAGGATGATAACAATCATTGAAAAAACAAAAATTCCTCATGAGAAAACCAACAACGTGGTATACACAATCCAACACGGATCATTTGAGTGGACACCTACAAACAACAAATTAAATATCACTGCAACCGTTAAGGGTATTTATCGATTAACACTAGTAACACCATTAACTCAATTTAATATATCATCGTCGAGTTCATCCGGGGTTAATAATACGATTTCAACGATCATCGACAAGGATACAACTGAAAAGTTCACTATAACAGCTACTGATAAAAATTTGATTGGGGTTTCAGTAACCTGGTATGTGGAATTCGTAGCGGATTTAAGTAAATAACTAAATTGAAAGGATTTCACAATTGAAAACGCTAGCTTTTTTAAAATAACAATGATTTCATCAACGCAATGTCGCTATGATCAGGTCAGAGAATTTCAGAATAGACTCAAAACCCTCGCCGAGGAGTATCAAATAAAAATAAAAAAATACCGACGAAAAATCACTGGAATTGATGTTATTATATACTCGGTGTCAAGCGTTCTCACTGGCGCCGGAATAATACTTGCATCGGTTACAATGATTGCCCCGGTCGTAGTTCCAATTTGCATTTCTGCGGTGGCTACAATCGGGGGTATATCAACCGGGATAGCAAAAAAGATATCATCATGCAGCCAGAGTAAACTGCAGAATTACTTACTTCAATTTCATATTGCATCAACCGCATATTCGCAGTTATCCCTGATGATATCGTCGTCACTCGATAATACAATTATATCAGATAGTGAATTCTCAGAGATGGTCAGTATTTTTGATTCCGCGATATCGAAATTAGAGCGACAACATGAATATAATAACAATGACAACATCGATGGAATTAGAAAACACGAACCCAAAAAACAAAATGATCTCAATAATATCAACCATACCAGATTGTGAGTTCTCAGTGATGGTCAGTATTTATGATTCCTCGATACCAAAATTAGAAATAAATCATGAGTATAATAACAATGACAACACCGCAGGAATTACTTCAACGAATAGTGGAGAACACGAACCCAGTACAAACAAGCATGATATCAATAACATCAACGAATCCAGAATTCAGTGTGAATTTCCCCTCTCCGGTCCCAGTGAAGGAGATAGCGCTAGCAAAATTACGAGTATACCACAGTTGGCCTAATATCAGATCAAAATCATTTGGTGGTCAACAACCCAATAATTCACTGGTATTTGCAAATGAGAATAAACCCGACGGAACCCCAGACTGGAAAGTTGTTTCGATACCAACAGGGTCATACCAAATCGAACAAATCAATGATGAATTCGCGCGTAGAATAAAATCGATTACTGGAAAAGAATCAAAAATCGCTATAACAGTTCATGAGCCGACGCTATCATCCGCAATTGAGATAAGTACAGAAGGATACGTCGTAGATATCTATCAAAGCTCAATAAGAACCGTACTAGGATGGCCTGAATTACCACCAGGGGGAAAAACCGTTGATTTACCAGAACCACAAAAAACTGATTATATCACCGACAGAATAAAACCTGATAATCCAATAAGGAGTTATAAAGATCACATAATCATTAGAGATTTTGTTAGGATCCTTTACACGTTTGGGGAAAAATTTCTTGTTACTGACGATTTTAAAATCGATGAAAATTTCACAGCAATGAAAAATGATTTTTCGCTGTTGTTAATATCTCTTAAATCCGGCTCTCTCACCCGAGATGAATTTATCAGCGTCGTAGAAACATGCAACAAAATCATCAATGATATGGAAACATTTAACCAAAAAATTATTCAGGATATATTAGATGATGATAATCCCCTATCGAGAAAAGAATTTGCACTGATCTATAAAATCCGCGTTGAAGATATCCCCACATTCAAACTACCGAAATACAACGTACCGGAACTAAAAAAACTTCTCAATGATGCCATCGAAATTGGTTTCAAAATAATTCATGATACGTGGAAAAAAACAGCATCACCGGAAATAAAAATCCTCAAACACAATAATGACCCAGACGGTGGCGGTAGGCATATCGCTCCGTTCAACGTGAATATTTCATCGGTGATTGCGCTCAATTTAGTATGTGATGTTATCGAAGGAAGCTATCAGATTAATCTCGAACGATCAAATCAAGCTCAGCAAGGATATATTCTGTATTCATTTGCACCAACAGCTCCTCCAGGATACCTAATTATTGAAAACCCAATTAATCCTGTCTACATGCGATGCCATAATAATTCATTAACCAGAATTAATTTCAAACTCACCGACCAGTCAAATAATCTGATTGATTTACAAGAAGAGGTGTTAGTGATTAGTTTGTTTGTGAGATCCTAAATGATTTTCGTCCTAAGGACTTTCATCATAAAGACTTGATCAAATCATTTATTATTTTTTGTTAACCCATAGCAGCAGAGAGGGTGGATGACAACAAGTTGCGACCAAAATTAATTAAAAAATCGTAAAAATCTTCGTTTTCATTTTTTTAGTTAAAATGAGATTTCGTAGATTTTTAAGATTTCAACGAAATCCTACGGATCGTTTTAAGGATTCAATCAATTTTTTTTGTCTGAAAACGTTGTAGGATTCGCCCTTTTTTTGGTTAAAATGAGATTATAGGACGGCTCGTTTTAAGATTTCAATCAAATTTTGTCTAAAAACGTTGTAGGATTCACCCTCTCTGCTGCTAAGTCTAAGTCATCTACTGTGACTAAAGCAGTAAAAGTGTCCTTTCCTCCTCTTACACGCCAGTGCTTTAAGATCTGAGAGTCAATTATTTCTATTCCTTTGTTTCTGGCGTGCTTTTCTATACAAGTTCTCATCTCTTCTCTCGTTCTGTCAACCGGTATCCTGGACATTAGAACTCGACGTTCATAAGAGTTCCTCACTCTTTTTTGAGGTCTGCAGTTTCTGTTAGTTGTGATGACATCGATTGTTTTGCTTCCTTTATCCAAGTCTTTTGATGAGGTGGCTGAATTTTTTTTGAATGGTGATCTTCTTTCCCTGTTGATGTATCTTGCATTTTCCCGTACTGAGTATTTCTTATCATGCTGTGAACATTAGAATTTCTTAGCAAAGTATGGTGACGCGTTTGAAGTAAGAAGTTAATTCAGAACTGTCTGTCTGTCTATCTATCTATCTATCTATCTATCTATCTATCTATCTATCTATCTATCTATCTATCTATCTATCTATCTATCTATCTATCTGTCTGTCTGTCTGTCTGTCTGTCGTATGTGAGAGGTAATATAAAGAGAACATACATCAGGAATATGTGTGTAACGAATTGTTTCTTTGCATTAATTGTTTTGAGTTCTTATCGAAGTTACGGGAACTCCAACACCCATCAATGATATTTTTAAGTAAGAACATTTATAATGAATGAATTATAGCGTCACCTTACTAGAAATCAACATAGTATGCCAAATAGTTATTCCGCATTTGCATTGTGCAATGTTAATTATTTTATTATTTTAAATTTTGAATAATTACTCGATCTGATCAATAATACCATGGTCGCTCATCTCCTAGATAACGATAACCAAAGCACCATAAGAGATGGGGGTCATCACAGTATGTATGTATGTATGTATGTATGTATGTATGTATGTATGTATGTATGTATGTATGTATGTATGTATGTATGTATGTATGTATGTATGTATGTATGTATGTATGTATGTATGTATGTATGTATGTATGCAATCTAAATGATGGATTACATTTTCCCACGTTTTACTCAAATGCGCTGTTACAGTGATATACAATATTGTTTCCAAAGCGTGTTTAAATTCATCCAGGTTGAATTGAATCTGTTACAGTAATTCATGTTCATATACAAAAATTGACAAAATCATATTTAAAGAAAAATCTCTTTTCGACTTACGTCTTGAGAAACGGCGCATTAGTCACCTAACGTTATGTACGCGATCCCTCCCCCCCCCCCCCACACACACAACAGTGGTAATTAGAAGCACACTTTGAAAAATACTTAAGACCCACTCGTATTTCCTCTATGAAATGCGGCTGTCAAGTAATGAGTTTACAAACTATGTAATATCAAGATTGATAAATATAATGATGACGCAATGTCTTAATTATCGATATTTGTATGTACTGGTTAATTGCACTTGGCTTTTCAGTTCTTTATTAATACTGTTTTCTCTCAGGAAATACCAATATCCATGGATCAATTAGACTTGTACCAGTCAGAGTGAAGACGACGATTAAAACGCTTGAATTTATCACGGCATGATTGATTATTAAATGAATTAAGTGACTTATAATATAATGATTGATTTATTCTTTCGACTGAAGATTGATTGGTTACTTGAATCAAACTAGTATATTATTGCGATCGTGATAAGGTATTTAGTTTTCAGAAATCATGAAACAGATCTAAATTGTAGTAGCATTCAAACATTTAACAACGTTTCCATAACCTAAATCAATGGTTCTCAACTTTTTGGGCCTGACCGCGACACTAAACCTTTGTTTTCTTCTGAGCCTTACGAATCCGTTTTCGCATTTTGATACGTTTTGCCACCTTAAACAAAAATCCTGAATACATCCTCGACCCTCCAGAACGTCCGCGCGACCCTAATTTGGCTCGCGACATAGAAATTAAGAACCCGTGATCTAAGTAACACACATGTGCTCAAAAAGTATCCGTTTATCATACTCGAGTACCTACATCTTATCTGCATATATCGTATTTCAGTTTGGACGAATGTTTAGGAAAGCTATTCATATTTTGAAAAAAATCGAATCTGATATTTGTATTTTTTTAAAATTGCAACAGCCAATCCTTTTTGATCAGCATTATGAAGATATCCGTTGTAATGAGTTCGGATACCCCCACCCACCTCCCCCCCCCCCCAAAAAAAAAAAACAAAAACAAAAGACGAGGCTGCAAGACTATGATTGAAAGCAAAAGATGCGTTTCGTACTAGAAGTAGATACATTATAGGAATGGTCAATTAAATCAAGCAAAGGATACACCGTCTATACTCGCTAATAAGACGCGTACACTGCAACCAAGAATCAATAAAATCAACTTTTGTCAACATTCAGCATCAAATATTTGGTGGATATGTTTGTGTCCGTATCTAAACATAAATGTTGCGTGAAGTTGATAAAAATAATTACTGTAATGATTCCCAGAATTAAAGAGCGATTCAAATAAAAGAGCATTATTTAGGCTCCCACTTAATTAATTAAAGAAGAGGCCAAAATCATCAACAGTCTTTATGTCATTGTTAATCCAAACAATTGCCACTCGTACAGTTTATTATCACGTTTTACAATGAACAAAACAACCACACAAATAAAGATGAACGTGGTTCAGAAGTTTTCTTGGAAAAACAGAAGAGGAAGTCTATGTTTATTAAGGGGTGGGTGGGTGAGTGCTAACAACTAATAAGAGCATAGTGGTGGTAGTAGCGTCAGCAGCAATAGTAGTAGTTGTAGTATTGTAGATCGTTTGGATGGCCCTCGAATAAATCTGTTTCGCTATATAACAGCATAACACATGCAATTAAGATGAGAACAGTCAACACAGCCTGTGTCAGTTATAATCTTCAACACTTAGACGTAGACGAAAAATTCGATTAAAATCTTGAAGTACGGGACACTTCAGCTGAGAGTTTCAAGTGCTTTCTTTACAGAATTATTTTCTTAAATTATTTTGGCTATTAGAAACGACAACCTATTATGAGGTGTATACAAGATCGAACACTGTATCTCCATTTATGTGTATCTATAGCGTGTATATTGTTAATGTTGTAGAATTTAGAAAATAGTGAGGAAAATAACCTTGTTCTCAGTCAAACATGTAGTTCATGTTAAGTTATTTCGCTTGAAAAAAAAGTTTAATTCCATATGTTCGCACGGAACATGATATTATCTAAAAATGAACAGATCCGTTCTTGTCGCTATACAAAAAATTCTGACATATTCAAAAATATGCCAATGTTGTTTTATATGTCACTGATAAAATATTCCGTTAAAAATGTTTATAAAATGGCCAATGTTGCATTGTAGATGTACATCATTGACAGCTATGTGCATTTGTACATGGTGTGCATACAATCACTAGTTCGTTCGAGAAAAGGATCTGAATGTACTAATATAGTTCTTACACATACGCATAAAGATGAATTAGAGTAATTCTTCGTGTATTAATGCCGTCCTCAGTTCTGATTATTCGTGCATTTGATTACCCACAGTACGACCGAAAAAAATACAAATGAGTGCACGCTTTTAAAGTTCGTTGTTTCTCTCTTCTTGATAAATTCTGCGTCTATGCGCTGTTGATAATAGTTGTCGGAGATTTAGCTCCACAGTCATAACAGAGGACCAAATCAAGCCATCATCGCAAACGTTGAAAAGAAATTCCTATACTGACGTCAAGACTGAACAAGAAGATAGTATCTAACAAAAAAATAATGTCTAGGAGACCCAATTGATAAATATAGTTCCTCAAGTTTCCTCCTAACTCAAGGCAAATTACCTTGTAAACCATTCAAGACGATACTTAAAATAGTACATAGCACAATAAGCATGTACTCTTTTTTCTATGCAAGAAAATCATGGTTTCCATTCCAGTACATGCATTTTTTTAAAATGAATATCGTACGTATCATATCTATCATCGGCATGTTCCAGTCACACACAATTTCAATGTTAAAATGTCTTTAAACAATTTATTTACTTCCAAATTTCAATTCAAACATGTCTTAATTTTGCATGGACAGCCTTAAGAAAAGAGTGTGCTTCTGGAAACAAGAAATGCCCTCATCAAGTGCTCGAAGAACGGTTATTATGAGTCACAATGGATGATTAATTTAACCTGCTATTTTACGTTAAATAAGATCACAATGAGGTCAAACAGCTTACCTGGCAACAATTATAAATGTATTTCCAGCACAACAAACCTCACTTTGTGATACACATTGAATGCCGTGTTTATGCTTATTTATTCAGAAACACAATATACACATTAGTTATTGAAGAGAACATTATACTCATTATTTTTTTTTTATAAAAAGAATTTCACTCATTAGTTAATTAAAAATTATACTCATTAGTTATTTTAAAAAATTATACTCATTAGTTAGTTAAAAAATACTCATTAATTACTTAAAATAATTATACTCATTATTTTTTTTAAAAAAAAAACATTATGCTCATTAGTTATTTATAAACAGATATTCACTAGTTTTTAAAAAAAACATGTACTCATTAGTTATTAAAAAACACAATATATTCTTTAGTTACTCAGAAAACGATATAAACATTCGTTATTCAAAAACACAATATATTCTTTAATTACTTAGAAACACAGTATAAACAATCATTATTCAAAAACACAATATATTCTTTAGTTACTCAGAAAACGATATAAACATTCGTTATTCAAAAACACAATATATTCTTTAATTACTTAGAAACACAGTATAAACAATCATTATTCAAAAATGCAATATATTCTTTAGTTACTCAGAAACATGATATAAACATTAGTTATTAAAAAATGCAATATATTCTTTAGTTACTCAGAAACACGATATAAACATTCGTTATTTAAAAACACAATATATTCTTTAGTTACTCAGAAACACGATATAAACATTAGCTATTAAAAACACAATATATTCTTTAGTTACCTAAGAACATGGTACACACATTAGTTATTCTGAAACAATATATATTCTTTAATTACTCAGAAACACGGTATAAACATTAGTTATTCAAAACCACAATATGTTTTTTTAGTTACTCACAAACACGGTATAAACACTAGTTATTCAAAAATGCAATATATTCTTGATTTACTCAGAAACACGATATAAACATTAGTTATTCAAAAACACAATATGTTCTTTAGCTACTCAGAAAGAAGATATAAATATTCGTTATTCTATAAAACAATTTATTCTTTAGTTACATTGAAACACAATATAAACATTAATTATTCAAAAACACAATAATATATTCTTTAGTTTCTCAGAAACACGATATAAACATTAGCTATTCAAAAATGCAATATATTATTTAGTTACTTAGAAACACGGTATAAACGTTAGTTATTCAAAAATGCTATATATTATTTAGTTATTCAAACAAGAATATACCTTGTAGTTTAAAATAAAAGAATGCCCCTCGTGTATACATAAAACAATGTCCTTACCAGTTATTGAAAAAAAAATACGTTTTAGTTATTCAAACGCACAATATACCATCAATATACCATCAAGTTAATGCCATATATATATATATATATATATATATATATATATATATATATATATATATATATATATATATATATATATATATATATATATATATATATATATATATATATATATATATATAATTTAAATTTTAAATAATACATTCTAAAATTATTAAAAAGCAATATATTCTTTAGTTACACTGAAAACAATATACTCTTTAGTCATTCCAAAACAATATATTCATTAGTAAATCAAAAATAGAAATATCCCTTTTATATTAAAAACCAGAACGGTATCTTAACTTATAAAATAAAAAATATAGTCTTTAGATGTTAAAACCCTAATATACTCATTAATTACTAACTGAAACAATGTACTCTTTAGTTATTTAAAAATACAACATCTCCCCGACCCCCCCCCCCCCTTCGACTACAAGAAAACAATGCACTCAATAGGATGTCATGAAAAGTACGCTACTGATAAGCAGGTTTGTTTTTATTCCTCTTATACTATCAATTTTATTACAGCTTACAGTAGTTGCTAGTAGTAAAGAGTCTTCTTAATGGGGAAAAGAATTTATATACATTCAGTTGCACATAAAAAAAATAGGTGTGGGCTATTCCGCGAAATGCTTTTGTCAATGATGCAGGTTTAAATCATGAATATGTGTGACTTAATGCGTTTAGAGTAATCAGCAATTTCACCTTCAAAATAAATTAAAAACTACAAATAAATGTTACATGTTCCATTAATAGCAATGAAGAATACATTTTCATCCTTGCTCCAATTTTTTTTTTTACACAATCAACATTGTCATAAAATTCTAACAGGTATACGATTATGGGAGTACTTTGTGTATTTGTTTAAGTAAGCATGTGGGTTTTTTATTTATTGTGCAGCTAATTTAACACCAAGCTGGCGTATAAACTGTGAAAATTAGTAAATAGCACGTGTCGATTCAATGGTGGCAGCAATGCAGTCTGAAGGCACAATGTGTACATGTAGGTGTATGTGTGTGTGTGTGTGTGTGTGATTTGGATTTTTAACGTAGCTTAACACAAATTTCTGTCATATCGCTACGATATCTGCAGTTGAGGCAGTTTATAGTGATGTCTAGCACTGGAACATCATGCCGATGACATGTAGCATGATGTCCTTCCTACCCAGTCACATTATCCTGACACCAGGCCGACCAGTCTTAATGCTAACCTCTAAATGCTGAGCGCCTAGCGAGGCAGCTGATTCTACCATGTATGTTTTAAATAAGTCTTTGGTATCACTCGGCCACGGTTCGAACCCACAACCTTCCGCATCCGCGGCGGACGTTCTAACCACTAATCGTACCTGTACTAATTTTATGGACTAATAAATCATATGGAAGAACGGAACCAATTTAGAATGGGCCAGAGGCGTAGCTAGGGGAGGGAGGGGGGCTGGGAGTACATATGTCCCCGGGCGCCAAGGTACAGGGGCGCCAAAATGAGGCTGACAACGTTACATTATAATAAGTAAACAAGGGTAATAAATCGGTCACAAGATCGCTGAGGGGCCAATTTTATAGTTCGTCCCCGGGCGCAAAATATCATCGCTACGCCTCTGGAATGGGCCAAGGTAGAAAAGAGTTTAAAGAATTTATATGGGTTTGGCTGGCTAGGTTTGGCTGATATTAAAAGTATTTGTTATAAACAATCATTTGAGAACTTATTGTTGCAGCTGAAAAAATGGCATCAATGTTTTGTTTGTGGAATTTTTGTCATTTTATATTCTTGACTTTGGAAAACTCGTTACTGAAAAAAGCACCTTATTGTTAGGCGCGGAATTGAAAACACATGTCTCAAACTCATGTAAATCCAAATAATCCCGCAGTATATATTGGACACTGATATTGAATTGATTTTGAACATTCAAATATTTCATTTTATTGAATTTTAATATGATGGTGGATGCAATGGATTACTATGGGAACTGAATTAGCCTACTTTGTGCTGACAAATCTTGCTAAACCCCAAAATAACAACTACTTTAAAGAAAGAATTTGGCGAGCTTTCCAAGTTGTAAAAGTAAACGAATTGTTGAGTTTTTGTTGTTGAATTCATCCCCATGTCCTTGGATGTAAAAAAAAATGATTTCTCTATCTTCTTTGACCTATCACTTCGTTGATTATTTTGTATCAGAAACCTCAAAGTCACACTCAGAAGGAGGTCAATAGGTCAACACTAAAAGACCAGTAAGTATGACAAACCATCTGTATCATTACTGTGATTACATTTGTATCCAAACGTGGAGCCTTTAAAATATCCACTTCAAGTAATCGGAAATAAAATATAATAGAGACTATGTTCCAGATGTATCCTTAAAAGGCATTTTCAACAAAAAAGAAAACCCAAAGATTTTGTTTGTGCTATTTGATAGGCATATCATGGAACCAGACAAGTCTGTTATCTATATCACTGTTAAAATTGATAAAATCCACGTTTACTGACAAATGTTCCCATGCTCACGTCAAATTTGATTAACATACACTGTTCAGCTTCCAACAGTTCCACAAAACGATTTCTATTAACTCTGCTTCCAAGTTTTCTGACGATAAATTGCAATAAAATAATATTTGACGAACATATCAGTTTATTTGTCTAATGATTAATTGTTGAGGCTAATTAAAGCTTTGTTGAGTACAAAACAGTCATAATAAATTACAAAAGATGTAATAAAAGATTAACTTTGGCCCTCAAGATTTACATTAAAAATTAAAATATGGAGAATGTTTTATTTCTAAACCCAATGTTTTAATCATCACTTAATTTATTCATTTATGAAATTAAACGCCTAAAGCCCTACAGATAAAACACCGATGTTTATGACGTGCAATCACACTGCGTCTCCATAACATGCATATAATTGCTTTCAATGTCAGATATAATTGCTTTCAAGGTCAGATATAATTGCTTTCAAGGTCAGATATATCGTTGCAATTTTAAATACGCAAAGTGTTAGTAGAGTTGCCAAGCGCGTTCTTAACTGGTTCGAGGCATCACGCTTCTTTCGAGCTGAATCCTTGGCTTGTATGACTATTTACTTCGCTGTTCACAATATTATACATGTAAACGGTGATAATATTGTCAACATACATACATACATACATACATACATACATACATACATACATACATACATACATACATACATACATACATACATACACACACACACACACACACACACACACACACACACACACACACACACACACACACACATACATACATACATACATACATACATACATACATACATACATACATACATACATACATACATACATACATCTTTTATGCATACATGCATACATCTTTTATAGATACATGTATAGATACATACATACATAGATACATAGATACATACATACATACATACATACATACATACATACATACATACATACATACATACATACATACATACATACATACATACATACATACATACATACATACATGCATACATACATATAATAATAATACATTATATGTATGTGTTATTTATTTCAGTGTTTGGCCATGCCATCGATATTAATTGCAAACAGGTGATGAAATTCATTATCAAATAACACAAGGTCCGTATAGACCTCGTTTGCTATTTCACATCTAATATGAAATCTCCGTCAAATCTCTGCGGAAGATTGGTAATAATGGTTGGTAATTGGATCAGCGCGTAGTGCGGAGAAAGGACGCGCAACAGGTTTTAATTATATGTTCTAGGCTGTCGAAAGATGAAGGGACCTCTTGAGTCTTGACCACAATTTGAAGGGGAAACGAGCTTAACAAAGGGTTGAATCTAATTTATCCACATTACACACATATTACAAGAGTAATTTTGGAAACAAATTTACTACCAAACAATCATACAAAAGCTGCCGACTCGGTGATTAATACAGCAGACAAGAGTGCTTTTGATATTCAGGTAGCAGACGATATATTTTTTTCGGCAGCTCAAATTTTATCGATTGCTCGGCTCAACATCAAATATACGTTTATTACAATGGTAATAAAACAAGCGATGTTAACTATCGAATATCGTTGTTGTTTTAGTTGTTGTAGAGTTTAACGCCATTTTTAAACACAATATAGGCTATACATGTCGGCCAGTATAAATGGTAAAGGAAAACCCCGCGAAAGCCCCGAAATGAACCACAAACCCACGAGAAGCTACTGGCAATCTTTCTCACTACGATGCCTGCAGTGAGTTAGTTTATCGTGATAACTAGCACAGAGGCATTGTGAAGCAGACACGTAGCATGATGTCCCACCCAGTCACATTATCTTGACAGCAGGCCGACCAGTCCTAACACTAACCTCTTAATGCTGAGCGCCAAACGAGGCAGCTGCTAGTACCATTTTTGAAAGTCTTTAGTATGACTCGGCCGGGGACAGGATCCACGACCTCCCGCTTTCGCGGCGGATGCTCTAACCACAAGGCCACCGGAGCGGTTGATATAATTGGCTACATGCACGTTACACGACATAATTCGGAACATTTATTGCTGTAGGAAGGGTAAATGGACAGTTGAAATAATCGGAATCATATACATACAAGGATAGTTATGTATTCTTACGCGTTAGCTATGAGAACATTAACTCGGGAGAGAAAAGGAAAATAGAACATGAGATGAGTATCAGAAGCAACTAAATGACTACAAAATAGGTAATTCTGTTCTGTTATAATATACAATTAGAAGGTTTATATGTCAAAGAAAGTAACTACAACAGACATATGTACCTTCTATTACAGCAAACACAAATAAAGAGTTTGCATAACTGTTCCTTTTGGATAATGGATTATGTTCGTCTAGCTAGACAGTTAGAGAAAACAGAACTTACAACATGGTAATTTAAAGAGAATTGTCTACATTATGTTGTCTGATATTTCCGGTATCACTAAATCCATAGTCAGAGCTCGTTTCTTGTGAAATACGATATTTCTATTTATTTATTTATTTATTTATTTATTTATTTATTTATTTATTTATTTATTTATTTATTTATTTTAAATATTTTTTGTCTACTTAGCCTGTTGATATAAACGTATCTGTCAGGATAGAGAGCTATTGTAATTCTCAAAGAATGATACCTTGTACCTCCGTAGAGTTCAATGTTGTTCACTTCTTTCCACCGTAACTCACTGTTGTATTTATTAATGGATTGAAAAAATTAATTATGCTACATTTAGAAGATGTTTCATGGGCTCGATTCTTGCTTCAGTGAGACATATTCATAATATTTAACCAATGAACATACTCTGATCATAGCTATTACAAATGAATACCAGCAAATCAATTCTTTAATCACAATACATCAAATACAGTTTCAAAATTACAACTTGTTAAAATTAGGCATCGTCGTAATCAAAGACGCGCAGTCATACAGTAATTCCAAGGAAGATGAAAGACGACTGATCCTCAAACATTATGCTATTGGGGTTCCTGTATCTTAATTACTAATTTGATTGACACTAATTTGTCACGTGTTTCGGTATTTTATTGGTTGGCGATGATGGATAAAATGCAGACAGTCTGTTGAGCATTAGCAGGAAGAATTTCACCTTTGTCTACTGACATAAAATCATGAAGAACTTCACTTTTGTACACAGGGATATTAGTATCAATAAGTTTACGTTTGTATACAGAGGACAATAGCACGAATAAATTAACTTTGTACAATGGGATATTAGCATAAAAAAAAATTCACTTTTTTACAATGGGATATTAGCATTAATAAGTTAACTTTTGTACAATGGGATATTAGCATGAAGAATTTCACTTTTGTACACAAAGGAAACTAGCATGAAGAAGTTCACTTTTGTACATTGGGGACATTCTAGCATGGAAAAGATCGCTTGTCTACTGCAGGTAGTTCCTGTACAGTCGTGATATTTACATTGTAATCAGTGCCTATGTATTTTATATCGAGAAGAGAACATTGTACACTCATCGTAAAAATAAATGCGATCCAATGTACAGTTTAATGAGTTTGAGCAACGGAAATCTTTCTTAAGAAATGTACAGTGTATAGTATCATACCGATTACAGCCGAATAATTCCAAATGATATTTGCCACATCTGAATGAGAAAAATTGGAGAATCTAGTTTTCCTGATTTTTCTGACAGCTTGCATAGATACACAGTGGACGGGATATTTTAAAATATATATATTAGTTGTTTTAAATTTTGAATTATTTTTTCTTCTGATGTACATTATTAAACCAGTGTTTTTGCTTTCTTAAAGTAAAAATAATTTGAAGAGAGTTATATTGTGTCAAAAGTATTCACAAAATAGAAGACAAAAAGCAATAGCGTGGTAAATAATACTGACAGCGCAAAGAATGGACTTACTAAAGTTGTAATAACTGAATATGTTTGCTGACTTTTTTTAGTTTAATCTCCATTGCATTTAAATTATCAACTAAAAACGTGGCTTTAAAGATAAACAAATTGTGAAGTACGACAAATAAATGGTTTGTTAAAGAATGTAAAAGTGTTATGTATAAGTATAATTTAGTCCAAATATTGCAAACACTGGAGTCATAAACTGAACCAAATCAGGTAAGGCGACGTTTTAAAAAATGAACGACAACACCCCCACCCCACCCCAACAAAATAAAAATGAAACTTAAACCAACTATATAAATAACAAAAGAAACGAAATGAATTCCAAACAAAACGGAACAACGTAAGTTAATTTTTAAACGCAAGGCTAGCATTAGCTATAAAGTAAAAATACATTATGCAAAATAGATCAAATCAATATTTAAAAGCATATGCAAAATAGATCAAATCAATATTGAAAGCATATGCAAAATAGATCAAATCAGTATTTAAAAGCATATGCAAAATAGATCAAATCAGTATTTGAAAGCATTTAGTTATGTGTGAGAAAAGAAAAGTTCTCCGGATATAGGTATTAATGTGTTTTATCAATATTTCAAAAGATCTGCATCAACGTTTTGATTAAAAATTAAATCATAATTGCAATGCAACATGATCTACTGAAAATGAGAATAAATAATCGGTCTAGTATTATCTATTACTATCGAAAAAGTACACTGACAGTATAAAAATATAAAGGTGATTCAAATATTACCTCGAAATAAGACCGATTACATTATTGAGGTGTTTTTCTTGAAAGTTGTTTACAGCAATTATGAATGTAAAATCTGCAGACTGTTTAGAGAGGACAAAGAAAAAAAAGTCAGTTTGGTTTTTATAAAAGGATATTATCTTCCAGATAAATTTGTACTACATGTACATGCAATTTGTAAAAATATTCAATGCGATAAGAAAAGCAATCTCATTTCGACAAATTATTTAAGTCAAGGCTTTGAAAAACAAGGCAGGGTGAAGTTTTTTCTTTGAAATAGTTGCTTTATAGCTTAATGATTTAGAGGAGCTATTTGCTATTCTAGCCAAAAGACTGTCATGGTGTGAAATTTGAATCCAGAATAATTATTTGTGTTAGCCTTTATGGTAGCAATGCTGTTATTCGTGCAAAAAAAAAAACCCAACAAACAACAACGAATAAGACCTGCAGAAAACGCGCTCTCTCTCTCTCTCTCTCTCTCTCTCTCTCTCTCTCTCTCTCTCTCTCTCTCTCTCTCTCTCTCTCTCTCTCTCTCTCTCTCTCTCTCTCTATATATATATATATATATATATATATATATATATATTTGATAATTGCATTTTGCCGATGTTGAGATATTGCTGTGAGGTCTGGGATTATTGTGATACATTCTCTAACTGAAAGTTTATCCACTGAGATTTCTTAGAAGAAGAAAACAAAGGGGGTGAGGGCGGTCTTTAGAACAAAACGGCATTGAAATAAAAGTTGCATGCATAAATGTTTTAAAAACGAACATATTAATCAACTAGGAATTAGATAAAATGCAGGATAGACATGACACTGGAAGGGACATAAAACAAATTCTTCCAATGCTGTTGATTTCATATGTTATGAAAGCAATACTTTCAAATTTTCTCTAATTTTCGTATCTTCATCCACATTCGATCTCACAACATAATCTGTTGGGCAATATTAAAAGATTCTGTGTCGGGACACAATATTTAAAATTGATGAAATTTTGTTTAAATTTGTTTATCAGCAAAAGATGTGTAGAATATTTGTCTACGTTCAATTGTTAATTGGCATGATTGAAAAAATATGTATGCCAGTAAAGATTGCTTACAGTTTTGGAGCCGTTTTTAAGAAGAATTTATTTAAATGTACTTTTATTTAAGGTTCAGTTATTACGGGCTTCGAAAAAAGGTTCCGTTGTAAGATGAAGTTGTCTTTATTTGTAACAATCACAATGGAGTGAATGTTGGAGACCTCTATTCTACTTTCCTGCAATGTGACTGAAATTTCTTCGCCCGTGGAAATGATTGAAAGTGTGCACCATCTAAAGCATACACCATAGAAAAAAGGCAGCACCATGTGCGCTAAAATTAGCTTGAACTATTCCAAATTGTCATAACGTTAGCAGTTATTAGGTAGGGAACATTAATTTAGTTTGTGTAGGCAAAAACAGACCGGGTGATTCATATTGCATTTTTTTTTTGGCCGGTTGTATTACAAGGAATAACGAAAGATAATTGCACTTATACATTAATATTTAGAGCAATCTTGATCCACTTGAAAGACATTAGATCCTATTTTTTTTTTTTTTTTAAAATCATTTAGCTATATTCAAAAGCATGCATACAGTTCAGATAACTTTATATCAATGATCAGACCATCAGAAGCAACAATGAAATAACCACACTGAAATGTTGGGGTCTTGCCAAGTCAATATACCTGTTTGTCGAGACTAGTCGACACTCTAGAGGTCGAACAATGGAGACTGTGTCAAGCGGTTCTAAGTGGCACACTTTACTGTGGAAGAGGTAAACACTGCATCTGTATCAAAAACAATTTAATCAAGTGACGACCGGCTCGAAACGAGGCCTGTCACCAAGCAAGGACAGGGAACTCTTCAATGCATACACTGAAAGGTTAATAATCTCCGGTCACGGGGTCAATTTCCGCTTACAAACGTTGTGAAGTATGCCATTCCGTTAAAGCTTTGAAACAAGTACGATATAACGAATGACACGATGCAGCATCAGCCGTAGAACATATCACAATTTTGACACTTGGATATAATGCACTCGTTTGGACTAAATCTAGCGTGTATTGAAACGATGCAAAGAAAATGCGATACACTGATTGCTGGGCGCCATGATTTTTGAGTGTCTTTCTAGTGCTATATACGACAAAGATGATCATATGGATGAACGGACACGATCGAAAAAAAATGACATAATTACATAATAAAGGATTCCATATAGTTCTGAGGGAAAATCTACTATGCAGAAAAGAGAAGTTATGCAAGAAGAATAAAATAACAGGATTCTCTCCCTTATCCATAGTACGAACAGGTAATTCCGTTGGATTGAACTTTAAGGAATTAGAGATCAAATGTATGGCATCAGGCCCGCATCTAGGAAATTCTGGGCCGCAGGCAGCTGACAGAGTTCGGGCCCCTTTCGTGTTTCAAATATGTGCGTATATGTGCCTATCTAGCTCGGGCCCCTGACAAGTACCATGGTTGCCCCCCCCCCCTTAGGTGCGGGCCTGATGGCATTCTTAGCGAGAGCTTTCTGAAAATATTAATGTGTATAAAATCCACATAACTGTTCCCAACGTCATCATATGGCCAAATATTCCAGGATATTGATTTATTCTAATATGCAGAAATTGTATTGAGAGATGTTGTTCAAACGTACTTATTCCATATTTGGAAAAATTGTTTGATGATACATACTAATTAAATCTGGGGTTAAGGTCCATCATTATCGACAAATGAAAACGAGATAATTCTGGCGTGAAGCGCCCACATGTCCGTATTTTCGTTTCTTTTCAATGGATCAATCGTCCATTTGGGGTGGGTAGGTTGGTCATTATAAAGCATTATGGAGACTTCTTTCTTTAAGTGACCAATAACAGATTAAATCACGCATTGAACCAATAATCGTTCAGAGCCTCATCCTAATAAAAAAAAATAGTTTATCAGATACTGTTATGGGATCAGGTTTGTCGTGATGGTAAAATAGTAGAAAATATGATAATTTTTAAGTAAATGAAACAATTCTGAAAATATCTATTTAAGAAATTTTATTGTTTTATATTCGATAATTATTATCTTAATTATGTTTTGGAAATATCTGATTATATTGAATAATATTGTGTCATTTCCTTAATGATTAAAAAAGTGGTGATTGAGTGAATCATTTTCTAAATTAAAAAATTGGATTTTAATTATTTTTTTAATTAGTTAAAAGACACGAATTTGTAGAAATTTCAGTGCCTGAGGCGTAACACCTCATTCTGATGACCACGTTATCGCTGATGTCTTGAACCTAATTCAGTATTGTGATTTTCTCAGCGTTTTATACGTAATGTTTAATTACTGGGATCGAACTCGGCGCTATTGAGTACTCTTAATAGAAGAAACTTTCGCCTAAGTACGGAGGAAATATAAAATCTCTGCATTAGGTAAAATACATACCTTTGTGAAGTTATCTAAGTTAACTATTCACAAGCTTGTTTCCACAGCATAAGAATCAGTTAATAACGATTTAGATGCAAAATTTATACCTGACGCCATTGCCGCAAAATTAAGCGAAAATTTAAGGTAATTATCCAAGCTCCACAATATATAAAAATCATACTTCAAATTTTTCAAAACCTTTCAAATTTGTCAGGCATGTAGAAACTCAAACTATGAAAATATACAAATATCCAAAGTACTACAAAGCCAAGTTTCAGAAGATCAAGTTTATTCAACTGTTAAACAAGTTAAATTGTTGTGCTCAGACAGTCTATTGTTTGGTACATCATCTGAAATGTTTGTCACAGAATAGTGCTTACAAAATGGAAAGTGTTGCACTTGAGAATGTAAATATAATTCAGGTATAATTACAATGCATGGATGCTTGGTGGGCACAATGTCTCTTTAACGACAGCAATATTTCAGCTTTATATATTTGTTTTGGTATGATGTTTTACGGCAAAAGCAGCGTAAGTACGTAATGAAGAACAATGCACTTGGAGTTTAAGTGGATTGCTTAAGGACACACCACGACACTCGACCCAGCTTGGTCAGAGAGAATGATTCAGACCTGCACCTTTTCATTTGAGAAACCAGCAGGCTTACCGCTGAATCAGAACCATTCCATCCTGCATTTTCCATTTTTCGCGAAATGCAGAAAGGAGCAATGGGAATGAAAAATAGAGTGAATCCCAGACCCCAAAAATGACATCAAGGCTATTTTGTGATATTTAATATTGCAAATAGCAACATGGATATGTTTTCTCTTTGTCTGTACAACTTCGCAGTATTTAGTTAGTACTTGCAGAGTCAGTTGAAAATTAGTCAGGTAAAATGCGTTTAAAAAACCCCACTTGTAAGAATCATTCTCTACCTGCGAAAAATCTTATAACGTGTTCAAGGATTGGCTGCAAAAATATATTTTAAAGAACAGACAGCAATAAGGAATCCAGGAAGAGAATATAGGTGGGGTCTTTCAGATTGACAAACCAGCGATGAAAATATAGTCGAAATCCTAGCAATATTTTAAATGCAGATGTAGAGTAAAAGTTAGGGTCTTACAGATTGGCAAAATAACAATGAAAAGGTAATTCAAATCCTAACAATATTTAAATGTAGATAGTATAAATAGGTCTTACAGATTGGCAAAATAACAATGAAAAGGTAATTCAAATCCTAACAATATTTAAATGTAGATAGTAAAAATAGGTCTTACAGATTGGCAAAATTGCGATGGAAAGATAATAAAAATCCTAATAATATTTTACACAAACAATCTGCATTATATGAATATCTATTCCAAACTTACATCGCACATATCGACTACATTTTACTTAAGGGCTGAAAATCGTTACTTTGAAGAATAAACTTCCTGAACATAATTCCGTAACATAATTTACAATATTTAAGTATTCTACGTCAGTCAAAACAATGGACAAGCGGTTTGCTTATTTCATACAACTATGTAATGTCACAACATTTTCTTTAAACCACTCTTCGTCATAGTCGCTAAATAAACGACTGCCATCTTGCGATTTAATATCCAATTTTGTATATATCCCTACGTCGATCAACTCGCAGGTTACGTCGGTAGTTCCAAACCTTTGGCCCCATTACGTTCTTAATTTCCGTGACTTGCAGTAGTCAATCTAACGCATCCCTTGAAAATAATTTTAAACTAAACACAATCATTTCCAATAAGGTGTGCAGATATGTTTTTGTAAAGCGTATTGGAGCACTTCTTTTGTGAAATCTTCACTTTCGGAGGTGCGTGATTTTGCACGTTGTAGATTACCAGCTCATAAATGTTGGGGGTAACTAAATCTTGCTAGTAGTTCGCATTCCTATAATGCCTAAATAGAAGTGATCAGTTTTCAAATAAACGTAATCCAACATAATTAAATTAATTAAGATCCTTTACGACAATGAACACGTAACATTGTTTACAATACACTATATATAATTATTCAAGTAAGTTTGATTCTAGAGTATTCAACTCTGAGAGTTAGACCTTGGGAATCGTACGCCCCCCCCCCCCCCGAAAAAAAAAAAGACCCCGAGGACATGAAAAGCGAATCAAAATGAACCAAAATAAGTAAAAGTTGCCAAACACACGCATTACTATCAAATACGGCTCAAAGAGACACATGCAGTGACGTAATACTTTCTTAGCTGTTGAAATTTTAAATCGGTTATTGCGCACTGACCTACTTTTCAGTCTCTGTAGGGAATTAACGTTCCTTCGCATATATGCTGTGATCGCTATTTGGGATAGACACTCAGTAAAGAGATAAAAGGTCAACTAAAAGGTTTAGAAATTCGACTAGATTGGGCTTGTTGATCGGTAGTTATCTGAGCTTAAAGATCGAGCAATATTATGGCAGTGTAGCGTAACAACCTCTATGAACAAATACATTTACAAATTTCAATCATTACGATTTTTCTTATGATACAGCCACGTAACAATGTGCTTAAATAACACCTAAAATGGTTCCCTTTAAACTAAGATCAATCAACAATATGACAGTGCAGCGTAAAATCCCCTATATGCAATACAGTTGCAAATTGCAATAATGTCGATGGCTGTTATGTTACAGCGATGTAACAATATGTTTAAATAACACCTAAAATGGTTCACTTAAATGGGCTTAAACATTGCTTTATTTTAAGGATACATGGGTGAAATCGAACACAGATATTTGTTCAGTTTGCGATATACCATCCACATACCGACGTCTCTGTTTAAGTTGTAATTTCAAATCAAGGTAGGAGTCATGTTTACATGTCGACATTACGTCTCAAAGATATCACCTCCTAGTTCAAATTTGAGGTCAATATAATAGTTCACGTCCTCTGTCATGACGTTTGACCGATATGTACAGTAATAGTCAACACAAATAAATCAAGATCAATTCGTCAATCCCCGACCGAGTCATACCAATGTCGTACACAAATGGTACTAACAGCTGCCTCGCTTGGCGCTCATCATTAAGAAGTTCGTCTTAGTACTGGTCGATATCATTTCTGGATAATTTGACTGGATGGGTCATCATATGACATGTCTGTGACATGATGCCGCAGTGCTAGGCCTCACTCTAAACTGCCACACTGCAGACATCGTAGCATTATGACAGAATGTTTTAAAAAGATGCGTTAAAAATGAAAATCACACATACACAAATATCGTCATAAACAATACGTCTGACTGTCTGTATGAATGAATGCATGCATTCATGCCTGTCTGCCTGCCTGCATGCATGCATGTATGTATGTATGTATGTATGTATGTATGTATGTATGTATGTATGTATGTATGTATGTATGTATGTATGTATGTATGTATGTATGTATGTATGTATGTATGTATGTATGTATGTATGTATGTATGTATGTATGTATGTACGTACGTACGTACGTACGTACGTACGTACGTACGTACGTATGTATGTATGTATGTATGTATGTATGTATGTATGTAGTACGTTATAAGGCACCGTATTACAAAAGATCCTATACGGTGCCAGCTAATGGTGAAACGAGACAAAC
>JARLTB010000227.1:7062500-7225000 GCA_030141615.1 Unio pictorum
GAGCAGATGTCACATGTAGGCAAAGCTGAAGGGCATCAAGATCTGCTGAACATAAAATATGACAGCTTCAGTTTCAACTTCAATGTGAAAATATCACTTTTACTTCTTGTTGACAAAGTTACACAACGTTTCGTCCCTGGTCTGTACTAAACGGATGTTGCTAATAATGTTAAACATACCAATGGAATTCATCCTCAGTATTTTTTTTAAAAGAAAGAATAAGATTATGTAGGAAATTTGAATGTATCGATTTATCTGATATCGTCCATTATGAGGGAAGTATCTATTTCTATTTGAAACGTAATTAGATAACCTAACATTCTGTATTGGATGTAATATGTACACTACATGTTTGCTTTTAATACCGGACGTATGAATCATTGACCTATAAATGGTTATATATCGCAAATGGTATCACTAGAAGAGTCATTACAAAAGTAGGATATCACAACAGGCAAGATGTCAGACGGTCTTCACGTCCGATATAAATGCTTGACTATGTTATAATTATAATAATAATTCTTTGTACGTAAACATATTAATTTGAAATTCATCTACACTCGTTTATATTTCTGTATTTAGTTGACTGCGCATGTTATATGTTTATACAATAGGTTACACCAGTCTTAAATCATACAGCTCATGATCGAGAAACATTAGGTGGCAGGGTCCAGTTTCGTAAATTGGCCCCTGGCAAATTTCTTAACTTATGGGTATGGTGTGAGTTTTTGAGCTACTATTGTGTAATAATTAAAGATATGGATAAATTTGTGAACTAGGTGTTTCAGGCTTGTGTTGTTCTTGAAATTGATGTCAGACATGTACACTTTCCATAGTTACTCTGCAGTATGTTGATAGTGAAATACCAATAGTCGGCTAGGAAGAAGAGCTAGCCTCCCATAGCAGTAGACACGTGGGTTCAAGGCAAGTAGAATATCTAAAAAACGGCTTGGATGACAACTATTGTGAATTGCATCAAGCTATTTAGTAGACAATGTTTTTAAAAATTTTCATCCAGGGAAAGGCCTTGCGTTTGCACTGTGAGCATCACATGCTGTCAAAAATGGCCTTCGGATGTGAAAACATTTTATTCTAAGAACTTCAGTAGACTTGTCAGGTCAAGTGTGTGATATGATTATGTTGCACTACATAATACCTAGCCAGAAATATGGACCTTTTTGACCTCACTCACGTATTATATTTTTAATGAATTTTTATATTAGGCAGGTGCATGCGACATTAAATTTGTACATAAAAACTGGACCCTGCCCCCTTAATAATTTAGACTGGTTTCGCTGCTATTTATAAACTGGAAACCATTTTGGGGTGTCTATTGCTGATGAAATAAAAAGAGCAAAAACTTGGGTGCGGAACAGATGTTGGTATCTGATATTGATATGTTGAATTTCATTTAAAACTGTTTCATACTAAAACTTGCGCAATTTATCTTCTGTATTTATTTAACATTGTTATCGCTCCAGACATTTATTATTACACTTGTCTTCCTGGTCGATAACATTATAATTTTGATTTTGGTGTGATACACATTCGTCAGTTAATTTCTTTACTTTTAATATTCTCATATCCCTATTTGGCATTTTCAAAACCAAAAGTCAATCGATCAAACCCTATTGCCGTAACTGAATATAAGTCCTTTACATAAATAACCAAGGCGGTACTAAGGCACGGTCAGAGAGCTTGGTACTGGTTACATTTCACAATGTCCATTGACGGTTAAATTGTTTTTTATTTTTGATCCAGCAGGATAAACGGTGTCATGGTTGAATTGACTTCAGACGTTACAAAATAAATCTGACATTTATGTAAAATAGCTCTAGACTAGGGATTTGGAGGGAAAAGGCCATATATATATATATATATATATATATATATATATATATATATATATATATATATATATATATATATATATATATATATATATATATATATATATATATAGAGAGAGAGAGAGAGAGAGAGAGAGAGAGAGAGAGAGAGAGAGACACTTGACTTGATAGATATTTATAATTCTCTATAATTAATCTTACATATCTAGATTTCTTTCATAGGAATTGGGAATGACTGTAGATAGATGAGAATTAATACGTCGTCATGCGAGTGTGTCTGCTACATACGAGTGAATATAACACTGATTCATCTGCATCACGTTTTGGTGATGTGTGCATAGTCCTGTTGGAATATCGTCTGGTGGGTGCAGGCAAGACGATGTGTGCCGCTTACACGGACCTGGGTTCTAATCTTCGAAGAGTGCGAATTACAATTAAATAAACTGTTTGATAATATTATATGTATTTAGCATATATGTATAACATAGGATATGTAGGTTAAGGTACGAAATGCCATGTGCACATGGTCATTTTGTTGGTGTGGTACGAAAGCCAAAGAGACACCTATGTTTCGCTATTTTCAGACCAGATATTTTTTTCAGTTGATTAAGCTTAATTCATGGATTTGAGAATAATTATCACAATCAGAAAGATCTAAGTACTCAAAATGGTTGCGCGAACGTAACATCATATGCCGCAGAGATCAATCCATCATAAGTTTTCGCAACCTTGGATATTTTGTTACAGTGCCACTGAGTGCAAGTTGAATGACGGAATTGTGATGTATGGAAACTGACACCACGTGGTTTATGAATGATTAGTAATCATTTTGCGGATCCATTATACAAAGGGTCAATCAGTGCAGTAAAAATGTATATCGACTGCTGGAGAAAATATCATCTAATTTCGTTTTCCATATTGACATAAGAACCAAAAGGATGCGCTAATGTTCTTATGGCTTACTCGTCTGTTGGAATAATCGGAAAGAAAATGTTTTTTTTTTATGTAATGGATATAAGAATTATTAATATGTTGTTCTTATTTGGCTTTAAAGAATAAACCAAGCATATTTTATGTAAGGTGCAATGGGAATGCCTACGTGCATGATTCCGCAGACAGTGAGAATAAAGAAATTAAAGAAAATAAGTTATTATTATCTTTAGCATAACAAATACACAAGAGATAATGTAGAAGACGAAACTAAAAAGGTAAAATTTGACTTCCCAGTACACTGATACAGGATGAAATGTACTTTCGATTACATCATTTTTGTTACACATATCAATTATATAAGATTGATATAAAATTATTCCACAAATACCTTTCACCTTTCAAGTATGCCTACAAAGGATATTACTTAACAAATTTAGCCCATTATTAGGCAAAATATTTACAATCGGTCAGCAAAAAATGAAATAAAAACATAACGTTTTTTTTTTCTTTTTCTCTCCCTTTGTCAACAGTGAAGCGACATTGTTGTCTCAGAGGTATTGCATTGCGGCGTTATTTTGTGTATCTAACGCTATACATTTTGCACATATTAGTTGGTGTCCAGACTCGTCGGCTTTTATGAGAAAAGGCACTTGACAAAATACTTTTGATAATTTTATCAGCTGACTGTTCAGAACATATAAATCCTTTAATTTCTAAACGAAATATGCAATATCTTGTAATATTTTAATCAGTTTGGATTTCTGACTCTACAAATGTTTTTCCAGATTTCTCTTTCTTTTCAAATACAACGTATATGTAAATACGAATACTCAAGGTGATTCTATTTAAAATTGTACACGTTCAAATGATGTCAAAGTTTTCTGACACTCACCACATGGTACTGCGCTGATGCAATCGGTCAACAATTAATAATGCATAGTCTGTAAACAATTATATAATACTTATACTTCATTAAGGGGGTGGGGTGTATTACTTGATTTGTTTGAAGGTGTTTTTGCCATTTTCATTTGGTTGTTAGGAAACATATTTCTTGTTTGTTTATTCTTGAAAGCATATATTAAATGCAATTTATGTATGTTAATATTTCTAGATGATAAATACAATCATTAAATTAAAATAACTGACATATGTCTAACAGATGTATAATATTTGTCATTCACAAATCTTTGTTCCTAAATTCTAACTGTTTACAAAATAACAGAGATATCAGAGGTATCGGAGTAAAACAACCGTATCTTAATATCTTGCTCTTTAATGTTCGGTCCCTATACTAAATGAGTTCGGTATTTGTAATAACAAATATATGTACTTCAAAAAGTGAGGGTTCTGCTCTTGGACCTGTTCAATTCATTATATACACTCAGCTAATCTCAAGTGTCATAGATAATCATCATCCTGTGTCTCACCATTTTTACGCTGATGACACCCAAATATACAAGTCTAGCCACCCAACTGAAGTTGATGCTACCATCCACGGAGTAGAGAGGTGCATTTCTGATGTGAAATCATGGATGATATGTAACAAGATGCAGACGAATTAAGATACATCTAAGGCCATTGTGATCACAACACAAAGACTTTCTCATTCACATCCTTTACCTCAAACAATAAATATCAGCAACACCAGCATTAAATTCACACAGTCTGTACGAAACATAGGTGTTACTCTAGACAGTACTCTCACATTGCACCATCATGTCATAAACATATGCAAGGCTGCATATCTTAAGCTGAGACGCATCAACTCCATTCGCAAATATCTTTCAGTTGATGCCACTAAAACACTTCTATGTTCATTAGTATTTGCAAGACTGGACTTTTGTAACTCAATTCTGTCTGGTTCGTCTCAATAACTACTTGAAACTTCAAAAAGTTTTTTAAAAAACAGCTGCTCGGATCATCTTTAAAGTATCACGATCATAGCACACCTCCCCGCTCCTCTGTACCCTACACTGGCTATCCATTCGATCCAGAATCAAACACAAAATGTGTTCTCTGTACTAAGTTTCACTGACGGACTCCAGTCCATCATACCTATCCGGCGTTATCCATGTGTACACACCAGCAAGATACGTACGCTCCTCTTCTGACAATTGTATACTCGTTATTCCCACTATGAAAACGAAGTCATATGGACAACGTTCTTTTGCATATCTGGCCCTGAAACGTGGAATGAATTGCCCGTTGAAAATAGACACAAAGAAACAGTGAACCCTTTCAAGAGTGTTCTTAACAAATGTAAAGACCTAAAATTGTTTTCTGCATTAACTATTTTTATGGTGGTTTGTTTTAGTATTCATATCATTTTAGATGTTGAAAAATGCTTAGAGCTTCTAAAGATTAGGCGCGACACAAAGTTCTCATTATTATTATTATTATTATTATTATTATTATTATTATTATTATTATTATTATTATTATTATTATGTACCTTTCATACATACAACTGTGCATACACATACATAATATGGAAGCGAATCTGATGAAAGGATTGGATCGTGTTACCTTCAAATATTAAATTGTTGAATGCCTTTCGTAAGAAAATACTCAAGACAAAAATGAAATTAGTTAACATTGACTCCGGCATAAGTGGCCGAGTGGTCTAAAGCGCAAACCATTACGGATCACTGCCATCTCACCTCTGTCTGCGTGGGTTCGAATTTCGGATTCGGCCAATGTGGGTATGTGAGAAAGCTTGCCAGAAGCTTCTCTTGAGTCGGTGGTTGTTTCCGGGGTTTTCCGGGTTCTTCCTCCACCATTAATACTGGCCGCCATGTATAGCCTATATTGTGCTGAAAAATGGCGTTAAACCATAACAAACAAACAAAACAGACTCCAGCATGCAATTGGAATACTTATGTCGACCTGTTGGAGAGACAAACACACATAACGATATTTTCAGCATACATCTGGTAATTCTCACCTACGCCAAAACTTCACAGATGGATAACAATATGCTGAAAGCTTTGTAATGTCTTATTAGTCCATCGAATCAATAATTGGCAAATTTCCAATGGTCTGACAACCTGAGAAACTAACTATGGTAGAAATTGTTTACCCTAAAGTTAGCTGTCTGTTTTTCCAATTCGTCGGGTTTTAAAGTAGGAGAAACAAAAGGTGCATTAAGAAAATTGATGAAAGTTTTTAAAAAATTATTTTACTGCAAACATTTTCTGCTCTATAGAAAGATAACCATCTTTGTGTTTTTTTTTCTCCAACCATTGCGTAGTTTCATTAATTAAAATGATTTTGTAAACAGTCTTTGACTTTAAACAAATATTGTGCTTTCAAATCCTAAGTATACGGGTCAATTTAAACTTTTGAAATGTGTCTGATTTATTTTCTTAAAATATTTGTCTAGATATATGACAAGCTTTTTGATCTGAGTTTCGGTCTACAAAAGAAGACATTGTCAAAATGGTCAATTTTTTTCTATTTACTTCTGCACATAACTCCCCTCTATCTTATTGCTATACACAAGCATCATGTGAAATATACATTTTTCATAATCGAAGAGTATTTCTTTAAATATTGCATTCTTGTCCTCTATGTAGATACAGCTGTTGTTTTTCTTGATTGACTTGTATCGACCTTCAGTGTCCTTCACAGCAAAAGGCTGGTGCAATAAAGTCCGATGTCAGAATTTGTCACCAGCTTGCTGTGATTATTCAGTCATAAGGGTTCAGAATTCCACACTTGCAAGTTGCAACATATTTTTAGTGTCATCAACCGTCTATTTGCATCGTATTTACATAATGTTAATATTATGACTTGCCCAGTTTAATAAAATAAAACAAAGAATGAGATACATATTGTATCTTGAAAGAACAAGTAGAGAAGGTTGGTATTGAGTCTTTCTTATAAGGTCAGGAAGAGAAAGTTGATATTATTTATTAAATTGATAAGTAGAGAAGTCTGATCTTGTATCTTGAAATGATACGTACATAAGGTTGATGAGTTTCTGTTTGCATTTTATTACCGCATTCGACATTCCTTTGTTTTTATTGATACAAGTTTATTCCCTTTCATGGATAAAGAACTCGTACAGTAAGCTATATCTGTTTAAAGGAGACATGTGGGAGTCTATATGGGGCTCACGAAAACATTTCCCAAGCAAGAGTTATTTGTCCATGTTCTCAGTCTACTCTGTAGATCAGGTCTAGAACTTTTTGAGCGGCTACATAGATTAGGTTTTTGGTGTTAGCCTCGGAACTCATCATTGGATAGCAAATTGAAAATTATTGGGATTGATCTTGTCGACCCATTGAAAACAGCATGGCTACTCAGATTTGGGTCGCGATCCATGGGTTAACAACCATTGTTTTTTTTTTTACAGTATACTTCATTACTATTCACAGGAGAAGTGAAATAAATAAACACATACTAAGAGACAATGTAACTCAAGTAATTGCAATTGCACACATAGCCCTTGTATAGTGAAACCTCTTACTAAACAATGTGTCAAATATCAAACATCTTTGTGTCAAATTTACTTTACAGTGAGATATCATACATCTTTGTGTCAAATTTACTTTACAGTGAGATATCATATATCTTTGTGTCAAATTTACTTTACAGTGAGATATCATATATCTTTGTGTCAAATTTACTTTACAGTGAGATATTACATATCTTTGTGTCAAATTTACTTTACAGTGAGGTATCATACATCTTTGTGTCAAATTTACTTTACAGTGAGATATCATATATCTTTGTGTCAAATTTACTTTACATTGAGATATCATACATCTTTGTGTCAAATTTACTTTACAGTGAGATATCATATATCTTTGTGTCAGATTTGCTTTACAGTGAGATATCATATACCTCTGAGTCAAATTTGCTTTACAGTGAGACAGTACATATCTTTGTGGGTTAGATATGGGAGTTGTTAAGACACAGACAATGTATACATTTTATTTTTTTTCCGGTCAGACATTGTTACGCGTGTCCAGACGACATATAATTTCATGACTCTGCAGCTCTTTTTTATACATTGCCACGCCAATGTAAATACGCCACCAGATATATAATTATTAATTACTGCTTACAAGAAAAATGTAAGTAACGTTTATTTGGAAAACGAATTCCAACCGTTTCATTTTGCACCAACATTCGTACAATATGATCCATTTAGGTAAAACCTCCATTCTAGAGCCATACACACGAACATGATGAATGGCAGATTGCTGAAAATAATGCGAATCTTTATAGGTTATTACTCATATTATCGGCTAATTTGCTGTTGTTTCGACATTATCTACTTTACGAATAGTTTACAACGGTATACACTCTTTAAACTTTGGTTGGGTTCCACATATACACGGGAAGTACTCCTTTCGAAAGTAAGATGGTAATATTTGGTTACTATGAAAAGTTCATTCTTACAGAAATATCTAATTGGATCTTCGTTTTTGCATGTCATTGTATCAGTAAAGCTCCAGACTTACAAATACCGATGAGCCAGTGTAAATATAACATTGCCATATCAGACGAACGTTTCTCAGATCGGATTCATAACGATGTAATAGCCCATTGAAATGGAAACATTCTCCACATCAAAACGATACCTACATTTCTGAAATGTGTTACTGTTAAAGCATGCACCATTAAGGAAACGTGTAATACGAAAACTTAATATTCATAATATTTACTAATTTTAGTATCAGCTTTACATCGGGCACCCATGTAAGAAGAAAATAAAATTAAAAAAAAATTGCAGTGGTTTCCGTTGCAATAGTATCTTGAATGAGAGAAACAAGGCAAATTCGGCTTTGGTTATTCACAGTAGACGCTTACTAATCATAAGCATAGTACCGTAACTATAATTATAACATTAGGTATGTCCATCTAGGTACTACGATTTTAATACATATACCTCAGTCTATAATTATAACATTAGGTATGTCCATCTAGGTACTACGATTATAATACATATACCTCAGTCTATAATTATAACATTAGGTATGTCCCTACGATTATAATACATATACCTCAGTCTATAATTATAACATTAGGTATGTCCATCTAGGTACTACGATTATAATACATATACTTCAGTCTATAATTATAACGTTAGGTATGTCCATCTAGGTACTACGATTATAATACATATACCTCAGTCTATAATTATAACATTAGGTATGTCCATCTATGTACTACGATTATAATACATATACCTCAGTCTATAATTATAACATTAGGTATGTCCATCTATGTACTACGATTATAATACATATACCTCAGTCTGTAATTATAACATTAGGTATGTCCATCTAGGTACTACGATTATAATACATATACCTCAGTCTATAATTATAACATTAGGTATGTCCATCTAGGTACTACGATTATAATACCTATACCTCAGTCTATAATTATAACATTAGGTATGTCCATCTAGGTACTACGATTATAATACATATACCTCAGTCTATAATTATAACATTAGGTATGTCCATCTAGGTACTACGATTATAATACATATACCTCAGTCTATAATTATAACATTAGGTATGTCCATCTAGGTACTACGATTATAATACATATACCTCAGTCTATAATTATAACATTAGGTATGTCCATCTAGGTACTACGATTGCAATACATATACCTCAGTCTATAATTATAACATTAGGTATGTCCATCTAGGTACTACGATTATAAAACATATACCTCAGTCTATAATTATAACATTAGGTATGTCCATCTAGGTACTACGATTATAATACATATACCTTAGTCTATAATTATAACGTTAGGTATGTCCATCTAGGTACTACGATTATAATACATATACCTCAGTCTATAATTATAACGTTAGGTATGTCCATCTATGTACTACGATTATAATACATATACCTCAGTCTATAATTATAACATTAGGTATGTCCATCTAGGTACTACGATTATAATACATATACCTCAGTCTATAATTATAACATTAGGTATGTCCATCTAGGTACTACGATTATAATACATATACCTCAGTCTATAATTATAACATTAGGTATGTCCATCTAGGTACTACGATTATAATACATATACCTCAGTCTATAATTATAACATTAGGTATGTCCATCTAGGTACTACGATTATAATACATATACCTCAGTCTATAATTATAACATTAGGTATGTCCATCTAGGTACTACGATTATAATACATATACCTCAGTCTATAATTATAACATTAGGTATGTCCCTACGATTATAATACATATACCTCAGTCTATAATTATAACATTAGGTATGTCCATCTAGGTACTACGATTATAATACATATACCTCAGTCCATAATTATAACGTTAGGTATGTCCATCTATGTACTACGATTATAATACATATACCTCAGTCTGTAATTATAACATTAGGTATGTCCATCTAGGTACTACGATTATAATACATATACCTCAGTCTATAATTATAACATTAGGTATTTCCATCCAGGTACTACGATTATAATACATATACCTCAGTCTATAATTATATCATTAGGTATGTCCATCTAGGTACTATGATTGCAATACCTATAGCTCAGTCTATAATTATAACATTAGGTATGTCCATCTAGGTACTACGGTTATAATACATATACCTCAGTCTATAATTATAACATTAGGTATGTCCATCTAGGTACTACGATTATAATACATATACCTCAGTCTATAATTATAACATTAGGTATGTCCATCTAGGTACTACGATTATAATACATATACCTCAGTCTATAATTATAACATTAGGTATGTCCATCTAGGTACTACGATTGCAATACATATACCTCAGTATATAATTATAACATTAGGTATGTCCATCTAGGTACTACGATTATAAAACATATACCTCAGTCTATAATTATAACATTAAGTATGTCCATCTAGGTACTACGATTATAATACATATACCTTAGTCTATAATTATAACGTTAGGTATGTCCATCTAGGTACTACGATTATAATACATATACCTCAGTCTATAATTATAACGTTAGGTATGTCCATCTATGTACTACGATTATAATACATATACCTCAGTCTATAATTATAACATTAGGTATGTCCATCTAGGTACTACGATTATAATACATATACCTCAGTCTATAATTATAACATTAGGTATGTCCATCTAGGTAGTACGATTATAATCCATATACCTCAGTCTATAATTATAACATTAGGTATGTCCATCTAGGTACTACGATTATAATACATATACCTCAGTCTATAATTATAACATTAGGTATGTCCATCTAGGTACTACGATTATAATACATATACCTCAGTCTATAATTATAACATTAGGTATGTCCATCTAGGTACTACGATTATAATACATATACCTCAGTCTATAATTATAACATTAGGTATGTCCATCTAGGTACTACGATTATAATACATATACCTCAGTCTATAATTATAACATTAGGTATGTCCATCTAGGTACTACGATTATAATACATATACCTCAGTCTATAATTATAACGTTAGGTATGTCCATCTAGGTACTACGATTATAATACATATACCTCAGTCTATAATTATAACATTAGGTATGTCCATCTATGTACTACGATTATAATACATATACCTCAGTCTATAATTATAACATTAAGTATGTCCATCTATGTACTACGATTATAATACATATACCTCAGTCTGTAATTATAACATTAGGTATGTCCATCTAGGTATTCGATTATAATACATATACCTCAGTCTATAATTATAACATTAGGTATGTCCATCTAGGTACTACGATTATAATACATATACCTCAGTCTATAATTATAACATTAGGTATGTCCATCTAGGTACTACGATTGCAATACATATACCTCAGTCTATAATTATAACATTAGGTATGTCCATCTAGGTACTACGATTATAATACATATACCTCAGTCTATAATTATAACATTAGGTATGTCCATCTAGGTACTACGATTATAATACATATACCTCAGTCTATAATTATAACATTAGGTATGTCCATCTAGGTACTACGATTATAATACATATACCTCAGGCTATAATTATAACATTAGGTATGTCCATCTAGGTACTACGATTATAATACATATACCTCAGTCTATAATTATAACATTAGGTATGTCCCTACGATTATAATACATATACCTCAGTCTATAATTATAACATTAGGTATGTCCATCTAGGTACTACGATTATAATACATATACCTCAGTCCATAATTATAACGTTAGGTATGTCCATCTATGTACTACGATTATAATACATATACCTCAGTCTGTAATTATAACATTATGTATGTCCATCTAGGTACTACGATTATAATACATATACCTCAGTCTATAATTATAACATTAGGTATTTCCATCTATGTACTACGATTATAATACATATACCTCAGTCTGTAATTATAACATTAGGTATGTCCATCTAGGTACTACGATTATAATACATATACCTCAGTATATAATTATAACATTAGGTATGTCCATCTATGTACTACGATTATAATACATATACCTCAGTCTGTAATTATAACATTAGGTATGTCCATCTATGTACTACGATTATAATACATATACCTCAGTCTATAATTATAACATTAGGTATGTCCATCTATGTACTACGATTATAATACATATACCTCAGTCTGTAATTATAACATTAGGTATGTCCATCTAGGTACTACGATTATAATACATATACCTCAGTATATAATTATAACATTAGGTATGTCCATCTAGGTACTACGATTATAATACCTATACATCAGTCTATAATTATAACATTAGGTATGTCCATCTAGGTACTACGATTATAATACATATACCTCAGTCTATAATTATAACATTAGGTATGTCCATCTAGGTATTCGATTATAATACATATACCTCAGTCTATAATTATAACATTAGGTATGTCCATCTAGGTACTACGATTATAATACATATACCTCAGTCTATAATTATAACATTAGGTATGTCCATCTAGGTACTACGAATGCAATACATATACCTCAGTCTATAATTATAACATTAGGTATGTCCATCTAGGTACTACGATTATAAAACATATACCTCAGTCTATAATTATAACATTAGGTATGTCCATCTAGGTACTACGATTATAATACATATACCTTAGTCTATAATTATAACGTTAGGTATGTCCATCTAGGTACTACGATTATAATACATATACCTCAGTCTATAATTATAACATTAGGTATGTCCATCTAGGTACTACGATTATAATACATATACCTCAGTCTATAATTATAACATTAGGTATGTCCATCTAGGTACTACGATTATAATACATATACCTCAGTCTATAATTATAACATTAGGTATGTCCATCTATGTACTACGATTATAATACATATACCTCAGTCTGTAATTATAACATTAGGTATGTCCATCTAGGTACTACGATTATAATACATATACCTCAGTCTATAATTATAACATTAGGTATGTCCATCTAGGTACTACGATTATAATACATATACCTCAGTCTAAAATTATAACATTAGGTATGTCCATCTAGGTACTACGATTATAATAGATATACCTCCGTCTATAATTATAACATTAGGTATGTCCATCTAGGTACTACGATTATAATACATATACCTCAGTCTATAATTATACCATTAGGTATGTCCATCTAGGTACTACGATTATAATACATATACCTCAGTCTATAATTATAACATTAGGTATGTCCATCTAGGTACAACGATTATAATACATATACCTCAGTCTAAAATTATAACGTTAGGTATGTCCATCTAGGTACTACGATTATAATACATATACCTCAGTCTATAATTATAACATTAGGTTTGTCCATCTATGTACTACGATTATAATACATATACCTCAGTCTATAATTATAACATTAGGTATGTCCATCTATGTACTACGATTATAATACATATACCTCAGTCTGTAATTATAACATTAGGTATGTCCATCTAGGTACTACGATTATAATACATATACCTCAGTCTATAATTATAACATTAGGTATGTCCATCTAGGTACTACGATTATAATACATATACCTCAGTCTATAATTATAACATTAGGTATGTCCATCTAGGTATTCGATTATAATACATATACCTCAGTCTATAATTATAACATTAGGTATGTCCATCTAGGTACTACGATTATAATACATATACCTCAGTCTGTAATTATAACATTAGGTATGTCCATCTAGGTACTACGATTATAATACATATACCTCAGTCTATAATTATAACAGGTATGTCCATCTAGGTACTACGATTATAATACATATACCTCAGTCTATAATTATAACATTAGGTATGTCCATCTAGGTATTCGATTATAATACATATACCTCAGTCTATAATTATAACATTAGGTATGTCCATCTAGGTACTACGATTATAATACATATACCTCAGTCTATAATTATAACATTAGGTATGTCCATCTAGGTACTACGATTATAATACATATACCTTAGTCTATAATTATAACGTTAGGTATGTCCATCTAGGTACTACGATTATAATACATATACCTCAGTCTATAATTATAACATTAGGTATGTCCATCTAGGTACTACGATTATAATACATATACCTCAGTCTATAATTATAACATTAGGTATGTCCATCTAGGTACTGCGATTATAATACATATACCTCAGTCTATAATTATAACATTAGGTATGTCCATCTATGTACTACGATTATAATACATATACCTCAGTCTGTAATTATAACATTAGGTATGTCCATCTAGGTACTACGATTATAATACATATACCTCAGTCTATAATTATAACATTAGGTATGTCCATCTAGGTACTACGATTATAATACATATACCTCAGTCTATAATTATAACATTAGGTATGTCCATCTAGGTACTACGATTATAATACATATACCTCAGTCTATAATTATAACATTAGGTTTTTCCATGTATGTACTACGATTATAATACATATACCTCAGTCTATAATTATAACATTAGGTATGTCCATCTATGTACTACGATTATAATACATATACCTCAGTCTGTAATTATAACATTAGGTATGTCCATCTAGGTACTACGATTATAAAACATGTACCTCAGTCTATAATTATAACATTAGGTATGTCCATCTAGGTACTACGATTATAAAACATATACCTCAGTCTATAATTATAACATTAGGTATGTCCATCTAGGTACTACGATTATAATACATATACCTCAGTCTATAATTATAACGTTAGGTATGTCCATCTAGGTACTACGATGATAATACATATACCTCAGTCTATAATTATAACGTTAGGTATGTCCATCTAGGTACTACGATTATAATACATATACCTCAGTCTATAATTATAACATTAGGTATGTCCATCTATGTACTACGATTATAATACATATACCGCAGTCTATAATTATAACATTAGGTATGTCCATCTATGTACTACGATTATAATACATATAACTCAGTCTGTAATTATAACATTAGGTATATCCATCTAGGTACTACGATTATAATACATATACCTCAGTCTATAATTATAACATTAGGTATGTCCATCTAGGTACTACGATTATAATACATATACCTCAGTCTAAAATTATAACATTAGGTATGTCCATCTAGGTACTACGATTATAATACATATATCTCCGTCTATAATTATAACATTAGGTATGTCCATCTAGGTACTACGATTATAATACATATACCTCCGTCTATAATTATAACATTAGGTATGTCCATTTAGGTACTACGGTTATAATACATATACCTCAGTCTATAATTATAACATTAGGTATGTCCATCTAGGTACTACGATTATAATACATATACCTCAGTCTATAATTATAACGTTAGGTATGTCCATCTAGGTACTACGATTATAATACATATACCTCAGTCTATAATTATAACATTAGGTTTTTCCATCTATGTACTACGATTATAATACATATACCTCAGTCTATAATTATAACATTAGGTATGTCCATCTATGTACTACGATTATAATACATATACCTCAGTCTGTAATTATAACATTACGTATGTCCATCTAGGTACTACGATTATAATACATATACCTCAGTCTATAATTATAACATTAGGTATGTCCATCTAGGTACTACGATTATAATACATATACCTCAGCCTATAATTATAACATTAGGTATGTCCATCTAGGTACTACGATTATAATACATATACCTCAGTCTATAATTATAACATTAGGTATGTCCATTTAGGTACTACGATTATAATACATATACCTCAGTCTATAATTATAACATTAGGTATGTCCATCTAGGTACTACGATTATAATACATATACCTCAGTCTATAATTATAACGTTAGGTTTTTCCATCTATGTACTACGATTATAATACATATACCTCAGTCTATAATTATAACATTAGGTATGTCCATCTATGTACTACGATTATAATACATATACCTCAGTCTGTAATTATAACATTAGGTATGTCCATCTAGGTACTACGATTATAATACATATACCTCAGTCTATAATTATAACATTAGGTATGTCCATCTAGGTACTACGATTATAATACATATACCTCAGTCTATAATTATAACATTAGGTATGTCCATCTAGGTGCTACGATTGCAATACATATACCTCAGTCTATAATTATAACATTAGGTATGTCCATCTAGGTACTACGATTATAAAACATATACCTCAGTCTATAATTATAACATTAGGTATGTCCATCTAGGTACTACGATTTTAATACATATACCTTAGTCTATAATTATAACGTTACGTATGTCCATCTAGGCACTACGATTATAATACATATACCTCAGTCTATAATTATAACATTAGGTATGTCCATCTAGGTACTACGATTATAATACATATACCTCAGTCTATAATTATAACGTTAGGTATGTCCATCTAGGTACTACGATTATAATACATATACCTATGTCTATAATTATAACATTAGGTATGTCCATCTAGGTACTACGATTATAATACATATACCTCAGTCTATAATTATAACGTTAGGTATGTCCATCTAGGTACTACAATTATAATACATATACCTCAGTCTATAATTATAACATTAGGTATGTCCATCTATGAACTACGATTATAATACATATACCTCAGTCTATAATTATAACATTAGGTATGTCCATCTATGTACTACGATTATAATACATATACCTCAGTCTGTAATTATAACATTAGGTATGTCCATCTAGGTAGTACGATTATAATACATATACCTCAGTCTATAATTATAACATTAGGTATGTCCATCTAGGTACTACGATTATAATACATATACCTCGGTCTAAAATTATAACATTAGGTATGTCCATCTAGGTACTACGATTATAATACATATACCTCCGTCTATAATTATAACATTAGGTATGTCCATCTAGGCACTACGATTATAATACATATACCTCAGTCTATAATTATAACATTAGGTATGTCCATTTAGGTACTACGATTATAATACATATACCTCAGTCTATAATTATAACATTAGGTATGTCCATCTAGGTAGTACGATTATAATACATATACCTCAGTCTATAATTATAACATTAGGTATGTCCCTACGATTATAATACATATACCTCAGTCTATAATTATAACATTAGGTATGTCCATCTAGGTACTACGATTATAATACATATACTTCAGTCTATAATTATAACGTTAGGTATGTCCATCTAGGTACTACGATTATAATACATATACATCAGTCTATAATTATAACATTAGGTATGTCCATCTATGTACTACGATTATAATACATATACCTCAGTCTATAATTATAACATTAGGTATGTCCATCTATGTACTACGATTATAATACATATACCTCAGTCTGTAATTATAACATTAGGTATGTCCATCTAGGTACTACGATTATAATACATATACCTCAGTCTATAATTATAACATTAGGTATGTCCATCTAGGTACTACGATTATAATACCTATACCTCAGTCTATAATTATAACATTAGGTATGTCCATCTAGGTACTACGATTATAATACATATACCTCAGTCTATAATTATAACATTAGGTATGTCCATCTAGGTACTACGATTATAATACATATACCTCAGTCTATAATTATAACATTAGGTATGTCCATCTAGGTACTACGATTATAATACATATACCTCAGTCTATAATTATAACATTAGGTATGTCCATCTAGGTACTACGATTGCAATACATATACCTCAGTCTATAATTATAACATTAGGTATGTCCATCTAGGTACTACGATTATAAAACATATACCTCAGTCTATAATTATAACATTAGGTATGTCCATCTAGGTACTACGATTATAATACATATACCTTAGTCTATAATTATAACGTTAGGTATGTCCATCTAGGTACTACGATTATAATACATATACCTCAGTCTATAATTATAACGTTAGGTATGTCCATCTATGTACTACGATTATAATACATATACCTCAGTCTATAATTATAACATTAGGTATGTCCATCTAGGTACTACGATTATAATACATATACCTCAGTCTATAATTATAACATTAGGTATGTCCATCTAGGTACTACGATTATAATACATATACCTCAGTCTATAATTATAACATTAGGTATGTCCATCTAGGTACTACGATTATAATACATATACCTCAGTCTATAATTATAACATTAGGTATGTCCATCTAGGTACTACGATTATAATACATATACCTCAGTCTATAATTATAACATTAGGTATGTCCATCTAGGTACTACGATTATAATACATATACCTCAGTCTATAATTATAACATTAGGTATGTCCCTACGATTATAATACATATACCTCAGTCTATAATTATAACATTAGGTATGTCCATCTAGGTACTACGATTATAATACATATACCTCAGTCTATAATTATATCATTAGGTATGTCCATCTAGGTACTATGATTGCAATACATATAGCTCAGTCTATAATTATAACATTAGGTATGTCCATCTAGGTACTACGGTTATAATACATATGCCTCAGTCTATAATTATAACATTAGGTATGTCCATCTAGGTACTACGATTATAATACATATACCTCAGTCTATAATTATAACATTAGGTATGTCCATCTAGGTACTACGATTATAATACATATACCTCAGTCTATAATTATAACATTAGGTATGTCCATCTAGGTACTACGATTTCAATACATATACCTCAGTATATAATTATAACATTAGGTATGTCCATCTAGGTACTACGATTAAAAACATATACCTCAGTCTATAATTATAACATTAAGTATGTCCATCTAGGTACTACGACTATAATACATATACCTTAGTCTATAATTATAACGTTAGGTATGTCCATCTAGGTACTACGATTATAATACATATACCTCAGTCTATAATTATAACGTTAGGTATGTCCATCTATGTACTACGATTATAATACATATACCTCAGTCTATAATTATAACATTAGGTATGTCCATCTAGGTACTACGATTATAATACATATACCTCAGTCTATAATTATAACATTAGGTATGTCCATCTAGGTAGTACGATTATAATCCATATACCTCAGTCTATAATTATAACATTAGGTATGTCCATCTAGGTACTACGATTATAATACATATACCTCAGTCTATAATTATAACATTAGGTATGTCCATCTAGGTACTACGATTATAATACATATACCTCAGTCTATAATTATAACATTAGGTATGTCCATCTAGGTACTACGATTATAATACATATACCTCAGTCTATAATTATAACATTAGGTATGTCCATCTAGGTACTACGATTATAATACATATACCTCAGTCTATAATTATAACATTAGTTATGTCCATCTAGGTACTACGATTATAATACATATACCTCAGTCTATAATTATAACGTTAGGTATGTCCATCTAGGTACTACGATTATAATACATATACCTCAGTCTATAATTATAACATTAGGTATGTCCATCTAGGTACTACGATTATAATACATATACCTCAGTCTATAATTATAACATTAGGTATGTCCATCTATGTACTACGATTATAATACATATACCTCAGTCTGTAATTATAACATTAGGTATGTCCATCTAGGTACTACGATTATAATACATATACCTCAGTCTATAATTATAACATTAGATATGTCCATCTAGGTACTACGATTATAATACATATACCTCAGTCTATAATTATAACATTAGGTATGTCCATCTAGGTACTACGATTGCAATACATATACCTCAGTCTGTAATTATAACATTAGGTATGTCCATCTATGTACTACGATTATAATACATATACCTCAGTCTGTAATTATAACATTAGATATGTCCATCTAGGTACTACGATTATAATACATATACCTCAGTCTATAATTATAACATTAGGTATGTCCATCTAGGTAGTACGATTATAATACATATACCTCAGTCTATAATTATAACATTAGGTATGTCCCTACGATTATAATACATATACCTCAGTCTATAATTATAACATTAGGTATGTCCATCTAGGTACTACGATTATAATACATATACTTCAGTCTATAATTATAACGTTAGGTATGTCCATCTAGGTACTACGATTATAATACATATACATCAGTCTATAATTATAACATTAGGTATGTCCATCTATGTACTACGATTATAATACATATACCTCAGTCTATAATTATAACATTAGGTATGTCCATCTATGTACTACGATTATAATACATATACCTCAGTCTGTAATTATAACATTAGGTATGTCCATCTAGGTACTACGATTATAATACATATACCTCAGTCTATAATTATAACATTAGGTATGTCCATCTAGGTACTACGATTATAATACCTATACCTCAGTCTATAATTATAACATTAGGTATGTCCATCTAGGTACTACGATTATAATACATATACCTCAGTCTATAATTATAACATTAGGTATGTCCATCTAGGTACTACGATTATAATACATATACCTCAGTCTATAATTATAACATTAGGTATGTCCATCTAGGTACTACGATTATAATACATATACCTCAGTCTATAATTATAACATTAGGTATGTCCATCTAGGTACTACGATTGCAATACATATACCTCAGTCTATAATTATAACATTAGGTATGTCCATCTAGGTACTACGATTATAAAACATATACCTCAGTCTATAATTATAACATTAGGTATGTCCATCTAGGTACTACGATTATAATACATATACCTTAGTCTATAATTATAACGTTAGGTATGTCCATCTAGGTACTACGATTATAATACATATACCTCAGTCTATAATTATAACGTTAGGTATGTCCATCTATGTACTACGATTATAATACATATACCTCAGTCTATAATTATAACATTAGGTATGTCCATCTAGGTACTACGATTATAATACATATACCTCAGTCTATAATTATAACATTAGGTATGTCCATCTAGGTACTACGATTATAATACATATACCTCAGTCTATAATTATAACATTAGGTATGTCCATCTAGGTACTACGATTATAATACATATACCTCAGTCTATAATTATAACATTAGGTATGTCCATCTAGGTACTACGATTATAATACATATACCTCAGTCTATAATTATAACATTAGGTATGTCCATCTAGGTACTACGATTATAATACATATACCTCAGTCTATAATTATAACATTAGGTATGTCCCTACGATTATAATACATATACCTCAGTCTATAATTATAACATTAGGTATGTCCATCTAGGTACTACGATTATAATACATATACCTCAGTCTATAATTATATCATTAGGTATGTCCATCTAGGTACTATGATTGCAATACATATAGCTCAGTCTATAATTATAACATTAGGTATGTCCATCTAGGTACTACGGTTATAATACATATGCCTCAGTCTATAATTATAACATTAGGTATGTCCATCTAGGTACTACGATTATAATACATATACCTCAGTCTATAATTATAACATTAGGTATGTCCATCTAGGTACTACGATTATAATACATATACCTCAGTCTATAATTATAACATTAGGTATGTCCATCTAGGTACTACGATTTCAATACATATACCTCAGTATATAATTATAACATTAGGTATGTCCATCTAGGTACTACGATTAAAAACATATACCTCAGTCTATAATTATAACATTAAGTATGTCCATCTAGGTACTACGACTATAATACATATACCTTAGTCTATAATTATAACGTTAGGTATGTCCATCTAGGTACTACGATTATAATACATATACCTCAGTCTATAATTATAACGTTAGGTATGTCCATCTATGTACTACGATTATAATACATATACCTCAGTCTATAATTATAACATTAGGTATGTCCATCTAGGTACTACGATTATAATACATATACCTCAGTCTATAATTATAACATTAGGTATGTCCATCTAGGTAGTACGATTATAATCCATATACCTCAGTCTATAATTATAACATTAGGTATGTCCATCTAGGTACTACGATTATAATACATATACCTCAGTCTATAATTATAACATTAGGTATGTCCATCTAGGTACTACGATTATAATACATATACCTCAGTCTATAATTATAACATTAGGTATGTCCATCTAGGTACTACGATTATAATACATATACCTCAGTCTATAATTATAACATTAGGTATGTCCATCTAGGTACTACGATTATAATACATATACCTCAGTCTATAATTATAACATTAGTTATGTCCATCTAGGTACTACGATTATAATACATATACCTCAGTCTATAATTATAACGTTAGGTATGTCCATCTAGGTACTACGATTATAATACATATACCTCAGTCTATAATTATAACATTAGGTATGTCCATCTAGGTACTACGATTATAATACATATACCTCAGTCTATAATTATAACATTAGGTATGTCCATCTATGTACTACGATTATAATACATATACCTCAGTCTGTAATTATAACATTAGGTATGTCCATCTAGGTACTACGATTATAATACATATACCTCAGTCTATAATTATAACATTAGATATGTCCATCTAGGTACTACGATTATAATACATATACCTCAGTCTATAATTATAACATTAGGTATGTCCATCTAGGTACTACGATTGCAATACATATACCTCAGTCTATAATTATAACATTAGGTATGTCCATCTAGGTACTACGGTTATAATACATATACCTCAGTCTATAATTATAACATTAGGTATGTCCATCTAGGTACTACGATTATAATACATATACCTTAGTCTATAATTATAACATTAGGTATGTCCATCTAGGTACTACGATTATAATACATATACCTTAGTCTATAATTATAACGTTAGGTATGTCCATCTAGGTACTACGATTATAATACATATACCTCAGTCTATAATTATAACGTTAGGTATGTCCATCTATGTACTACGATTATAATACATATACCTCAGTCTATAATTATAACATTAGGTATGTCCATCTAGGTACTACGATTATAATACATATACCTCAGTCTATAATTATAACATTAGGTATGTCCATCTAGGTACTACGATTATAATACATATACCTCAGTCTTTAATTATAACATTAGGTATGTCCATCTAGGTACTACGATTATAATACATATACCTCAGTCTATAATTATAACATTAGGTATGTCCATCTAGGCACTACGATTATAATACATATACCTCAGTCTATAATTATAACATTAGGTATGTCCATTTAGGTACTACGATTATAAAACATATACCTCAGTCTATAATTATAACATTAGGTATGTCCATCTAGGTACTACGATTATAATACATATACCTCAGTCTATAATTATAACATTAGGTATGTCCCTACGATTATGATACATATACCTCAGTCTATAATTATAACATTAGGTATGTCCATCTAGGTACTACGATTATAATACATATACTTCAGTCTATAATTATAACGTTAGGTATGTCCATCTAGGTACTACGATTATAATACATATACCTCAGTCTATAATTATAACATTAGGTATGTCCATCTATGTACTATGATTATAATACATATACCTCAGTCTATAATTATAACATTAGGTATGTCCATCTATGTACTACGATTATAAAACATATACCTCAGTCTGTAATTATAACATTAGCTATGTCCATCTAGGTACTACGATTATAATACATATACCTCAGTCTATAATTATAACATTAGGTATGTCCATCTAGGTACTACGATTATAATACCTATACCTCAGTCTATAATTATAACATTAGGTATGTCCATCTAGGTACTACGATTATAATACATATACCTCAGTCTATAATTATAACATTAGGTATGTCCATCTAGGTACTACGATTATAATACATATACCTCAGTCTATAATTATAACATTAGGTATGTCCATCTAGGTACTACGATTATAATACATATACCTCAGTCTATAATTATAACATTAGGTATGTCCATCTAGGTACTACGATTGCAATACATATACCTCAGTCTATAATTATAACATTAGGTATGTCCATCTAGGTACTACGATTATAAAACATATACCTCAGTCTATAATTATAACATTAGGTATGTCCATCTAGGTACTACGATTATAATACATATACCTTAGTCTATAATTATAACGTTAGGTATGTCCATCTAGGTACTACGATTATAATACATATACCTCAGTCTATAATTATAACGTTAGGTATGTCCATCTATGTACTACGATTATAATACATATACCTCAGTCTATAATTATAACATTAGGTATGTCCATCTAGGTACTACGATTATAATACATATACCTCAGTCTATAATTATAACATTAGGTATGTCCATCTAGGTACTACGATTATAATACATATACCTCAGTCTATAATTATAACATTAGGTATGTCCATCTAGGTACTACGATTATAATACATATACCTCAGTCTATAATTATAACATTAGGTATGTCCATCTAGGTACTACGATTATAATACATATACCTCAGTCTATAATTATAACATTAGGTATGTCCATCTAGGTACTACGATTATAATATATATACCTCAGTCTATAATTATAACATTAGGTATGTCCCTACGATTATAATACATATACCTCAGTCTATAATTATAACATTAGGTATGTCCATCTAGGTACTACGATTATAATACATATACCTCAGTCTATAATTATAACGTTAGGTATGTCCATCTATGTACTACGATTATAATACATATACCTCAGTCTGTAATTATAACATTAGGTATGTCCATCTAGGTACTACGATTATAATACATATACCTCAGTCTATAATTATAACATTAGGTATGTCCATCTAGGTACTACGATTATAATACATATACCTCAGTCTATAATTATATCATTAGGTATATCCATCTAGGTACTATGATTGCAATACATATAGCTCAGTCTATAATTATAACATTAGGTATGTCCATCTAGGTACTACGGTTATAATACATATACCTCAGTCTATAATTATAACATTAGGTATGTCCATCTAGGTACTACGATTATAATACATATACCTCAGTCTATAATTATAACATTAGGTATGTCCATCTAGGTACTACGATTATAATACATATACCTCAGTCTGTAATTATAACATTAGGTATGTCCATCTAGGTACTACGATTATAATACATATACCTCAGTCTATAATTATAACATTAGGTATGTCCATCTAGGTACTACGATTATAATACCTATACCTCAGTCTATAATTATAACATTAGGTATGTCCATCTAGGTACTACGATTATAATACATATACCTCAGTCTATAATTATAACATTAGTTATGTCCATCTAGGTATTCGATTATAATACATATACCTCAGTCTATAATTATAACATTAGGTATGTCCATCTAGGTACTACGATTATAATACATATACCTCAGTCTATAATTATAACATTAGGTATGTCCATCTTGGTACTACGATTATAATACATATACCTTAGTCTATAATTATAACGTTAGGTATGTCCATCTAGGTACTACGATTATAATACATATACCTCAGTCTATAATTATAACATTAGGTATGTCCATCTAGGTACTACGATTATAATACATATACCTCAGTCTATTATTATAACATTAGGTATGTCCATCTAGGTACTACGATTATAATACATATACCTCAGTCTATAATTATAACATTAGGTATGTCCATCTATGTACTACGATTATAATACATATACCTCAGTCTGTAATTATAACATTAGGTATGTCCATCTAGGTACTACGATTATAATACATATACCTCAGTCTATAATTATAACATTAGGTATGTCCATCTAGGTACTACGATTATAATACATATACCTCAGTCTATAATTATAACATTAGGTATGTCCATCTAGGTACTACGATTATAATACATATACCTCAGTCTATAATTATAACATTAGGTATGTCCATCTAGGTACTACGATTATAATACATATACCTCAGTCTATAATTATAACGTTAGGTATGTCCATCTAGGTACTACGATTATAATACATATACCTCAGTCTATAATTATAACATTAGGTTTTTCCATGTATGTACTACGATTATAATACATATGCCTCAGTCTATAATTATAACATTAGGTATGTCCATCTATGTACTACGATTATAATACATATACCTCAGTCTGTAATTATAACATTAGGTATATCCATCTAGGTACTACGATTATAAAACATATACCTCAGTCTATAATTATAACATTAGGTATGTCCATCTAGGTACTACGATTATAAAACATATACCTCAGTCTATAATTATAACATTAGGTATGTCCATCTAGGTACTACGATTATAATACATATACCTCAGTCTATAATTATAACGTTAGGTATGTCCATCTAGGTACTACGATTATAATACATATACCTCAGTCTATAATTATAACGTTAGGTATGTCCATCTAGGTACTACGATTATAATACATATACCTCAGTCTATAATTATAACATTAGGTATGTCCATCTATGTACTACGATTATAATACATATACCGCAGTCTATAATTATAACATTAGGTATGTCCATCTATGTACTACGATTATAATACATATACCTCAGTCTGTAATTATAACATTAGGTATATCCATCTAGGTACTACGATTATAATACATATACCTCAGTCTATAATTATAACATTAGGTATGTCCATCTAGGTACTACGATTATAATACATATACCTCAGTCTAAAATTATAACATTAGGTATGTCCATCTAGGTACTACGATTATAATACATATACCTCCGTCTATAATTATAACATTAGGTATGTCCATCTAGGTACTACGATTATAATACATATACCTCAGTCTATAATTATAACATTAGGTATGTCCATTTAGGTACTACGGTTATTATACATATACCTCAGTCTATAATTATAACATTAGGTATGTCCATCTAGGTACTACGATTATAATACATATACCTCAGTCTATAATTATAACGTTAGGTATGTCCATCTAGGTACTACGATTATAATACATATACCTCAGTCTATAATTATAACATTAGGTTTTTCCATCTATGTACTACGATTATAATACATATACCTCAGTCTATAATTATAACATTAGGTATGTCCATCTATGTACTACGATTATAATACATATACCTCAGTCTGTAATTATAACATTACGTATGTCCATCTAGGTACTACGATTATAATACATATACCTCAGTCTATAATTATAACATTAGGTATGTCCATCTAGGTACTACGATTATAATACATATACCTCAGTCTATAAGTATAACATTAGGTATGTCCATCTAGGTACTACGATTATAATACATATACCTCAGTCTATAATTATAACATTAGGTATGTCCATTTAGGTACTACGATTATAATACATATACCTCAGTCTATAATTAAAACATTAGGTATGTCCATCTAGGTACTACGATTATAATACATATACCTCAGTCTATAATTATAACGTTAGGTATGTCCATCTAGGTACTACGATTATAATACATATACCTCAGTCTATAATTATAACATTAGGTTTTTCCATCTATGTACTACGATTATAATACATATACCTCAGTCTATAATTATAACATTAGGTATGTCCATCTATGTACTACGATTATAATACATATACCTCAGTCTGTAATTATAACATTAGGTATGTCCATCTAGGTACTACGATTATAATACATATACCTCAGTCTATAATTATAACATTAGGTATGTCCATCTAGGTACTACGATTATAATACATATACCTCAGTCTATAATTATAACATTAGGTATGTCCATCTAGGTGCTACGATTGCAATACATATACCTCAGTCTATAATTATAACATTAGGTATGTCCATCTAGGTACTACGATTATAAAACATATACCTCAGTCTATAATTATAACATTAGGTATGTCCATCTAGGTACTACGATTATAATACATATACCTTAGTCTATAATTATAACGTTACGTATGTCCATCTAGGTACTACGATTATAATACATATACCTCAGTCTATAATTATAACATTAGGTATGTCCATCTAGGTACTACGATTATAATACATATACCTCAGTCTATAATTATAACGTTAGGTATGTCCATCTAGGTACTACGATTATAATACATATACCTATGTCTATAATTATAACATTAGGTATGTCCATCTAGGTACTACGATTATAATACATATACCTCAGTCTATAATTATAACGTTAGGTATGTCCATCTAGGTACTACAATTATAATACATATACCTCAGTCTATAATTATAACATTAGGTATGTCCATCTATGAACTACGATTATAACACATATACCTCAGTCTATAATTATAACATTAGGTATGTCCATCTATGTACTACGATTATAATACATATACCTCAGTCTGTAATTATAACATTAGGTATGTCCATCTAGGTAGTACGATTATAATACATATACCTCAATCTATAATTATAACATTAGGTATGTCCATCTAGGTACTACGATTATAATACATATACCTCAGTCTAAAATTATAACATTAGGTATGTCCATCTAGGTACTACGATTATAATACATATACCTCCGTCTATAATTATAACATTAGGTATGTCCATCTAGGCACTACGATTATAATACATATACCTCAGTCTATAATTATAACATTAGGTATGTCCATTTAGGTTCTACTATTATAATACATATACCTCAGTCTATAATTATAACATTAGGTATGTCCATCTAGGTACTACGATTATAATACATATACCTCAGTCTATAATTATAACGTTAGGTATGTCCATCTAGGTACTACGATTATAATACATATACCTCAGTCTATAATTATAACATTAGGTTTGTCCATCTATGTACTACGATTATAATACATATACCTCAGTCTATAATTATAACATTAGGTATGTCCATCTATGTACTACGATTATAATACATATACCTCAGTCTGTAATTATAACATTAGGTATGTCCATCTAGGTACTACGATTATAATACATATACCTCAGTCTATAATTATAACATTAGGTATGTCCATCTAGGTACTACGATTATAATACATATACCTCAGTCTATAATTATAACATTAGGTATGTCCATCTAGGTACTACGATTGCAATACATATACCTCAGTCTATAATTATAACATTAGGTATGTCCATCTAGGTACTACGATTATAAAACATATACCTCAGTCTATAATTATAATGTTAGGTATGTCCATCTAGGTACTACGATTATAATACATATACCTTAGTCTATAATTATAACGTTAGGTATGTCCATCTAGGTACTACGATTATAATACATATACCTCAGTCTATAATTATAACATTAGGTATGTCCATCTAGGTACTACGATTATAATACATATACCTCAGTCTATAATTATAACGTTAGGTATGTCCATCTAGGTACTACGATTATAATACATATACCCCAGTCTATAATTATAACATTAGGTATGTCCATCTATGTACTACGATTATAATACATATACCTCAGTCTGTAATTATAACATTAGGTATGTCCATCTAGGTACTACGATTATAATACATATACCTCAGTCTGTAATTATAACATTAGGTATGTCCATCTAGGTACTACGATTATAATACATATACCTCAGTCTATAATTATAACATTAGGTATGTCCATCTAGGTACTACGATTATAATACATATACCTCAGTCTATAATAAGTATCACAGTTTTGGAAATATTTGTTAAGACTGTCTCTCTGTCAAAAGTATTAATTCTAATTGTACATTTACAAGGTTATGAGATCTCTTTCTCGGACTAGGGAATAACTAAAAATTCTGTCTTTATTCTTACAACGACTAGAAGAATGTAAACTTTACATCCTTTAGTCTGACAAAGAAAAGGTTTACAACTTATACATCTCAATGTAAGACACATCTTACAAAAGATCTATGAACTAAGACTTACGATACAAAATGAATACAACCTTGTAGTAATTGGACTATGCGAAACGTTTCTTGATTGTAATGTACCCGACTGTGCTGTCTCTATTAGCAACTTTTCTTTGGAAAGATGAGACCGATCACAAGACATAGGTGGAGGGATAGTCATGTGCGTGTAAAAAAAACTTAACATACAAGAGAAGAACGAATTTTGAAATTTCTTTCTACTATAGAATCAATATGGATCGAGTTAAGTTTCCTCAATAGTCAAACTATCTATGTTTCTTAAGCATACCAACCTCAGTCTCCTCATGGATTGACCAATTGAAAACGAGTTAGAGGCTGCTGTATCTTCCAACATTGAAGTAATTATCATGGGAGACTTTAATATATGCTTTCTCTCTGATACGAACACTACATGGCTACATATGATACAACCACACAACCTTACACATGTCATAAATGTTCTAACAAGAGTAACAGCCTGTATTTCTACTATTATCGACCACATCTACACTACCCATCATACCAGTCTCGACGAGATAAATGTACAATGTGTCTCTATTAGTGATCACTATCCTATATGTGCATCTCGTAAGCAACAGATCGCAAGTAAAATACAGATGTTTCAAAAACTTTGCTGAAAATGAATTTCTCACTATCACTAAACATTAACTTTCCTATCTGGAACCACTGTTTTCTTACTATTCTAAATAAACAAGCTCCCATACGCATCACAAGAATTAAACGATAAAAACAACCAGAATGGTATACGAATGAATCGAAGAGGCACAACGCAAACGAAACTGCTATGATAAACATAAAGACTTTACCAGCTATCGTTTGTGGCAGAACAAAGTCAAATCACTCATTGTAAAACACAAACGCTCCTTTTTCAAAGAAGCAATCACATCAAACTCAGATAACAGATCCATCTGGAATCATTTACGAAATCTAACTTCAACGAAATTTACACCTCTTGCTCCATGTGAAATTTTAGTTGATGGCACTAGTTATACAGATGGGCTTGATACTGCAAACCACCTGAATCCCTTTTGTACTAATATTTATCAAACGATTGACATGTATAATCATACAGAACATAATTTAGACAATCCTAACAAATTCGTGAATGAAAGGGTACCCGATTATGTTAGTTTCAACAATCCCTTAATAACAATAAATAACACTTTAGATATTTTCAATCACGTTGACACAAACAAATCAGCTGGTATAGATGGATTTCACCCCAACACTCTAAACTGTCGACTTTATCAATCTCAGAGTTGTAACAAGAGGTAATTAACTGTTGTATGACTTCCTGTAAATTCCCAGAGTCAGTGAACTTCGCAAAAGTATTCGCAATTTATAAGGGAAATGAAAAGAATGATCCATCCAACTATTGACCCATATCTGTTCTATTTGTATTTCAGCCTACAGGTTTTCTCCAAACACAGATGCCTGGTTCACGTCGTATCTCAATAACATACAGCAGGTTGTTTGCACGGGTAAATATATATCCAAATCAAGTCATATCGTTAGTGGTGTTCCTCAAGGATCTATGTTAGGGTCTCTTCTTTTTCTACCATTTATCATTGACATAGCTTTGTATCCCGAGCACTCTAGCACTAATCTTTAAGCTGACAATTCAACATTGCATTTATCTGGCAAATCTTTAGACTCCATTAAAAATGAACTTCAAATCGACCTCATCAATGCATCAGTTTGGTGTCATCAAAACAACATGTATATCAACATCTCTAAAACGAAATGTATGACAATCGGAACAAGACAGCTTCTCTCTAATAACACGGATTTACTTCTAACTCAAAATGGCATAGACGTATCTAATTTTACCCCAAAAAAACTTCTTTGTATCTATATTATTTAACAACTCAGCTGGAATGAACATATCGATCACCTGTGTGAAATGGTGGTCAAAATAATGACTGTCAAAATTGCTTTCAAAATTGCTACCTCCCCAATCATTTGAACTTTATTTTTCGGGTTATATACAATCACTGATAGATTACGGCTGTACCTTATGGGGAAACACATCCAATTATAATCTGTCAGAATTGATAAACTCCAGAAAAGGGTGGCCCGAATAATATTGGAACTTCATGTTATGACTCCCTCGAATGTTTTGTTTTCACGTCTGCAATGGATACCTGTACAAGAATTTATTCTTTATTTTAAAGGAGTCATGCCATACAAGTCTTTAAACTGTGATTCTCCAGATTATATCCCTAACATAACTGAAATATGATCATCGAAAATTGAGCGTAATCTCCCATCGACGGCTAACATTGATCTCCAGATTCCGGGGTCGAAAACCAATCATTACAAAGGTTCATATACTGTATCAGCATCTGTTTTCCGGAATTTCTTACAACTGAGGATACGAAACTCAACATCTCTTGCTTCTTTAAATATCATTAAAGAAATTCTTTTTAGACTTGCTGTAATGACATGTTGAAATTTCTGAATATAAAACTTTTTAGCATCATATCCATAAATGACATGTCGAGAACTTATTCGATACATACATCGTTAATGTCGAGACCTTTCTCGATATTACATACATAATATTTTGTTTCTAATCGGTGGCTTGGCAATAGTGACCATGTGGGTGATCCACTCCCCTACCATCTCCACCCACCCACCAAAGATTAAAAGAGGCCTAGTAAAGGCGTTGGTGCTCCTTGAAAATATTATGTATGGTGGTTTCAAATCCCATTTACTACTATAGCTTCAGGAAAACATAAAACGGAGAAATGGCAGCGTTAACATAGGCAACGGTTTCATTCATCACATTCCAGCTAAGTTCTAACTGTTTTATTAATTGACAACAAGTATTGATATGTAATAACTCTTTTGACGTCAATACCGTTGCAACTGAATTTATTCAGTAAGCCGCTTGTTATATATATATATATATATATATATATATATATATATATATATATATATATATATATATATATATATATATATATATATATATATATATATATATATATATATATATATATATATATATATATATATATATATATATATATATATATATATTCTCCTTGACCATGTTTTCAGAGTTCCGTGCCCATCGTAATGAATTGTGATAGGATTAAATACTAGTTAGACATTATAGAAGATGTTTAAAGGAGTTGCAATAACAATTTACGAGTTGCAGAGAGCGGTGGTATATATTACTAATAGCAACGGCAGGGTTTTTGGTTTGCTTTAGTTTACTGTTAAATATCGATTTGTAGCAATATTCTTTTATTTATAATTAACTATTTAGAATTTAGCCCATTCTACTCTTCAAAGTTGTATTTGTCTTTGTTCAGGTTTGTAGCCCTTACGGGCTCGGGGATGTGGAATAACCCAATTTGCCCTTCTGTACAATGTAATGGGTGACTGAAAGGTAGGAGACACGGTGGCCCATTCGATGCCATTAAGGGCTGACAAACGAAAGAATACGGGTAAGAATCCAACCTTCCTGTGAGCGTGGGTTTGCTACCCTGTTATCCTTGTGCAAAGCACTTTGTTCCAGTTGCTTCGGTGATAAATAAAACATGTGATGGTGTGCTGTAAAACATCTAAGACCTCAAACGTTTGATATGACAACATGTTAGTTCGTTTTTTGTTGTGAGTTACAAATACATGTATATTATTCTTATTGTTTCGAATCCACTATGCATTTCTGACATGTGATTGGCTATAACCTGCCATATGATAACGATATGTTACTTTGCACACACTGGTAAATTATGGAGATTTCTTTCAGTTCCCATCCATACTCTAGTGCTTTCAGTTTGCCTGTATCAACTCCTTGCAACATCACAATAACAACAAGCCTCCACCCCCGTAAAATTAGATCAAAGTTTTCCAATCCCAGACAAAATCTCCATTCAGAAGCTAAAACGTTATCCTAACTGCATCCAAACACTCACCTCTGTAGCCAAACAAAGCATATGACAGACTTGACAATCAACGTAAGAACGTAAGATCGGCAAATCTCAGTGAAAATGGACAAAAGCTGGGGATAGTTCAGTAAACAGTCATGGCGACCTCGTAACCCCTTTTGTTGTGATTATGTACGGGTATGTCATCGTTGTTTGCCAATGGTAGCAGATGGACGAAATTAAAGAAAAACTGTGTGCTACCTAAAGTCAAACGGTGCTGATTTGACGACAGAATAGAGACAACTGTAGTCATCAGTTTAAAACAATCACTGCTGTGTTTTTATCGAAGTGTAAAGTTTCTCTACTTACGCACAAAGTTACCATAAGATCCCCGGACAGTTTTCCTTTGTGAGTTATTGGATCAATTTAATTTTTTCTTAAGTACCTACGCACGATCATTTAATAGTAAAGTAACGTTTCTTAACTAACAGAAACACACATTTTATCATATATTAGACACATGTAAGTCTCCACAACCCAGAATATTTTATTGTAATTTGTGTATGTTTCAACTTTCACTTTTTGTAAAATTTTCAATTCTTGGCCTAACATGCAAACATGTAAATTGTGGAATATTCCTTACAAGTAATTGAATCATTCTGATGCCCTTCACACAAATTTATGTTTAAATATCTTAATTCTTCCTCCACAAAAGTCTGGTTACACACAAAAACGTTTAGAAGCCGCCACCGGGACGAAAGCAAAGCTAGCGTCTTGAAAAGTAAGGATGCTTACAAATGGTTCAATTCTTGCCAAAATGTGATGTAAGGCAGCCATGCAAAGAATCCGATTAAATAGCCAAATGCTGTCTTTTTATATTTGTTTGATTATATTTTATAATTATTCGTGTATGTAGCGCTCAGAAAATATGCAAACATCGTTGTAGTTGTATAAATCGTGATTGCAGAAGTTAAACAAATACAAGCAAGCTGTATTAAATATATCGTCCAATCAGAATGATTTCAGATACCCACTAAAAAGTTGCAAGTCTTTCGTATTTATAACTCAGTAATATCTGTTTGGAGTTGCACATTTTATCGTCAAGTTATGCTATTGGTACTCGTGGAAACAATTTAATGGAAGACCACATGAAATTCAAAACGTTTTTTGACGCAATTTCTGAAGCAAAAAGCAAACTGCTCAGCATTCGATTGTCGACACTAGCTGCTTTCACATGCTTTTATATAATTTCGACTTGCAGAAATATATTTTCGTTAACTTGACAGTTTGTTATCAATAAATGTCGTCTTACCTTGGCAAATGTTAAGATCAAAACGTGTTAATCTATTACACATTACCTGAAGCATAATATAAGTGTCAGAGTTTCAGAGTTTTTATATTTCACAGACTTCCCCATAGTTAGTTTTTGTTGTGACTTTTTTATATGTGTAACGCCTACGTCACACATAATGGAAACTTTTAAGATTGGGAGCATCGCAATATAACCACGGAAAGTAATGAATTTATATATATATATATATATATATATATATATATATATATATATATATATATATATATATATATATATATATATATATATATAAATAAGGTGAGGTGGATAAATAGATACATAGTCTTTCAGATTAAATATCTCTATGTATTGCGCCTTTTCTTCTTGCTTGTCTGGAATTCTGTGAAATATGTTTGTTTGATATCTCGTCACGAACACGTTGGTGCCAGAGATCCTCATTGCTTTAAACAACGATTCATCAACATTGGAGCCGGTGATTTCGTCTGAATGCATTCTGACACGATGAAACAAAGATGAAAAATACTCCCACAGTTATTAGATCGTGAGTCAGCTTCCCTTCGGACTTTCTCTGCAGGAGATTCTGCTAACTGCCGTAAAGATAAAACGTTATCAATGTGTATCAACATCTACAACTGTAAAAAGCTGAGGCATAGTTTGTTTAGAGTAATTTTATTAAGACAAAAACAATAATTGCAGTGTCTGTATATAATAAATGCTTACAGAAAACGTGTACATTTATCTTGATACCTTGTATATATCTGTACCTGAGATTCGTCTCTGTCATGGAAGAAAATGATATAAGACACTTGTCATGAGTACAAAGTGTGTTAAAGAAAAGTACCAGATTTTTTCATCTGTTTATAAATTAACTAATATCTTTTATGTTACTTGAGACTTTTTAGGAAAGTAAGTTAAATAGTAGTAGTGGAAAAAAGCTGTTCCACATATTAGTTGAGCTAAATGCATTCTGGGAGGTAAATGTTCTGTTGTTTATGCCATATGTTTGTTCATTGCTTGTTCATGGTTCAGCAGTCCTGCACGATGCACTCGGTTATAATTTCCTGTCGCATTGTTTATTTTGACTGGTACAATGATATATTTATACAATTTTGTTTTGCAGGCCTCAGGTTATATGGTAAAATAATAGGATTAATTTTTTAGTCATTGTGAAAGAATCAATAGCAAAAGTTGAATTTTATGTGGCATGCTTATTAAAAGACAACCATTTAAAATACATTTTTTTATATCTTGAACTGAATTTTCCACTGTTAATATTTGTTCTATACGTTATCCAAGTATTTACAATGATTTTGTAAATTCCAGAAAACATTCAAGTCAGTTGTAAGTGAATTGGTATCTGAGAAGAAATTTATGTTAAATTGTATTGAGTAATTCTATATGCATGGTTAATTTGTAAGCTTACTAGATTCCTACACATTGTAAGCTTACTATAGTCCTACACATTGTAAGCTTACTAGAGTCCTACACATTGTAAGCTTACTAGAGTCCTACACATTGTAAGCTTACTAGATTCCTACACATTGTAAGCTTATTAGAGTCCTACACATTGTAAGCTTACTAGAGTCCTACACATTGTAAGCTTACTAGATTCCTACACATTGTAAGCTTATTAGAGTCCTACACATTGTAAGCTTACTAGAGTCCTACACATTGTAAGCTTACTAGAGTCCTACACATTGTAAGCTTACTAGAGTCCTACACATCAGTATATCAACATTCAGACCTGGTCTAATGTTAGTTAATTAAACTTTGATCTCTCCTGATTAGCCACACTGTTGTTGTGATTACACCCGCTCCAAACACACATCAACATAACATTGATATTGCTAGTATCATTCCAGAATATAAATGAAAGTTTAGGAACTATTTCTTTTGTAACGGACTACATTTACTTCTCAAGAACCTTATTTACTTGAATATATATATATTTTTTCTGTTAAGTGTGCTGGAAAAGTTTATACAGCTTTATTAGTATCATAGCATTTCAATTATGCGCTTGTAACCTTTGAAATTTCCAAATCTCTTCTTTGCATACAAGCAGCAATGAGAATGAAAGTTTAAACTGTCCCAACACTATGGTGGTAAACAAAGAAAAACATGCGGTTGCACAGAATTTAAAATCTTTAAAGAAATGCATTCAGTCGTAACCCACAATGTAAGTAATGCAATGCTTGTTTTGCCGCAAAATAGTCACTCTTCTAAAAGAGTAATAACACTTGTTGTTTTGCATACAAAGATTTTCCATCAATCCATTTTACTAGATGATACCTACATATGTGATAAGTACACAGCTTTTGACATAAATGAGTTTGAGCCATATTCCTAATTTGGCAGGGTACAGTTTCGTAAATTGGACCCTGTCATATTTCTTAACACAAGGCTATCGCGTGCCTTTCTCAGATATTGTTGTTTACTAATTAAATATATGGATATATTTGCTTATTAGGCATTTCGGGCTTGTGTTTTTCTTTACATTGATGTGAGGCCCGTACACCTTCCCTGGTTACGCTGCAGGATAAAGATAGTGAAATACCAATAGACGGCTTTGAAGAAGAGCTTGCGCCTTCCCCCCCCCCCCATCAGCAAACATGTGGGTAAGCGGAACATCTATATTTTAAAAAAACGGCCTAGATGACATCTTCTTTTAATTGGATTAACCTGCATAGTGCACGCTGTTTTGCAAAATTATCACCTATGAAATGGGCTAGTTATTGCACTTTGAGCATAACATGTTGGCATATGACCTTCGGACGTGAAAAATCCCGGTGCAAATTTTGGGTCGGGGTCTATAATCCTATTTTGCTATGGCTGACATTGACATCTCTGGTCAAGTGATTACTATTTACATGTTTTGTTTTAATGCAGCTATCCCAATATATAATCCTTTTTTATACCACAGTTGTGTATTTAATGTTATAATTTTTACACTTGGCATATGAATGCGGCATTAAAGTTGTGCATACGCTGCACCCGTAAGAAAACCTAATATTTTTTATTAGTGCAGTCATACACATCTGTTATAGTTGTCTGTTTTTTTGTACCTATGTAAGCAATTATTAAGCATTAGCTTCATTATATTTCCATCCATTTTTCCACATTTCACTTAGTGCTGTATGTCATACACATTTGAAGTCATTGTAACTTTTTATACTTCTCTGTTAGAACTATTTTCGTCATGACAAAGTCATGATCATTGACTTTACACCATGACAAAGTCATGATCATCGACTTTACGCCATGACAAATTCATGATCATCGACTTTACACCATGACAAATTCATGATCATTGACTTTACGCCATGGCAAAGTCATGGTCATTGACTTTATGCCATGACAAAGCCATGATCATTGACTTTACGCCATGGCAAATTCATGATCATTGACTTTACGGCATGACAAAGGCATGATATGATCATTGACTTTGCGTCATAACAAAGTCGCATATTTTGGGTTGAATGTTCTAGCTATTGGAACATAATGGGATTATAATATATTTTCTTGCTCTTTTTGTAGGTGTCAAGGTTTGTACCATTATTGTAATAAATATTAATCATATTTCAGTACAAACACATAAAAACTGCTTACCATGTCAACATGTATTTTTAAAAGTAATTTAACTCCACAGGAACAGATACTCTTCAGAAAAAAACATAAATATACATAGTGTTGCGAATGGTGGATGCCATCTATGGAATGGTCTTGCAAATCGCATTGCTTTTGGCATATTGTTGGCTATATTTCGGGTGCGAAGAATGAAACTTTTAGCACAAGTTTAGGTTTCTACGTTCGTAATCCCACTGTAAAGTTGACATCAGATATTGTTTTCTATAAATTCAAGTACTTTCTACGCATTGTATCACACGTGGGCGATAATACGAAATATGTCAATGTTATGAGTATATTTTGAAAGATCTAGGTTGAGTTATGAAAGTTTATTCATTGCTTCTTCATGGTTCAGCAGCCCTGCACGATGAACATGCATATAACTTTTATCACTTTTGATTGACTTGTAAAAAAGTTTTGGTAGCAAGACTTCCTCGATAATTCTTTTGATATCTACAATGTTAGCTGTCAAAAGAGCGGGTCATTCATTTCTTTTGGCATACCGATTCCGTTAGTCAAAAGCTAAGTTACTCTGTCTTTATCAACTGCAGGTAAAGTAAATGTCGTGTCGTTCATGAATGTACTCAAAGGAAAAATATTTTCAGTTATGGGATTGAAACATTCTAATTCGTTAATACAGTTTATGCATTTCACTTTATACACAGTTTCACCTCTAAAATTCTCATGTTTTCACTTAATATTAAACGTACATTAGTATCACTTGTTTTATTCTTTTCTTTTTGCAGGTCTCAGTTTGCATGATACACTATTAGGATTAATTTCATGCTGAAGGAAGCAATAGCTTGAACCTCATCCAGATACTCATTCTGATCTATATGCGCAAAAGAGACTTGACGGAATCACTTTAGCTTTCATAATGTTTTATGGTACGCATATTAAAGGACAGGCATTTAAAATACTTTTATCTTGAGCTGAATTTGCCACTGATAATATTTGTTCTTTATTTTATCTTACTATTTATTATGATTGTGCACACTCCGACATTCAGTAAAGTCGGTTGTAAATGAGTTGGTGTCTGAAAAGCAATTTCTCTGTTAAACTATATGGAGTAATTATATATGTATGGTCAATTACAGTGGCTATATATGAAATAATCTATCTGATATAGTACTTTGTAAGCTTACTAGAGTCCTACACATCATATTCCGACATGGGCTAATGTTAGTTAATTAAACTTTGATCCCTCCTGATTAGCTAGACTATTGTTGTGATTACACCAGCTCCAAACACACACCAGATAACAGTAGTGCTGCTGTTAGCATCCCCCAAATAAAAATAAAAGGACTGTTTATTTATAACAAACTAAAATTACTTCTAAAGCTCATTATTTGCTTGAATGCGTCGCTTCTTTCTGTTAAGTATACTAGAAGAGTTAATACAACCTTTTCATATCTGTCTTTAACAACCAGCATAACATTTCTGTCGTTCCCCTCTAACATGCGAAACTTCTAAATCCCTTCTTGGCAATCTAGCAGCATTTTAAACGAAGGTTCAATCAATCCTGATGCTACAGTGGTAAACAAAGACAAACAACATACGAGGTTGCACACAATTTGACATTTTTCAAGAATTTCAGTCGGACATAACTCACAATGTAAACAGTTCAATGCTTTTTGCCGCAAAGTAGTTTAAAAGCTTAATACCATCTTTTGTTTTGCATTCAAAGATTTCCTATATACCATTTTACTGTGCACTATACACATATGTGATATGTACACAACTTCTGACATAAAGTGTTGAGCCAAACTCTAAATAGAACAAGTTATTGTTTCGTAAATTGGCCCCTGTCAAATTTCTTAGCTTAAGGCCATGATGTGCCTTTTTCAGCTATTCTTATATACTAATTAAAGTTATGGATATATTTGTGAACTAGGTGTTTGGGACTTGTGTCGTTTTTTAAATTCGATATGACGCATATACACCTCCTATAGTTAATCTGCAGTATGTAGATAGTCGGCTGCGAATAGGAGGTAGTCCCTACCCCTGCCCCCCCCCCCAGCAGTAAATATGTGTGTTCAGAGCAAGTATAATATCTATATAAAAAAACTAATTGGATGGCAACTATTTTCAACTGCATCAACCTGTTTAGCTCACTCTGTTTTGCAGAAGTATCACATAGTTGTGTTTGCATAGGGAGCATCACATGGTGTCAAAAATACCTTCGGACGTGAAAAATAAAAGCCTTCTTATGCTATGACTTGTCATCTACGTCTTAGGTCAAGAGATAATATTGTTTTGCTTTCTTTTAATATTGCTATCCATAAATATGGACAAGTTTACCTCATTTGTGTATTGTTTTACGATTTCTTGTACTAGATCGGTGAATGCGGCATTACATATGTGCTTAAAAACTCACTTTCACCCATAAACACACCGAAACTTGTGAAATTTGGAGAAAACCCAGTCCCAATATTTGGTTCACATGAGTCATGCTTGTCTTTATAATACTAATTCAAGGTCATGTATTTATTTTCTTCCCTCTTACGTGACCTCAGATCAAATTAAGAGGTCAGGTTTTTCAAGACAAGGAGGGACATATACAATGTTGTTTTGTCGTTTAAAAATGCATAATAAAATGTATACGACATTATCGAACGTTTTCAGTTCATGGACCTTACAATTATTTCCACACGAATAATTGGTGGGGGTGCACTTCTCACTACGTCCGGTAGTTCATGAAGTTCATTGCTCTCATCAATGCTATTTCCGGCCACAATATATGTACAATATAATAACAACTGACTTAATAACTGTGGTACGTGGTATGTTCATTGCTTATAAAATAAGGATTCTGATGATACAGATAAAAACAGCGAGATGGAATCATAATTATGTTGCAAACAGGTATTATCGTGCAGATCGGAGTGTACTTGGTGTTAACACTAATGCACAACTATTAATGCAGTTTGATGTTTTGTTTGAAAATTTCGGCACGCACATATGCATATATAAACTTTATTTCTCTTTTTAATCAACTCTTATTACAGGTTTCGTAATATAGTCACATGGAATAGATTTACAGTCGTCGATATCAAGCTTCTTTAGTCATGGTCAGTAATAGTACATGTCTCTAGTTATTACTGTTATACAATTACAAGTACAAGATCTTAAATGTCACGTGACATTACTAATCTATTAAGAATGTATGCTACCAATTGTATGCAGCGAGTACATGAAATCGGCGACAATTTAAAAAAAAAATGATGATTTATTTATTTTGGTCTATTTAGAAGACGTCTCCTATTTTTCAGATACAAGATGTCTTAAAAAGAAATAGAGCTCTGAAAAGGATCACACGTACAGTGACATTTTTTCAACAGCTTTGACAATCTATTGCAGATGTTCTGTAGTTGCTTTATATCTAAGGTTTTCTGTATTTATTGGAAATAGCAGTAAAGTTGATGTTTATGTCTGAGTTTAGAAGAAAACAAACACTGAAAGAAAACTTAGAAAAACGATTGGATAAAATTTTAATGTGTGTTTGAAAATGAAGAATGAAACCGCATCAGTTTTACTTAAGTGGAAAGAAGCACGTTCGTGTAATATTGGTGATCCCATGACATCCATGCCTGCACAGCAGTTTAGTTATAAGACAAGGGTCTTATCATCGGATAACATATTAAAAACATGTTTGCACTAATAATGAGCAAAGCAGAAAAACATCTATAAAGAGTGGGTGGGATGATGACAAAATGCTGAATATGCATTGTCCAATTTATATATTTCTTCAGCATCTGCACGGGCAAGGGGACTGATTGTTCAAGAACTAGATAGATGAGAATTTAAAGGGTAAACTTGAAGAGTTAAAGCTCGTATATACAAATATTGCAGTATTAGATCCTTTCGCAGGGCGATTTTTTTAAATATTGTTTTTCATGTGTAAATTAATATAAATAAATAAACGGTAGGCTTCTTGTTTTTATTGTTATAACAAAGTAATTTTTGACATGACACTTTAACTGAAAGCATGACCGCAATCTTATGTCAGATATAGAGTCCTTCCTCAGTGAAACTATATACCGCATCCGTGAAGTCATCAAATCCATGTGATCTTGCTGGCTGCACATAAAAGTCAACCAAGGAGACACCACTGTGATTGAATTACATGTATCAAATAAAGAGACAACACCACAACTGAAATATATAAATGTAAGACAATGAGACAATACCACGAATTAAATGTTTAAACTCCAGAAAAGGCGACAACATCATAACTAAAATGTTAGATGAATATATCTATAACCGACATATAATAAATAAAATGGCTCACAACAGGGATTATTTTTATTTGTTCTACGTATTATTCCTAACAAGCTGCATAGATCTGACCGCAACTCTGGATCTGTGCAATTAGCCTCTTAGGAGAGAATCTACGGTACTAAAGTCTGTCAATACTAATGACTGCGCATGCACGTAATTCCACACGTGTAGACGTTTAAGTAATACCACACATTTAGACGTGCACTAAATACTACACGCATAGACGTGTACGTAATACCACACACAACGACGTGCACGTAATACCACACATGACGACGTGCACGTAATACAACACTGTCCACGTGAACGTAATTCAAAACATGTAGACGTGCAAATAATACCACACATGTAGTCGTGCACGTAATATCACACACGTAGACGTGCAGTTACAACCACACATATAGACGTGAACGTAATACCAAATGTCGGCGTGTACGTAATACCACACAAGTAGAGGTACACATAATGTCCCTTATATAGTATGAAACTTTATTAAAACTTAATTTTTGCAATTAATCATCTCAGTTTCTCTGGCTGATTCCTCTGCAAAAACTTTAATTCTTATAATGAACAAAAAGCATATTGCAAACTCCGACGGCTTTAAAGGTACTCTCAGACTGGTATGTATATATGGCCAGTTTGGATAAAATGCATATATGTAAGTCTCTGTCAATTCGTATAATTTGGAAGTGGGTTAATCTTTTAAAGATTGTCACGACGCGATGGATGATGAGCCCTGTTAATCCATGTTAAGGAAGACCGTTGTTTGCAATTGTTGAGTTGGAAAGCATAAATGTGTGACAGCGCAGATACAGCAGTCTGCATGAAAAACTGAAAATCCACAAAGCCGTTGTGTTGCCGATCATGTAATATGCTGGGTACAGACTCTATATCTAGAACCTGAAACATTTTCTCATTGACTGCCTTAGGAAACTGTTGAGGATCAGATGGCAGGAAAAAAACTGAGGTTCTCACAGGGGTTAAGGTCCCAAGCATGCACAATCTGCTGCTGAAATATGCAGGCTACGTCACAAGAAGATCTATTGCGAGATGAAGTAGGGACAGCGATCTCAGGGTGGTCAGTGAAAACACTTTAATGATTCCATCAAGCCATCCTTTAAACATATAAACAGTAAACCTTATTCTTGGGAGAATCTCGCAGAGAATCTTTCCACCTGGCGCAATCACCTTCATACTGGACCTTCATACATTGAACTGAGGAGAATTGCATAGGTAGTGCGGAAGCGAGAGAAAATTAAATCTCTGAACTGCAGAACATCTTGTTAACCAGCCATCCAAGTAGCATTTCCTGTGCAGTGTGCCACATATATTTCAGACTACAAATTGGCCTGCTCGGCCACGCATGTACTCACAGGAATCGAAGTAGTTAGTGATGCCATAGTCGTGATCAAACTCGAAGGATGAATAACATATGCGTATGCATAAGAGTCACCTTTGCAAGATACCATACAATACAATTATGTGCTAAGTGAGTCAGCATTGGAATTTGCCATTTGCAAGAGGGATTCGTTTATGCAGCAAATTGACATTTGTTTTATTTAAACAGATATTAGAATCTCACCTGAAGCATATATTAAGTACGTGATTGGTTAATACATTGTTTGATATACCTTCACGATATCGCTAATCGCCCTGCTTGTTTCAAATACAACATTAAAACATCTACTTTAAAATGCCGTTGAAACAAACGTTTACGCTTCGTACATGTAACTCCATGGTGTATGTGGAAATGGTCTTGCCATAACCTTTGAGGTAAGACCTCATATTTGCTTTCTCCCTTGGCGTTGAGGCGATCAGGAGTGCAATCATCGATAAGTAAACATATGTTCTATAACATCTTTGAAGAAAATTAGAGAATTAGTGTGATATTTACAAAACTGGAATAAAATATTTTAAGATAATTAAATTTCTCTTGCGCGAATGAGCATAAAACTTCCGATATAAAATTCAAAAGTTCGAAGAAAAAGGAACTACATGGTCTGGATCACTTAATATTAGTGGCAAATATCACCAGGCTTGTAAATAAGTAATATATACAATACTTATCGTCATCGAAGTAAGAAAATGGAGGGGGTAAGTGCTTCGTCATTGACAAAATAAATTCATTAACAGAAGTGAATTGACGTTATTACTCGTAAATGATAATTTTGTGATAGGATTTTATGTCATCAGCTTTCGAAGGAGGCACTGTTAGATAATATTAATAAGACAACGTTATTATTATCATCAGGTATTCTTGATGTAGTACTCGCACATGATCCGGAATGTAATGAAACGTACACATTAAACATGTTCCGTGTTTCGGCAGCAGTATAAAGTATACATCGAGTCCAGCTGCAAAGTACGCAGAACAAGATCCGCCATCGCATGATTAAATGCGTAAAGGAACGATGTAGAAGGGCATACCCAAATCATGAGTATTATTGTGTGGACCTTACTTTTCCCTCTGATAGACTATGGTATAATTAATAGTTGTCTAAAAGTTGGGATACACCACAATTTTTGTTTCTTTATTTTGTGCTGCGTTTGATGCTATTCTAGAGAAGACATTTTAAAAATTTACTTTTTGCAATAAGATCTACTTATCATTGCCTACTAAACAATTAAGCATTACTAATAAAAGATCGTGTAAATTAGTAAAATAAACAATTAGGCATTACTAATATAAGACCATGTAAACTAGTAATATAAATAATTAAACATTACTAACGTAAGACCCTGTAAACTATTAATATAAACAATTAACCATTATTAATATAATACCATGTAAACTATTAATATAAACAATTAACCATTATTAATATAATACCATGTACACTAGTAAAATAACCAATTAAACAATAATAATGTAAGATCCTATAAACTAGTTAAAAAAAACAATTAAGTATTACGACTGCAAGACCATATAAACTAGTAAATTAAACAATAAAGCATTACTAATATAAGACAATCTAAATTAGTACAATAAACAATTAGGCATTATTAATGTAAAGACCCTATAAACTAGTAAAATAATCAATAACACATTACTAATATAAGACCCTGTAAACTGGTAATATAAATAATTAAGCATTACTAATGAAATACCGTGTAAATTAATAAAAAAAAAACAATTAAGCATTACTAATGTAAGACCTTATAAACTAGTAAAATAACCAATTAAGTATTACTAATGTAACATAATGTAAACTAGTAATATAAACAATTGATTATACATTGCAAGGGCATTACAAGTAAATAACGCTAACCATATTAATAGATTTAGTTAAAACTCTGAGGTTGTTCGTTATGAAACTGAACATTGGTCATTATTGACAACAATACATACAAATTTCTTCCATCCCTCAAGAAGTAACACATGTTGAATATGCAACCTTCATCAATTATTATTATTATTATTATTATTATTATTATTATTATTAGTAGTAGTAGTAGTAGTAGTAGTAGTAGTAGTAGTAGTAGTAGTAGTACTTGAATCCACTTTATGCATTGTTGTGCATATTATATATATATATATATATATATATATATATATATATATATATATATATAATATTATTATTATTTGAGTACACATTATCAGTGGTTGTGCATATCATAATTTCTGTTCAATGAAACTTATTTATCAATATTATATTGAATTTAGATTTTTTATTGGAATTAATAGAATGACAAGGAACAACTTCAAAATCTGTAATAAAATTTCTGAATGTTTGTTAATAGCGCCATCAGGTTCTTTGCACTAGACTAATAATTTTCACTGACAAAATATCTACTCTTGTTACGGAAACATATGGTAAAGCCTAACAACGTGGTCTTCATACCTGATTACTCATTTTCACGCACACGTGGGAGCAACAGCTTTCTGTGTAGCGTTCTCTGATTTACAAATTAGCCTTCATCATCCACCTTTCAGTCATGCATGTGTGTTCGACAACTTAGATGTATTTTGCTGATTATCGAGAACATTATTGTGTCAGTCTGTCTTGATTACAGGTTACTTTGCTAACGATAATTTTGTCTTAATAATATTGCTATTATCTTCATTGTCCATACATCATTCATATAATAAATTTGAATATATCGACTTCGTGTGATGTTATACACATGTTATATTTATGGATAGTTGAGGATAGATATATCTGGATGTTTCTAAAGTTCGCAAAAGTATCATCAGTTGAATGATACAACATTCCATTATGCTCTGAGTAAATATTTTAAATCACCAACTGGGTAGGAAATAATTTACATTATTAATTGTGTAATAAATAATAAATAGGTTGGATATAAATATAATATTACTCAAAATAAATCTTGCTTCAATCAGATATTCAGTTAAACTATAGTGACTACTTAATGAAAATGATATGTATGTAGAAATGGGCTACATTTTTCTAAATAATATACGGTAATTTAGGAAGAAGTAATATTGTATACTTTTTTCCCTTGTAGGTTTAAACTCTCAAACATTATTTTATTAAATCAAGGAAAATGATGCAGAAATTGAGACACCATTTTTATGTTTCAAAAAGAAAATGAAATCCAGCAAACATAATGTGTCACGTACTGTATAAATGGGTGTGATTTTAGGATGTATAAACTCTATAATTCAAAATGTTCTCACATTGCTTTGATGAGATGAAACTTTATCGTGTAAGTTGCGAGATTTGATACCAAGGAAATAATGAAAAATTAATGTTTAGTGAAAGCGCGAGCAGGTGCAGGATCCGATTTTGTGGTTTGTGATGATTTCTTGCCCACCAGGAGTTAAACTATATCAGTTTCGTGGTATTAGTGTAAAGAACATTTAGGTCTGTGCCCTTGGGACAGGCTTTTACTAGAATATTTTCCACAGAACGTAAATGTTAACAGAACAGCACTGACAAAACAAATCGCCTCGGCCCACTCTCTGAATGCTCAGACTGGTACATTACAGCAGGACTTGAAGAGCTATTACCTTCGGATACGTTCAGCGTGTTACCAAAATGAGGTTAAGGACGAGTCTCGCGTTTATTGATTTTTTTGGTGTATGTATTATATTTGAGAAAATCCCGTCTGGATATTATATATATATACAAAGTGTACGAGGGATTAAATATACTCGTAATAAAATAATACGGAATTTTTGGACAAATATGTGTATATGTGTGTGCGTGTGAATAAAGTTAAATAATCACAGCAACTGTACAGTCTGCGGGTTTCCTTCTATTTTAGTGAATAAAACGAATATTTATTGTTTTCATTAATAGATATAGATCACATGACTAATAGCACATTCACTACTATGCATGAAAGATGAACAAATATGGCGGCAATTATTTGTCCCGCTCAGATGTCATGATTTAAAAATGAAAACAAAATACAAATGTTTACCACTTTTGACCAATTTTTAATATTTAGTGACTGAATACATTTGATAAAATTGTGTTTAGCATTTATTAACCTTCGGCTGAAAGAGATCTAGATGTAGCCGATCTCCCGCTATATAAACAAGTTGATAACCCACCCACCCACCCAATTAGCAAAACATTTTGTTTTACTCACGAAATTAAGCTGAAATAATGTAATAAAGACAGGACAATAATTACGATAATTTTGCTCTGAATCTTCCTCAAGAAGACAAAGATAACATTTTGATGGATCCAGATGAAATTAATTATTTTATAAATGTATTAGTCATGAACTGTGGTCAGTTTTATTTAATATACGTGCCAGTAATCGCCTCCAGTAATTGTACTTCAGGAGAAAGTGAATGGCCTCCAGTTTTCAGAGGACAAACTTCTTCAAGCCAAGGTTCAAAATGTTCTCTGAGACAGAACCTAATCAGTCTGATGAGAACATATATTCGGAATCAACCAAACGAAACAACCAAATGGGTACTCAGCTCTTCAAGGATTAGCATGGACACTCGGAATCAACCGAGTGAAACAACCAAATGGGTGCTCAGCTCAAGGATTGGTATGGTCACAAGATAACCAAATGGGTGCTCAGCTCTTCATAGATTGGCGTGGTCACAAGATAATGGCTAAGAACAGAGTGTATGTTTGCAAACAACAATTCCTTCTTTATTGCTCATTTCCTCATTATTATTATTATTATTATTATTATTAGTAGTAGTAGTAGTAGTAGTAGTAGTAGTAGTAGTAGTAGTAGTAGTAGTTGATGTAGGCGTTGTAGTAGTAGTAATAACAATAACAAAAATAATTAATAATAAACAATAATAACAACAATACAATTCTGATAGACAATTCAAGCCATGTCAAGATGAATGTTATTATTGAATTTATATTAAATCGTATGTCGTATGAAGCTATACAACCGTTTGAACCCTGGAAATTCATGGAAAGTTCTCTATGACAACAATATGCACACCAGGATATGTCACACCATCAGCTGTTGACTGTAATTGGTGTATTTTGGGTTTTCTCTTGTACATTATCTTCTGAATGCTGATTTTTTAAAAAATCTCTTTCAACATCAAACAAAAAGATGCAAATAAATCAAGCAGCATTAAAAGTTTACATCCTAAACAATATTAAAGACTAAATTCTTCGTATATCTCCTTGTATGATTCTGTACATAATTTTAATAATAATAATAATAATAATAATAATAATAATAATAATAATAATAATAATAATATACTTTCCACACCGAACACACATTGCTATTACCTCTGCAATTAATGGGATGTGGGTGTGAAAGTGACCTAGATCAGGATCAATGTTGACAGATACATTTTTCAATTCCCGCACGTGTACCTTTAAAAAGCAGCCGCAAAACCGCCCAATTTATATATTAAAATCTGAAGAGTAAATTAAAACCAAATACAATAAATTAAGTATCACTACAAACATTTATTCATCTGTAACTTCAATGTATTCCTCAGGTAGAAAGTCTTCGTCGTGATCAGCAGATTCAGTTGTCGCATAAATTTTCGAATTGTAATTACTCAGCATTGCTGTAAATGGGACTAATCCGTTGCAACAGATCCCGTTGCGCTTCATATAGCATCGAATGCGTAACAAAGCTTCCATCATGCCTTGCCCCATCCTGTTTCTTACTTTCGTTTTAATCAGATTCATTTGAGAGAAAGTTCTTTCGACGGCTGCATGCAAGGCAATGCCAACACACATAAGGCGAAATGTCACAGCTGTAGAAAGTTAAAAACTCCGCAAGCGTCAGTATAATTTACTACAGTTATCCAAAACTGCTCAACTTCGTTATCACTCTAGTGTTGCCAAGAGATTGAACTTATTCGCATCCACTGCTGCTCCAGGTCTCCCAAATTTCCCTTGTACAGAGTTAAAAAGTACAACTTTGACAAATGCAGCTTCTGTGCTCCAAGGACGACAGAAGGTGCGAGATAAGCCACAGATTCAAGCTGCTCAACATTTGCCGGCAATCTCTGACACAGTTCCTTTAGTAATTCCAACAGATAATGACGACCTCGCTCTTTTATTTGGTCTGCCCAAGAGCCCTCAAGTTTGGAGTCGTGCAGCAGCAAGTTGAATTCAATGCCAAAGTTTTGGTGTATCGTGTCTAGTACTGTGACCATTTACCCATATTAAACTATAACTGAAAGTGATATTTAGCAAGTAAAGAATGAACTACTACGATTTCAACCGATTAAATTTAATAAACACTGATAAAGTGATAATAAAGCCTCCGCCCTACAGGTTACAGTTACCAGTATAGATATGCTAGCTTAATTGAAATTTGGAATTAGAAGTGCGCTTCGTTCTCGGAATATTCAAAACAAATTTAAGTATGTGAGATAAAACCTATGGAGATACATCTAGAATAATGGATTCATTAAAAATTTTTTTTTAGATATTATCGTCCCTAGCGCCAATTTGAAATTGCATGCGACGAATTTAATAGCAATTTGATGCAGCCCAAATTACAGGACACAAATCAGAAACCAGCCTAAAAAAACGCAACCCAGATCCTCAGAACTAATTAGTCCTTACAATTAAAAACAATCAATACACCAACTATTCGCACAATTTAAAATTTAAGCATGAGAAGAACACTTGTGATATAACATTATTATTATTGTTGAAAATAGCAACAGACAGGAAACAAACTCCACAATTATATATATATATATATAAAATCGCTCTCGATTTTGAAAAGCTATCGAGTCACGTGTTTTTATGCCTGCTTTAACCCTCGATTTGTTTTGATCTGGTGTGTATGTACTCTGGGTTATCTGGTGAGAAAACGCAATTGGAGCTGCAATTGGCAGGAGTAGTCTAATGGTCTTAATCCCAAATCACTGTTTTAGTTTAGAGGCGGGATCGAAATCGTCTTTTCTGTGGTCACTATCGACAACTTGACCAGCTCTCCTGTCACTAGTCATCTCAGTACAGCCTTTTCTTGTCGTTCGTATCTGCTTAATCCACTGTTTCCTTGAAACAGGATTAGTAGGAAATGAGTGCAAACTCATTCCTTCTCGTGTTCTATTGCTACAACATCCAACAATACACTGCACTTTTTTACCATTTTTTTTCACACACGACTCCATTTGTTTAACGCAACTACAATGACAATTGGAAAGCTGTGTTCCCTACACGGCGTCACTTCCGCTTACCCTTACGGAAATCACCGAGCGCGAAATCAGCTAGGAGCGTTTAGTCTCCAAGGACAAAAAATCCATGGTCTCTAGTCATTATTTTCATTAATGATGAGGTAATGACATAATACCTATACAAATAGCTTCGTGAAGTTAACTTTATAATATAAACGAAAGTCGTGTGAGTGCACTAGTAGACCTTTAAGATCTCTCAAGTTTATGTGTCAGCCGTTGAAATTGCAGGAAGAAACTTAGGCTATTTTATTCTAAATGGACATAAGCAAACTATTGTAGTTACTTCTGGTATCATATCCTTTATCTTGGAAAATTAGAAAACCTGCCAGATCAAAAGAAACCCCTTTTTTCTGAGAAAAAACAAACATGTTTGATCAATCCACAAATCGAGGATTTTGTAAAATAATCCGATTTAATATTAAATTATTTAGCATCAGGTAACCCAACAAAAAAAATCCCCAATAAATGGACAAGCTGATTGTTATAACTTTCTTGACTGAAGAGGTCATGAGAGGAAGAAAGTGGACCAAAGCTCAGATATGAACTGAGCGAACCTCCCACCCCCCGAATTTGCGTGTGCTGTAAAATTGATGTAGCCTATATACGAAAATTAACAAGATCGTCAATTCTGCCTCCCACCTCCATGAAAAATTGAAATGACGCCCTTATTTTCCATATGACTTTCTAAAGCAGCATTTTCGTGGTATACTATTGGAAACAAAGAAAAGCAATCGGCGTGATCCCCATCGACATTAATAACGCTGACTCGTGTGACCCATATATTACAGGCAATTTCAACGTGCTAAGTGACAATCCTTACACCCCCGCCCCCCGCCCCATGTAAAATTCCCCCACGAATTTTTATATTCATTTAAATAACACTGAGATGAAAGGTCATCCGAACAGCAAGTAAAAAATTATGATTGATGTTTCTGCAGTAAAGCAGGGCCCAGGAGAAGCGTTTCTCCACACGGTTTAAGAAATGTAGCCTTGAGGGCTACAACAGTGTTGAGATCGGATGACGGTAAGATGTCATAGGAGTCATTGGAGCAGGAATATAAATAATAAATGCCTTACAGCGAAATGAAAATATATGTTCTTTGATTCTAGTAAAAGAAACAATAATAGACAATGAGCAATCAGAAAACACTACGTTTCAATTCAGACAAACCTGCAGGAACTGCACTGTAGTAAACTAAAGACTGTCTGGAAATGAGGGAGTGCCTGATTTTAGATGGTCTATATTCACTCATGAAAAGTTTTAATTCAGATTGCTCTTCAAACGAAAAAAAATATAAAAGTGAAACATTTTTAAAATATATACCACTACTACTACTACTACTACTACTACTACTACTACTACTACTACTACTACTACTAATAATAATAATAATAATAATAATAATAATAATAAAATCAACACAAACGACAACAATGATAATGAAGTAATGAATAACATGACAATGAATAAATTAATATTATCAAAGAGAACAGAATAATAATTTTTGTTACTTAGTAATTTGAGAACATTTTTTTTGTATTGAATGAGCAAGACGTCAAATGTTTTATGTTACCTTGGTCCCACATTTGTAACGCTTCTTGTGCTATTTTAAGACGTAACTGCATATATCTCCGTGATAGGTCAAATTTAGACACTTTTTTAATTAAAATTAATTTATGAATTACAATTATATTAAAAGGGTAAGTCGACGAACAATTTCAATCTTGATAGTCAATAATTGTATAAATATTGAAAATGTACAGGAATTTTGGGAAAAAACAATGCTCCTGGAAATATTTTACTTCAAACTTTCTTATCTTCCGCAATGTCATACTGCATAGGTAAAATGTATAAGTAAAATGAAACCTTCAGATTATATCCAAAAGGTTCGTTGTGTCACGAGGTCAGTTTGTGTGCAATGCTTTATTGGTGTATATACTACAGCTACGTAAAATAGAAAAATAAGAAAAGTTTCCATGCTAAGTAAATAGTTTCCTACGCTCAGCGTGGAACTGCTATAATCAAGAGTTCCAACTGATTGATACATGTTTCCATCACCTGTCACGAGCAACCGTTCATGGATGGTGACAGTGACAGTTATTCATGTTGTTATAATTTTGTATACATCTTTTGGCGTGGTGATTGTACAATCATGTGTTCTGCATATTATATTTAAAAACAAAATGCAAAATTTACTTTCATCTAAATTGCTAATTTGCGGGTTGCGGGTTGGGTGGGGTGCTCGGGTTGCCGAGTGTCTTAAAGCTCTAACTTTTTGATCCATCACTTCCATCTCACGTCAATCCATGCGGGTTGAAGTCTCAGGCTCTGCCATTGTGGGTATGCGAGAAAGCTTGTCAGTAGCTTCCCGTGGCTCGGTGGCTGTTAGGGTTTTCCCCCCTGGTTCTTCCTCCAATGATTATACTGGCCGTCGTGTATAGCTCAAAAATGACGTTAACCCCATATCTACTTTATATTGAAAGTGTACGTTGTCAATGCGCTTAGTTCATATTCTACGTTTGCACTTATGATTATCGACTGAGTCTTTAACTTATTTCAGATCTGAAGCGTGATTGATTATGTCAACGTTTCCAAAAAATTCTCTGAAACACGATCATTACTAACCAGGCCTTAATTGTGTTCTTTATGCAAAGTTATCAATATTTATAGTTTTCTAATATTCCACGTGTTATGACTTGAAAATTAGGTTAATAAATTAAGTTGTTGGTCTGTTTGGTAAAGAATACGATACATTTTTCCTTAATCCATTCTTTGTGGAAAATAAAATACAAATGCTCGTGTTACATGTAAAACGGGCGACATATTTTTATTTGTAGAATTTCGTGAAACGAAATGATAATCAACTACTTTTGGCGCTTGTATGATGCGAAATTTAACAGTACATCGGCTGATGAGAGTAAAGTTTTGGGGTGGGGTGGGACCATTTTTCAGCACATGATAGGCTGTACATGCCAGCCAGTATATCTTGTGGAGGAACAACCTGGAAAAAGGAAAAATCCCGGGAAGAACAAATGACCACGGGATGCTACTGGCTAGCATTCGCACACATAGCCTGATACTTGTATATGCTGAAAGAGGTGAGATGTCGGCAATCTGTAAAAGACCATAGACCACTCAGTCACGTGGTAGACCAGTAGCAGAAGTAAAGCATCTCAATATTCTTATGAAAAAAATATGCTAATGTAAATTTTGTGTGAGCAACTAATATATACAAATCATGGTTATTTTTGACACCTTGAAGCGTCAACTTGACGTAAATAAATTATTGTAATATTATGAATATATTATATCAGACTGATATATGAAGACCTCTTTAGGCTGTCTTGAATAATAATTGGTGTATTGAACAATTGCATATCTTTTTTAATTATTTTAAGACAGCGGTCATTTGTATCCAAACACGTTCCAATTGAACTAGTATAGGAAGACGACTGGTCGACTCAAGGGGCGCATATGCATTCAATCAAAAGAAAGGTTCTAATTGGTGGCAAGCTGTATGTGTTACTGTAATGTGTCTAACTCAATGTTACATACACATTTAAGAAACAAATAACATTTTCAGGGATTCATCGGCCTCGTACAGAAATTAATTAGAGCAGACGACATTACTCGTGGTTTGCGAATATAGCAGACGACACAGTTTGTTGCTAATTTGAAAGCTAGCGGTTCCTTGCCCCACACTCACGCAGCTTTGATGAAAGTACAAATAAAATAAATATTTATAATTGCCAAATCTCCTCAGTCAGCAACCTAATTTGCCGTTGTAATGAAGTAAATCGACCTCTACATAGAATAGTGACCCTGGTCAAAATTTTATGTAGAAAAATGACCCCCCGGTCATTAATCGAGCTACACAATATTGCCTTATTCATAAGAGCCTATAATACTTTGACCTCTCACAGATAAAAAAAGGACATCCGTAGAATAGTGGCCCTCCCATCTTGAGTCCGGTCGAAAATTTATACAGGAAAATGACACTATCGCAATCATAATTAGTGCTGTAGCAAATTTACTTTTTAATAAAAGCATAAGTAGTATGAAGCCTTTCGGATGAAGAGGACCTCTTTATAATATTCAACCCATACTGTTCATGTTGTATTGGCTGAAATTTGCTCCACGATATAGTACCGTCTGTTTGGAGGTGGCGGTGGCAGCGTCGTTATCTGCTGTGGTGTCGTTTATCTGAGTGTTTCCTGTTTATATTTGCAAAGTCTCGAAAGACATCGCTTAAGGAAGCGAACGTCATTTCGAGAAATCACGCCAGAATTATATGTTAAAAGTCCGTATCAAAATATATTATATCTGCTGGGCTCCAGCATCAGTGTCCCCACAACCAATGAAGTTAACTCAAACAACATTAAACAAGATGCATTGTTGTGCGAAATGCGTGGTCCAGTGGTAGTGCTTAGGACTCCAGATCAAGAGGTTGTGGGTTCGATCATCGCTGTGACAATGTTATTTATCCTTGAGCGAGATAATTATTCCAGATTGCGTAGATATGGTTCTACCAAGGACGTAAGCGAGAGTGATTAATATAAATTGTAAGAACTTGTTTCGCAGTCGATGAACAATAAAGTTATTTAAGCTAAACATTTCAAACGATGTGTTTTAACAGAAATAAGAAGTGAAAATAAAATGCCACTTTAATTTTTCAGCCAACGTCACATTTATTGTGCTTTTGGATATGCTTGGCGAAATATATACGAATTCGGAGTCGATTATTCCTCGTATGATACTTTTCGTCATATAGGTCAAAACCTTAAAAGTCGTCACCTGTTGAGTAGATAGGCATGTATGTATTCAGATCAGCATCCTGTTGGTTTCAGTTCTGTAACGTTTTATTTTGTAAGGTTATCCGTTCGGTCATCAATTCCTTCAGTTATTTTCATTCACATTCAATGTATATTTTTAAATAGGGATGCATTTTTGCTGCTAACGACATTTATAGAATTAGATATTATTTATATTCAGTTTATTTTACAATCGTCGTAAGACAGATATTATTATGTGATAGAACGTAGAGTCTGTCAGTCCGTCTTACTCAAATTCGTGTCCGGGATGTAATTTTGTAACGGATGGTATATTAGAATAATAATTCGTATCAATATTACTTACATCAAGACGATGTGTCGGATGCAACTTTCTGCGCCGTACCTGTTACTACGTGTGGGTCAAAGGTCAAATTGTAAGCGAGATTTAATTTGAATTTGAATTGGTACACGTTACTGTCATCGTGACGCAGACTGGTATATACTTTGCAGCTAGATGGCGTTCTTGTTTTTTTAAAAATAATTATTATTAACAGACAAACACAAAATAACTAATTTGTGAGCTTGGACAAGTATATATCCACTGTGATCCATCTAAGCATTTAATGCAAGAAATGACTTCTACAGGTAGTGCAGAAATAGCTTACGAAAAAGAAAAGAAATTGTAATCACGTTTATTTGCAAATCGTAATCATTGATACATCATTTAAGAAATGGACTAACGGTCAAAATTGTCGTAAGTTGCTTGATTAAACGGGTCCCTGCTGTCTATTATCCGATATTAGAAATTTTCAAACTCGTCTGAGCATTCATCAATATCAAAACTTGCCAGGTTTGGCAATGATCAGATCAAAACAAAATGTGCTAAAGGTTTGACAAGCAAACTTAAGAATTTATCGTTTAATCAAGGGCTATAACTCTGAAGTTTATTATCAGTTATTGGTGTGGTTTGTTTGTTTTTTGGTTTTTTCTTTTAATCGTCCGAGCTTCCATCACGTTGTCGAGTTTTGACAAACAATTAACGGAAGTACAGATGACGGATAACCGACTGGCAAGCACAGTAGAGTTAAAAAGAACGAGGAATAACGGACTAACGAACGGGCTGACACACAAAGCCTTCAGGCAGCACGATAATCTTTGTAAACAATGTATCAAGTTTAATTATTCAATTTGTCCATATTGTGTAATAGTAGCAGATTGTGGTGAGCTACTCGGGCACCGCTTGTGTTTATTCTAACGACTATAAATAATCGTTTTAAGACAAAATAGAAAATCATCTCTACAGCAATGCTTATTGTATGATTCGTAAGAAGAACTTAAGCATTTTATATGATACATAGAAGAAATCTTCCATTTTTGTTACTTGCTGAAACTTCAGGGGACATTTGAAAAGTAGTTTTATTAATTTTTAACGACTATGTTCACTTAACCACCAGTAGAAACGGAAGTGGACCTCGTTGATTGGCAATATCTTTTGAAATAAAGTCGTAAAATTATAAAATAAAGTCCATATTTAAAACGACGTTATCTTGTAACTAATATGTATTAATGTATCGTATGTAATGAGATCTTTTCTTGCCTACAGTTCGACATACATGTTATTAAAAACACAAGAATTAGCATTTACGTCAGCGTCAAAATTTGGACGAAATAATTCCATATAAAAAAATTATGAATTCATCAAAGTAAATTTTAAATAGTGTTGTTTATCGAAATCATAATAACAAAGGTATACATTATTATTTGCAGCCTTTTTTAAAATATAAAAAAATGACCTTTCTATTATCACTGATTGCTTAGTGTGTTATATTGAAAGGCATCTTTGTAACAAACATATCTGAATACATGTATGCATATCTAAATAAACATATTTACTGATTTATTGGAAATATCAACAGAACGACTGATGTCACGTGCATGTTCAAACCCGACAAGTAATTCGACAAACTAGATTTTCAAAAATGTGAACTAAACGATTGGAAAATGTTTCATATATGTTTTGTTGAAAAATATGCACACACATTGTTGCCTACTTAGATATCTCAATATCCTCCGAGTCACAAAGCAAATATGAAGATGTTTAGTTCAACAACTCTAGCAATATGCTACAAGTTTTTAACATTTTATCTTACAGTGGTGTATTGTTTTACATAGACCATGCTGATGTTCTCCTCTCTCTGTCGCAGCACTTCTGCATCACGGTTGTTAACAAGTGACGCACAAAGTGTCTTTTTATAAAGTAATTGTGGACTTTTAGAGGTACAACTTCTCCAGTACGCTTGTAAGGTGGCCTAGAGTATTTTTCACCCTCAGCATCTTGGGCAGGGTCAAAATGGTCATTTATATTCTTGAACAACACCGCTTTACTGTTGGGTGGAGTTCTCGATAGTGGTTCATAGGCTAACACTTCTAAGTATTTGCTCCACGATTCTGCCCGTAGACGAATGTATTAGTGTAGTGAATGCAAGTATTTGAAGATGAGTGCCCCAAGTACCCTCGTCCTGCAATTACGAACGTTGTACAAAGCGATTCACTTGTTTTAACTCAACCTGAAACATAATATTTCATTCTCTTTCATAAATAACGCGATTCTCTCTCTCTCTCTCTCTCTCTCTCTCTCTCTCTCTCTCTCTCTCTCTCTCTCTCTCTCTCTCTCTCTCTCTCTCTCTCTCTCTGATAATGTTGTGGAACGTTGAACCTCGAACACGTGGTAACTGAATTTTCTGAACACTTTCCATCCCATCTCAAAAACACACTTATGATTGGTTTTGCATTCAGAGAAAAAAACTCGCTGAGCTGTTGCATGGGCAGATGTATACATTTTATGAAATATTTTCGATGTGTTGATTTTCCAGGGTTCGTCAAAAGGGTTAAAATAAAATGATGTCGGATCATCGTATATAATGTAAAATTATCACCTTGGAATTTTTTATTTTTATTTTTATGTGAAGAGTGCTTTTTCTGACAACAATGTGTAAGTGCAACATCTTTCGCAAATCTATTATTTCGCCGACCCTGTAGCTGATGGTGTTTTGGTCAATTTGTGTTCTTTCAACAACCCTGTATCTAGCTATTGTATGGGCGCTTTCAGTTCTCTCGCCGACCCGGTAGATTTTTGAGGTTCTTTTAGTTGAGTTTTGTTCTTTTGCCGACCCTGTAACTAATGGTCCAATTGACGATTTCTGTGCGTTCAGCGACCCTCCAGGTGATCATCTGGTTCGCTGACATGACGTTAATTTCTTGTCTGGCGGCAACTTTGTAACTGGCTTTCCTAAATCTTTATATTTGGGTGAGGTTTTCTTTTTTAGTCTATGGAGTAATAAGACTTGGTGCAATTTATCATTATCAATAAATGTGCTGTAGTATATGTAACTGTTGATGAGCCAATTCATAGTTTAAATTTGTCATTTCATAGAATTCACATTTTAATATTTTCATTCCCAAAGCTTGACGCATCCCTGTAAAGTAAGAGAGGCACGCATTGGTAATCTTACTTTTTACGCGTACTTAAGTAAATATTCAGATAATCATGGATTGTCTTAGAAATGATATAGACGGTTCTAAGAAATAAGTTCACATTAAATTGGTGCATATGAAGAAAAAAAAAGCATTAGGTTATGAAGCTGGGTCATTTCCATGAAGACCTAATTAGGCGCGTTTTCTGTTGTGAATAAACGTTAATGGTAGTTGCATGTTCAAGGTAGAGAAGCTCCTTCGACATCCTTATAATCAGAAGCAATGTTTGTATTTATGAACGCAAAATAAAATTACATATAATCACTTCAACCATTAATCCTCTTTCCTAATGTAATACATATTTACTAGGTAAGGTTGAACTATTCAATAAAAAATCTAGAAAGACTATTAAAGTTTATTTATGATTTAAATGACAATTCATCACACGGTTTATAAGTAACAGAGGGGTTTACCTCGGCATACTTGTGTCGCCTGCTGTAACGTTGTAAATGTGATATGTTAGAAAGAGCTAAACCAGTTTTTCAACTAACGGACACATGACCTCGATCTTGGACTTACTGCCTCCAAGATCAATATGGGTCAGCTACCGATCAGGCCACTGTAATGTAGTTTGTTATTGAAGATAGTGGATTTTAGTGAGTGAGTTGTTAATGTTGAAAACAATGATGATTTTATGAAACCTTTCCTTTGGACACCAAAGTATGCATACATGGGATAAAATAATTTATGTGGACACGGCTATCGTTTTCCAGGATGACCATGCACTGTGGAAACTGCAATTTACAATACGAATATTTAATGAGATGGAGTTCAAATTTGTGTTTCTTTACAAGACCATGACCTCAAATCTATGAGCTGCATTTTAAATGACGCTCTACAAATATCGATACTTTATAATTCTTGTATTGATAATCATCAATGGAAGGAAGAGTCGATTAATCAAAACCGATTGATATAGATTCCAGCTCTAGGCCAAATCAAAACCGAGCAAAATATAAATATTGTGTACCTGTCTTGACCTTCTCTAATGGACTGATAAGATATATTCCAATCTGATGAAATACCGACAGTGTAACATAAATCTGAACAGGACGCAGAGGTTTCTTGGCATTTTCCAAGTTGAATTTTCTATGGCACTTATCCAAGTTGTTTACAAAGAAGATTGCACCCTCGTAAGAATGTTTCCAGTAATATCTACTCTTTATTTTCTTCCATCTAATATGATAAAACGAAACGGTGCATGTAATAAAATAAAGTTTGTAAGGAATCAAATAATACAAAAATATTAACGCAATTTGTACGTGATCATGTTCAATTTAGTCTGTGTAGCACAGCGACATTTCTTAATATATTAGTAAATATTTATACTAGACCTGAGAAGCATGACTCTTAATTTAGCATATAGCGCCTATTACATACTACCAAAAGACTCTTGATTCTCACGACTATAAGTACATATATCGAATACAACACCCGTCGCGTTGGACCTTTAAGTCATTTTTACATATTATTTTACATAAATAACGAGGAATATCAGAGACTTTCAATACAAATTCAAGGCGTACTCTCTCCTCCATGGTCAAGGCTGTAACGACTGTCAGGTTCTCGCGGGCTATGAGCGTTATTCGTATAGTATTGTATAAGCCCCACTTGTCAAAGGGTAAGTGTCAAGTCCCACTTTGTCAAGGGGTATTGTACAACATATAATAATAATAACTATAACCCACTCCCCTTTGATACTCGTTATCTAAGAGATGACCGCCCTCGATATAATTGCCCGGTTCGAGTAAGAGAATGTAATTGGTAACCTGAGCGGGTATATTGAACAAAACAACTCCGAGCCCCCGTAAAGATAAATAAACAATTTAATCAAATACATACACAATCATGAAATTTCCTTTCATTAGGAATACACGTGGTTTAAAAATAAATCTTCACAAATAGATTTGAAATAGAATTAAACAAATTAGCCGTTCTATTACTGATAGTTAAAAATCATCATATGATCGAGTGGCACAATCGAAGTCAATGCTTTTTTCGATTTTCATAACATGTTATCCTCGAACCACGTTCTCTGTTCATCAATGTTGTCCTAGAAGCCCGTTCCTCTCTAAATAATCTGCCCTCGTGGATGTTCCGCTTGAACTCAGAATTGTCCACTGTATCTTGCATACACGGCGATTTCCACTTCACAATTCTTTATTCCCGTACTTCACTTTCTTTCCCCAAAAGCTATTTTCTTCCTTCAAAAAGAAAATTAAAACACCCTAAGTCTCTAGTTAGAATGGTTATAGTTGAGACTGCCCATTATTCCTGGTTCGGACAATCAGATATTCTTATCAGTGATAACAATTTTACGGCTAGTAATTAACTACACATGTCTTCAAATGAATGTAGTTAAACCATTTGTTAATTCGTTTTGCCTTGACCTAATACATTAACGTACTACAAATCGAGACGTTGAATCGTATACACTGTCGCTAAATCATCTATGAAATCAAAATTCGGCGAATTCACATGTAATCTTGTAAATCATTAACTAATGTAATACATTAAATTCTTAGAACACAATCATTATTCAAACAATATGACAAGAATTAACGTAACACTCCCTATCCATAACTCAACATAGTGCTTTTACGACATAAATTAACACTACGTCATTCTTAACTAAGAATTAAGGTAAGAATTCTGATTCATAATACAATGCACATTATTATACAAATGTATCAAATTAAATAAATTGTATAAATGTATCAAACAAAATAATGCAGACCCTGTAACTAACAATATTTAAGTGAATTTCGACAATACCTCTGTGTGTTTGGTGTATCACTCAACCGTTGTTTTTTTTTTTTTTTTTGCAGTTTTCCCCCTGGTCTAACTGCTTAACGTACGAATGTATTTCTCTCAAATAACATTTGGAGTCTTACTAAAATAATTCAAACATCTGTCCTCTCGCAGGAAACAATTCAGACTAAATTCTAATTTAGCTAGTGCGATATTATGTTCTAAAGATTTCTCGTGTAAAACAACCCCCTTATTTAACCGTGACCAATCAGAATCAAATGTATTTTCTCCCGCTTCCCTCTAAAAGTCGTTTACATCATGGTCAATATGACATGCTTTGGTTTTAAGTAACATAATCTCTGTATTCTCTCAATTCTGGCATTTTCGTGATAAAATGAAACTTTACAAGGTCGCCATCGGTCAGTCCTGGCTCCTGTGTAAACAACATTTAATTAGTATAACGGTCGCCAAGACTTTTACTAGCACCCTTCTTGCACGATGTGTCTCATAAATCTATCTAATGACTATCTGGCCACAACTAATGGTTTATTGATAGATCAACCGAATATTTGGCACTTCACAACGACGCTGGGTCGGAAATCTTTCCGGATATTACTGATACGGGTTCGAATCAAACTTGGAGCTCGATTTGTAAGCGCGAAAGTAAATTTTCATGGATGGAGGTAGATATACAATACCGGTTCTACTCAGGAATAAGAGGGTAGTTTGCCTCCACAACAATCGTCATGCATAGCCTTATATATGCTGAAAAATGACGTTCTACACCAAACAATCAAATCACGGCATACTAATACAAGAGAAACATGACGGCCCTGGATCACTCACCAGAGTTCGAACAGAATAACAAACAGCAGGATAATAAATATGGTCTCTAATACGCTATATTAATAATGATTTATTTTCAATGTGACCTAGATATAACGTTTTTGACCAATTTGACGCATTCTTTAAAAAATATGCGAGAACTCCTTATTTTTAACATTCAGAGCACGTTTCGTGAAAATAAGACGATACTTGAGGCTTCTGTTGTGTCAGGGACTGAAAATAAAATATATGTTTATTTACAGTCTCTTAATTTGCTAACAAGGATTTCTTTCAATTTGACCTAGTGATATAGTATTTGATCCAACATTGCCTTTAATTTTACAGGAGAGAAGATTAATTTATATAAATATTCTTAGCAAGTTTGATGAAAATGGGATCTTCGTTCTCTTTAACATCATTAAAGAACATACATAACAGATTTAGGCCCGACATTTTAGATTACATTTTATTTCAGTATAATCAGTGCCTCGTGTTATGTTGTAGTGGTGCCCAGGAAATGATAATACATCTGGAAATGTAGAGGTAGGTAGGGCGGCATCAAAGGTCTATAGTATGTCAAGAGAAATTCTCCTTGCATCAGCAGTTTATTCTGTGTCGAGAACAACCGTCTTCCAGAAATGGACAAACAACCTTTTAGGAAGGAAATTCAAACATCTATTCAGAAGAATCTCGGACCAATATACAATATTCATGAAATATGAAATTTTACATGGCGGGTGGGGTGGGGTGGGGTGGGGTGAGGCTAATCATATAATGATGTGCCTTTAAAGTTTAAAATAAATTATCAGTGTAACACATCTTAAAAAGTAGTGTACCAGCTGGCTGCGATCACACTGAATTATGCGAGGTAGTTGAAATTTTCTGTATAAACATAATCGGAAGCCACATCCCTAATGATCAAGTTTTTCTTTAGCAGTTCGTTTTGAGTAAACTTGACAGCGGACGACACAAACATTAAATGTGAGAATTTATTTTGAATTCGAACAAGTAGCTTCAGATAAGATTTTGAAAATTGTGATATACGCTTATGAATTGAAATCAAGCCAACCTAATAGATCGTCCCTGGCACCATTTCGAATATTTCAAAATCTGACCAACAGTCTCAGAGGTTTTTAAAGCTTTTTTTTCCCTTTCCTTTGCCATGACAACCAGGATTTATGATTTGCACGAACTTGAAAAAAAACCCATGCTTTCAGCGATTGTATAGGCAGTTTCAGAAGAAATGCATTTTTAAGCAAAACATATATGACGACTAGTTGTCAAAGTAGTTCACCATTTACCATTTAGTCATCAGGTGAGCTAATAACGCCATCAGTATAGCATATTTTATTGATACACTGTTAAACTTAAAATATAACCCATTAACTATAAGATGATGTACGACTTGAAAGATGAATAACGTCATTACTCAAAGGTAACATTTCTGTCCATAAACTTAAAATGTGTCGAACTGTTTGCATCACTCATAGATGCCCTCCATGTTCATGGCTGTACACACACACACACACACACACACACACACACACACACACACACACATATATATATATATATATATATATATATATATATATATATATATATATATATATATATATATATATATATATATATATATATATATATATATATATATATATATATATATATATATATATATATCCTTAAATGTGTTGAAAAAATGTACAATTTTTAACTGGAGACCGGAAGACATTATTGTTGGCCATATGATATAATTACTACTACTTTAAATGTTTCAAATTTCGTGTGCCCTTTTAGAAAAAAAAAATTATTACTAGATGGTAGGACATTGCATACGAAAATAAACAATGTTATTCATCTACAAAACATATTGACCTGTGAGTATCCGTGTACATACGTATAAATATAAAACGTATAACAAGTTGGTCTCCTCGGAGAGTAGAAATTCTATTGATCACTATTCTCAGGGCTCGCCCTTTTTAGGGGAGGGGGAAGGGCTGAACAACGCTTTTATTTTATAAAAGAAAATTTGTCTTTGAACAAGAACTAGGACAGGTCCGGGTGTGTCTCACCCCACGGCGCCTGGTCGCTCTCTACGGCCCTGGTTATTCTGTGGGGTCGATTTACTTCATTACACTGGACCGCATCGGTTGTCTAGTGATTAGAGCAGGGGTGTGCAACATTTTTCGTCATTGGGCCGTATAAGGAATTTGATACAACAAGATGGGCCACACATTCTGAAAATATATTAAATCAATGATTTTTTTTAATAGAATGAATTAAAAAAACTGCACATTACAATAACTGCTATACACAACTTACTGAGTAAATTATTTCTCAGTATATATTGTTCAAAATATACCAACAATGCAGATATAAGCAAATATTAGTAATCATACTTTAAGTTTACATTGTTCCATCATGTCAGACAATTGTATTTAATGTGACACTTGAAATTTGCTGTCCTTGCATAGCTTGTCAATATCAACTTTGACACATGTGGTAGCCACCCTTAACTGACTCACCAAATATTCATTAGTCAGCTGGCTTTGACATCTGGTTTTGGTGAGTTTCATTTTGGAGAAGAATTGCTCACAGCAGTAGGTGCTACCAAAGAGGGATATCATTTTTCTTGCATGATGTGACAAATTTTGGATACTTCTGACACACGTACTTTTTGTAAAATCTACCAAATTGTTTTCAGAATAACCCCTCTTAATGTCCATATCAGCTTGCAACTCCATGAGTTCCATTTAGCAACAGTCGGGACTGTCTTCCACTGCAAAGTCAAAGGGTTGGGCAAACAATTTCAGTTTCATCTCATCCCTTCGGAAATCTGCAAACCGGTTTGCAAACTCATTACGCAGCTTTTCAACGCTTGCTGCATATTTCTCACAATCAAGATCAGGAAATTCAGTCTTCCTGGTTGCAAGACAGGTGAAATGGGTAAGGGTGGTTTTACTCAAATGAGCCTGGAAAAGACGGTGTTACGAAACACCCAAATCCACCCCCAAATCCACTAAAATCAGCCCCAAATCCACCCCAGTCCACTAAAATGAACCTAAATCCACCCAAAATTACCCCAAATCCACCCAAATCCAATAAAATTAACCCCAAATCCACCCAAATTCACTAAAATCAACCCCAAATCCATACAAATCCACTAAAATCAACCCCAAATCCACCCAAGATCACCCCAAATCCACTAAAATCCACCTCACATCCACCCCAAATCCACCAGAATCACCCCTAATCCACTAAAAAATCCACTTAAATCAACCCCAAATCCACCCAAATTCATTAAAATCAACCCCAAATCCATACAAATCCACTAAAATCAACCCCAAATCCACCCAAATCCACTGAAATCCACTAAAATCAACCCAAACTCATCTCGATTTCTCTCAAAAGATACAAAAAATAGTCTAAAGATCTCATTCATTTAACAAAGATTGGAATGTATGTGAAATAACAAGGTCAAACGTTTAAATGTGTTAAAATAGATATAACATTTCAAAGGACAAACATGAGAGAGAGTGAGAGAGAGAGAGAGAGAGAGAGAGAGAGAGAGAGAGAGAGAGAGAGAGAGAGAGAAAGTATTTGTGTAAGTATTTCAAACTTTCCAGTCACCAGATATTTTTATTTTAATGGAACAAATTACCAACTTAAGAGGTATCACTTCTGTGCTTCTCCTTTTGCAATTGCTATAGCCAACCTTGTCTGGTAAATCCCTCCCCCCCCCCCCCGAAAAAAATTAATTAAAACATAAATAGATAAATAAATGTGCTGACACTGATGCACTGTTTGTAAGGTGTGATGCAACCAATTCATAAAAGTGATCAAATGTTGCTGAAGAATCTGTTTGCAACACATTGCTGTACATTTTAGACACCTAACGGTATTACTTTTGTTGAATGAATTTATATCAACATGGGTTTTCGAGGTATTCTAGTTTAAGGCACTGTAATGGGGAAAAAAACTGGAAGTATCGAAATAGTAACAATCGAATTTGGACAAGTTGCCAAATATGAAGACATGAAAGGGGGAGGGCATGCAAAATGTGTGGGCAGCATACTGCATCTCTGTGTATGTATAGCTGGTATGCTGCATATTTAGTTTAATTTTATGTAATAAAATGGAAAGTACGTTACACATAGTTGCGACATACTTGTCAGATCCTGGGTGCTTGTGTGTATTCGGATGAATCTGAAGTACTTTATGTCACATGTTTTTGAATCCATTAGTTTAACTAGAGAATATTAGTCGAGGGGGAGGGGTCATAATGATATATACTCTCACAACCAGTAGCGTAGCGAGGATATTTGGCTCCCAGGGCAAAACACCCAAATTTGCGGCGCCCAGGGCAAAACACCCACATGTGCGCCCCCGGCTGCCCTTGTTGCGTAGTTATGTTGATACTTTGGACCAATTTGGGCCCCATTTGGCGCCCCCTAGCCACCGGCGCCCAACGCGATGACCCACCTGCACATTCCCCCCCCCCCCCCACTTCGCTACGCCACTGCTAAGAACCTATGCATAGTTTCCATGACTGCAGTATTCAAAATATATTTGTTAAATATTTTGGAATATAAAGTATTTTTAAAAAATACTAAATACAATACTAGTTGACTTTTGTTGATGAAATGAAGAACGATTTCCCCGGAAGTTTTGTTTCGGTTTTGGTAGATAAGCAGAAAGACATCTTATTATAGGTGGATAGTCTCGTCACTTTTCAATGATAAATCCAGATTTAGCCAATGAGTGTGCTGACAGACAGAGAAAGAACTGGGATCTATGGGTATTAGGTATGGGGCCATAAACAAGTAAAGTGTTCAACTTCTTCATTATCATAATCACGCGCACACGTGAATGAGTTAACTAAATTCACCAGATAGGGGGTCGTCCATTTAGTACGTACGCATGGAGGGGGAGGGGTGGTGGTGACCCAAATACGTACGCTTGCGTATGGGGGGGGGGTCTACTGACAATGTACGTACGCATAAGAAACAGGGGGGGGGGGGTAAATGCTCCAAAGTTTCAGCTTTCAAACTAGTAGATATACTATATTGGAAATTTATATGTTAATCATGCGCAGTGCAGTCTGGGATATCACACCGAACCTCAGTCTGCTGTGCACTAGTACATTATAGCATTTATGACATAAACTTTAATTATATACATATATTATATATAATATATATGTAGCCTCATGTAACTGAAATACAGCCTTTGTTTACGTTTATGTCAATTTTGACACAACAGGCCTACAGTTTAACTGTAGGCCTGAGTAGACAGGCTGTGATTCAAACTGCAGACTTTCATGCTGATGCTGCTCCGACTAAAACTGTCACTGTATATTGGTGTACTATTTCAGCACATCAGATGTTCAGTCGACACACTTATTTTATCACATTCTTGCCATTACATAACAATTAACCAGATTAGACATGTTACATATTTAATCTACTTTAATGACGTCACAGATTAATCCGCGAATTAGCAGGCGCGCTCGCCGCTGAGTAATGCCCCTGCAGCATAGGTCAAGGTCGCAGGCTCGTGTTGCTTTCTACCATATTCAATCAAGTATTACTGCTAACTTTATTTTTATAAAGTAATTAATATTGCAGATGAAATTCTTGACTAGAGTAACGCAAACAACTTATTAACCAATAACGGGAATGTGATAAAGATGGTAAGCAAGCCTCGGCACTTGTGTATCCGCAGATGAACACGCATATGTACCTCGGCGGATACACTCGTGCCTACGGCTTGTTAATGCCATGACAGTTTGTCATTATATTTTATAGACTATAGTTGACAAGTTCACAGAGTTTTAATTATTATTATACGTTGTAAGGTGCTGCCGGTTAACAAAGGTTATTAGTACAATATTGCACAAGCCGCTGGTCAGAGGTATTGCGCAACTTGTACAAACAACACTCGAAACCGCCTCCCGCTAATTCTCGTTTATCTAAGGAATGACATCTACGGTGTAATATGCCCGGTTCAAATGGATATAGTAATCTGAAAACGGTATCTTGAACAAAGACAACACACGAGCCCCCGTAAAGATAAAATATGAATTTAATTAAAATACTATTAAAAGAAGAATGACACAATAAATTACAATGTTCTTTCCTTCTGACGATTCTTCGTTCAGAAGTAATTCAAAAAACCCGAAGCTTTAAGATAGCAGATACGTTAATTAAAATTCATAACACTAATAAAATAGATGAATTTAACCGTTAATGACTGATAGTACTTTCATCATGGAATCGAATGTTCATTTAACATTGGACTGTTGGGTGATTCACAATGACCTTGTTCGTTGACTGGTTTTTTTCCTTTTTCCTGCGTGCGTCCGACTTCAGCTTGCCCTTTGATTGAACGGGAATTCCACACTCTAACTTCTTACTTCTTTTTTCTCTTTTCCTTTGACTTCTCGCTAATTCTCACTCTTTTCAAAACAAACTATTTTCCTTGTAAAAGAAAAGGGTAAAACGCCCTAAGTATCTCGTTACTTTAAGAGTTGCGATTGTCCGTCCTTCTTTAGGTTCGAACACTCAGATCTTACTATCAGTGTTATCATTTATACGGCTAACAAATACTACACAAGTCTTCAGATCAATAGAGCTATACTGCTAATTATCGATGTCAGAATTTGGGAAAGTCATATATTCCCGTAAATCATTACGTAAAGTGAGGCAATATATCATAACACACAATCCATATTCACTAATATGATAAATTCAAATTAATGTAACACTTTCCAATCATAAATGTACACGGCGGGTTTTCTACACCACCCATTTACCTACCTAAGTATATAAGGTAAAAAATGCTAATTCAGAATTCAAAAATGCGTTATTAAATCACTGTAAAACCGACTATCCATACAAAAATATGAACACATCATGCATCTGTAACAAAGAAACATATCAAAGTACGTTATTAAATCAATGTAATACTGAACTATTTGTATCATAGGATCGATACATTATGCATCTATGACAAAGAAAAACAGCATATACATTACATCATGATAAAGGTGAATTTGAGTTAAATACCTTGTGTTTTTGGCGTCTTACAATCGTTCCACATTCAGTTTCCCGGAACCACAATTTTATACCACAATTTTACGAACGTCTTTCCTAAAGTCCGCTCGGAGTCCTGGTAATTACTTCTACCTTTTGGTTTCTCTCTTGCAGAGAAATTTTCAGACTGACTGACCTCGTTTGATACGTAGTATATATTTCCCCGATTCTGGGGTCCGACACCCCCCCCCTTCCCTATACATTCGCCCAATCGGAATAAATGCTATTCCTACGGACCTTTTGAAACCCGTCTATCAAGATGCCAAAAATGCCACTTAGGGTCGAAATGTCACCTTATTATTTGTTTCCAATCACTCTGACAGCTCTACTTGAGGAATCACCTATTTTACGCGTGTCAAACACTCAATCCGCTTTCACTCTAAATATTGTAATAGTCTGACCGAGGTAAACTAACATTCTTTTCGTTCAAAACTCTACTCCAAGACAGTTAATTGTTGGCGAGCCTACGAATTAATTACTGAATTTCACTCACGAAAAATTTGGCACTTGACATTCGTAAATAAAATATTGGTTAAAAAAATCACGATGGATAATGCAGTCAAGTATAACTGTTTGTACAAAGCTGTGTGTAAAGCTAAATTGCAAGCAAGTAAACAAGAACAACAGAAAGAAACTAATCGAATATGGGAGAAAATAAAGCGTGGTGATACTACATATGAATATGTTACTGCTGATCTAGCAAGTAAAGCGTTGGCGAGTAGAAGCAGTCTTCTCTCATTCTGGTCACGCGCACAGCACCAGCAGCGACTGTATCGAAGCCTGAAGTGCATGAGATATCTGCTCATGCTGACGTTGACGCTCTAGCACCTGCAATGATGATTTCAGGTGCATCGGATGTGTTGCCTCTTATATCGGCTGGTGACGCTGCAAGTCCATCAACGTCAGCCATGCTTGATCCTACCACAAAGATCACGAAAACAGCAGTAACTCCACAACAGGACAGTGTTCAACGTGACATCTCTGATGCCCAAGAACAGCTACTAGCTTTAGTACATTTAAGAGATGCATGCCTCATAACCAAAGAACTAGAGAAGAAAATGAAGTCAGTTAAATTGAATCTGAAGCAAAAAAAAAATGAAACTGAAGCGACTGCACCAAGAGGCCACAAGGCAGCGTGAACGCCGTCTCAAAATCAAACGAACTCTCGAAGACATAGTGGAGGAACAACCGAATCTCAGGCAAAAACTACGACAGTTACAAGAGATAGACGTGGTAGACCAGACATCACAGACGACAGCCCAGATCTTCTCGAAGCAATTATTGACATTGCGTCGATTGGTGCCGCTGCCAGTGACCGGCACAGGTCGCAGGAAATGCGATCGTGCAAGACGTTAGATGACCTACATAAAATTTTTTTAAAACAAGGCTATCATTTGTCAAGGTCGGGGACGTATCTGTGCCTTCTGCCTAGACGATCTAGCTCAATGGAAGGTAAACGTCACATAGATAAAGACCGTACCTGTAAAACTGATAAGAGCTGCCAAGTATCATGACCGTCACAAAGATGTAGCATTTGCGTTTGCATCTATGTCATACCTAGATGAAATATGATCTATGTTTGGAGAAGATGTGTGTTTCTACCTCAGCCAAGACGACAAGGCTAAAGTGACCCTAGGGAATTCCGGCAGCGACAAAACAGGCGCCTATACTGATGCATCTCGAGTATGCGGTGCGTTTGCCAGATCACGACTTTGCTGTCGCGTCTCGCCATAAATTAATTCCATCTGTCTATGCTGCCTGTGTCGTGACTCCGGGGAAGTTAATCGACGCTGTGACATACTCCGGTCCTACATATATTGCATTGCGCTCAATGAAACACGGCAGCAGTACAGCTTTTACACATGGGCATGATATGGAACGTCTTCGCTCAATTCCAAGTTTCCAGCCATTGATGTGCACAGCTGATGATTGTGTGAAACCAATAGTGGTCGTGGCGAGTGATGGAGGACCGGACGAGAATCCAAGATTTCCCAAACCGTTACAGGTTGCAGCTGCTAGATTTATTGATTGGGATCTGGATGTGGATTTGTCAGGCACCCACGCACCACATTATTCAGCCTACAACAGAGTTGAGCGTCGGATGGCGCCAGTGAGCCGAGAGCTAGCTGGACTAGTACTTTCTCATGATCACTACGGGTCACATCTCAATGCATCAGGAAAAACAATCGACACGGAGTTGGAAAAGAAGAACTTTGAGCAGGCAGGAAAAACACTGGCAGAAGTATGGTCCGCAGTAGTATTGGATAAGCATGATGTCTATGCAGAATATATTAATACAGTAGAGCGTGAACCACCCAGTGAACCAGAAGTCCATTTGGTCGCACGTCACGTTAGGAAAAGTCAATAGTTTTTTGCAGATCATTAAGTGTGATGATTCCGGCTGCTGTCGCCCATGGCGCACCTCATGGAAAAATGATTTTCCTGATCGTTTCCTGCCAGGACCTGTTGTACTTACACATTCTACCGCTGGTCTTAGCATTCCTGAGCCAGAATCTGTAAAGGATCAGACGCATGTATACTACACTTCACTTGCACAGCGGCTAGCTTTTGGATCCAAAATTCCTTTTAATGCGTCATTTGATCTGCATTGTCCGTCACTTGCACAATCTGAAATTATCAAGCGCACATGTCCTGTATGCGGCGTGTATCACTCGTCGCAGGCCAGTGTATGACGACACCAAAGCGTTCATACTACTGAGTCTACCGACACTGAGAACTTGAATCAAAACCTGGATGATGACGTCAGCGAGGCTGTGGATATTGAGACAGCGGTTGTTGCGATTCAGCCTGACGTTAAGCTTGTTGCTGAAATTCCTGTTATACGTAACCAGTTTGACTGGGTTCAGTCGGCATTTGTCTGACCTTTAGCAGACACTGGCGAACTTTTTAAAAGTTTAATAACATGCAACTTATTTCTTTTATATATACAGCAGCTGAGGACTGTCTGTTTTACTCCGTTTCATTCAACATTTGAATATTATTAATCCTGTGTCATTTCTGCGTGGATGAAATATTGGAAGTTATATACGAGTGGGTGGGTGGGGGGTCGTTCATACGTACGTACACATAGGGTGTGTGTGTGTAAAAAGTATGCATGCGTACAAGGGGGGGGGAGGGGTCAAATTTTGTCTTATTTTTGCGTACGTACTAAATGGACGACCCATAAAGGCCTGATTTAAGGGAACTGACTATCTGTGTGTCTAAGTTTAGTATGTAGGATATAAAGGTGACGTTTGCCAATATATGTAGCATAACAGTGTGATGACCCACGAGTTGAATTAGAGAAACGTTCCTTAAAAATAAAAATATTTGGAGTATTTCGGATATCGTTAGGGATAAAGTTCTTTCTGTCGCAGGTGCTCTTCATGAAATCATTATACCATACAATAATTTCCAATATTGTACGCATGACGACATATAAATTGAAAATTTAATGACGAATGCATCCGAATATAATATACAGTCAGTTATGTAACCTAATTTTTCGTTTCTTTAAAACTGAATTTCATTTTTGACATGTGATACACGTACCATACTCGTATATTTGAGATTATTTAAAATGACATTATGAAATACGTCAAATAGTTTCAATATTTTTCGATTCTCGTGAAAGATCATGAAATGAACAATTATTTATCTATGCAGATAACAGCACCCTATCACAATCAGAGGCATATACGAAATCATACCCTGAAGCAAAATGTTTTCTTTTTCTTTTTAATATTTGTAATGGCACGGAATTTCATAACCAGGAAAATGTTTTCTTTTTCTTTTTAATATTTGTAATGGCACGGAATTTCATAACCAGGAACAAATTTTGACGTCACCTTATTACGGCCAATTATGGACCAATTTGACATGGACATCTGTATTAATAATTTAAACCTCAATTTACAACGTCACACCTCCAACCCCTAGAACAATGCACATTATTACAAATATCGAGACGCTGGCTGTTGACCAAGAGCTATTGATCAGTGCATGCTGCATATAAAGACCGAATCAAACAATAATTCTACAATAATTCTACAATGTAACTGACACATAGCAACAATTTGTTGCACTGTATAACAATAATGAAGAAAAGTCACCACTTTATTAACAGCATGAATAGATTTTACTTTAAATATAAGTATACTAAAGACACAAAAAAGTAAACAACATAAATTCACTGAAAAGCACATTTATTTGGAGGTACTAGTTTTGATGATCGTTGTTGTTATAGGGTTTAACACCATTTTTCAGCACATGAAAGGCTATACATGGCAGCCAGTATTAATGGTAAAATTAGTAATTACACATGAATAAAGCAATTACTTGTGTAGTAAATAAGTGTGTATAGTTGATATATGATCCAGAAATGAGTATATATGTTTATTTTATTAAAATTTATAATAACAGTGAAAATAAATATGACGTGGGTTGCGGGCAGTTTCATAAGTGCCCGCAACCCTTTCACCTTTCAACTGCCCACTACATGAGTATGAGGACGACGGAACTGCCTACAACCCACCTAAAATAGTATATATATATATATACACACACACAACACACACACACACACACAGTGTGACCCCGCTATAAGGCGGTAGTTGAGAGCCAAAGAACCCGACCGCGTCATAGCCCGTTAGTACATGACTTTCTCCAATTGGTCATTTATAATATTTTTTAGTCCGTAAAATATTTAATCATCACTTCCTTCGCAATGGCATCAACTCTGACGGGAGGGAAAACAACGTCTTTGTTGGGTTGGTGGATTTGGGGTTGATTTTAGTGGATTTTGGTGGATTTCGGGTGGATTTGGGGTTGATTTTAGTGGATTTGTATGGATTTTGGCGTTGATTTTAGTGGATTTGGGTGGATTTGGGGTTGATTTTATTGGATTTTAGTGGATTTGGGGTGATTTTGGGTGAATTTGGGTTCATTTTAGTGGATTGGGGTGGATTTGGGGCTGATTTTAGTGGATTTGGGTGTATTTGGGTGTGGATTTGGGTTCATTTTAGTGGATTGAGGTGGATTTGGGGCTGATTTTAGTGGATTTGGGTGGATTTGGGTGTGGATTTGGGTGGATTTGGGTGTGGATTTGGGTGTGGATTTGGGTGGATTTGGGTGTTTCGTAACACCCTGGAAAAGATGCAACTTTTTCTCAAATGCACATATGTGCTCAAAGAGCTTGTTCACTAGCTGACTTTTTCCTTGCAGTTTCAGATTCAGTTTTGATAGGTGTTGTGTAATGTCTGTGAGGAATGCCAAGTCATTCAACCAGTCCTCATCATTTAAATAAGACACATACTGATGTTTGCTCTCTATGAATGACTGAATCTCATGTCGCAGATTCCAGAACCTTTTCAAAGTAGCAGCTCTACTGAGACAACGTACAGCAGAGAAGTACACAGCAGCAGGGTAATCAGAATCCAATTCTTCCAAAAAAGCCTTAAATTGCCGATGATTTAATCCTTGTGCTCTGATGTAATTTATACATTGAACAACATTTTTCATCACTTCTGCAAAATCCAAAACTTTTGTGCACAAGTTCTCTTGGTGAATAATGCAGTGACTGACCACCACATCTTGTGCTCCAAATACATCCAGAAATGTTTTGGTGAATCCAGTGTTCCTACCTGTCATGCAGGGAGCTCCATCTGTCGCCAGACCACATAAGTTGGCAGGTTCCAGTTCAAATTTTTCCATTACCTTAATCACCTGTTCAGTAATGTTCTGCCCTGTAGTTGTAGAGGCCATGCTTGCCATATCTAAAAATTCTTCAACAATATCAATATGTAGTGACGTTTAAGGTTGTATTCTTTCATGACCGCAATTGTACTTCGACACACAAGGCAGACAACACCTTGGTTATGTTGGATGACAAGATATTTTGTGCACCATTCATTATTGAAGACTCATCATCAATTTTTCGTTTCTTAGCTGCTGACATTTTGCTTTTCAAAACATACACTGTAGAATTTATAAATGTTGCTTAAAGTATCGCGATTGTAAACAGGAAGTGTGGTTGTTTGGCTGGTTGCTTTACTGTTTTTTTTTATTTCAGATATGATTTACAATTCAGATGGGAATACCAAAAGCGGAAGCAACTTGCTTCATTTCAAATTATTACAGTTCGCCAACAAGCCGTTTTGATTTTTATAAAAAATTATACGTTCGGTTCGATATGCAAGTTTGTAATATAAAGTTAGAAGCTCTGTGGGGTCCACACTAAAAGGCTTGGCGGGCCGCCTGTTGCACACCGCTGGATTAGAGCATCCGCGGAAGGTCGTGCGTTCGATCCCAGGCTGTGTAATTCCAAAGACTTAAAATAATCGTACTAACTGCTGTCTGGTTTGGCGATCAGCATCGAGGGTAGTGTTAGGACTGGTTGGCCTGGTGTCATGATAATATGGCTGGGCATGACATTGTGCTACATGTTTACGGCATGATGCCCCCTGCTAGACATTACTATAAACTGCCACTGTAGACATCGTAGCGATATGACTTAAGTCTTGTAAAGTTACGTTAAAAATCCAAATCTCTCTCTCTCTCTCTCTCTCTCTCTCTCTCTCTCTCTCTCTCTCTCACACACACACACACACACACACACACACACACACACACCAGTGCTACAATGTATCTAGCTTTCGACAACAAAGGTAGTCGCATCGTTACAACTTAAAAGGTTATGTGCCGGTTAACGCGTGAATGTATTTACTCTGATGATCATCACGTGACAACCGTACCGTTATGACTAGGATCTTATACAATGTGTTTGTTAATTGTGTCAAAACACGCACTACATGCATGCGTCGTCAAAAGTATGCTCAGCACGTGGCATGATGTGTTTTTCGAGCTACAACACATAATCTAATTCTCTCTGTGTATATGTATACATATACAAGTATTTCGGCCAAGTACAGTGCCTGCAAAAGAAAAGTGTGATTATTAATTTCAAATAAATTCACTGTAGAAATTTAAATATATTATATTACTTATGAAACGGCTACTACGTGTTCATAATCTTGATAAGTTGATATGACTATCTGTCTACATGACTGATAGTATGAAGTAGTAATGTTTATACTGACCCACTAACGTACAGTAATAAAAACTCCAAAAACGTTAAACTCGTATTGATAATTCTAGCGAGTAGTACTTACTACGCTCGTTGACGTTCTTTCGGAACGCCTCTCCATCTGACGCAACTACATTAAAATAACAATTCCAAAATTAGCGGCGCACTAATGCAGCACAACAACACAGCAACATCCTCGGTAAAGAAATACAGGTATAATAAAATAAAAAGATTTTAAAAAAAAACAATACAGTATAGAAAAGATCTGAAATACTGATAATATTTGGCGCAGTAAGATAAGTGATGCATTATATTACACAATAAATGTACACAAGGAGTGTACTCATAATGTCCTCCGCCTTTTCCATCGCATGCAAGAAAAAACCTTAAGTGTAAATAATGGCCATTTTGAAATTTCCTCAATACCGTAGTTGTTCTTACGTCAATATAGTTCATGGCGTCACAATGACTAGATGTGTCAAGACTAACGGCAACGTGAACAATATTTTCAGGTTATTTTTTTACGAAGATGCAGCAATATCATTTAAACAACCATATGCAGGTATTGCATTGACTGGTAACGTCACATGTATTTTTTTTTTACAGCTGTCCTTTTTATACAAATCTGGCCTTTGCACATTCAACCCAATGTTCGTTTGCCAGAAACCTTACCAGTTTTGGACTGAATAACTACTGTTACCTTCGAGACCCTTTCAGAGAGTGTAAGTTACTTGATTCTTGCCTGAAAGAGACGAGGATGTTCTAGTATATAACGAGGTATGCTAACTGTTGCGATGATTTAAAGTAACACATTCAAATACATAAAGCTGTGCAATCTGTAAATCAAGATCTTGTATAAAATATTACAATCTATAAATCGATATCGTGTATAAAGCATTGCAATATGTAAATCGATATCGTGTATAAAGCATTGCAAGATGTAAATCGATATGTTGTACAAAGTACTGCAATCTGTAAATCAAGATTTTGTATAAAGTATTGCAATCTTTAAATCGATATCGTGTATAAAGTATTGCAATCTGTAAAACGATATTTTGTATAAAGTATTGAACTCTGTAAATCGATATCGTGTATAAAGTATTGCAATCTTTAAATCGATATCATGAATAAAGTTCTACAATCTGTAAATCAAGATCTTGTAAAAAGCATTGCATTCGATAAATCAATATTTTGTATAATGTATAGCAAATCGATAAATCGATTCTCGTATAAAGTATTGCATTCTGAATATATAACGTTCAGCATTTTGCATGGTTATTACTATTTTAAATCGCTATTTATCTTTATCAAAATTGGTATTTGGCAAAAATATTGAGATTATGCGGTCGTTTATGCTTCAGAGTGATCACCAATAGAAAGTGACTAAATCGTCCGTTTTCACCATCAAGTTAACTCAAACAAGTAGTAGTATTGGATTTTACAATACTGAAGAAACAAACACTCGACCATAACGATTTAAAGAAATAGTGCCCAGTTTCTAGTATCCCCGTTCATATGAAAATACTTAGAAAACGTTGTTCTAGCCCAACTTGTATCTCATTTGAATTCAAATAGTCATTTTTTTTAGCAATGTACAGTCTGCATATCGCCATTGCCACAATACTGAAACTACTGTTCTGAAAGTATTTAATGACATTCTCTCTGCTTTGGATAGCGGAAAGATTACAATCCTCTCCCTTATTGATTTGTCTGCAGCATTTGACACAATATACCATGATATATTACTTCACCGTCTCCAGCGTGCAACCTAATAATGTTTCCTACCTAAAATATTTTCAGCATTTTTATGTATTCTAATTTCATGGTTTATGTTTTTTGTTTTTTATAGTCATATCATTATCGATGTTGCAAAATGCTTAGAGCTCCTAAAGATTAGGCGCTATACAAGTCCTCATTATTATTATTATTATTATTATTATTATTATTATTATTATTATTATTAACACACGGTCGATTATCTTTCAAGATAACGATAATAAAAATGATAATGATATGTTCTCAAACATCTAATCATCCCACTTAGTGTGTGTGTGTGTGTGTGTGTGTGTGTGTGTGTGTGGCTTAGGAATCAAACGTAATCATTAGTGTCCCGAGTATGCAGTGCTCAGGGCCCTCTTTATACTAATAATTCACTTGATCCCATCTGTTATCGCCATCCAATTGAACAATTGATACACGTGTGAGGTGGTTCCTGTTAATGTGATAATTAACATACGAAACGTCGCTTGCATGCTGTTTAATAATCAACAGGCTTTTCAACTTCCTACAAATTACCGTTCAATTGTTCGTGTCTTTGACTTAAGACAATGATGCTCATGTCTAACAAAAGCTACTAATAAAAGGTGTATCATGTAGATTGTCGGTTAAGTATTGAATTATTGTTGTCTTCGTGCACGGTGACTTTATTTAATTTGCAATATCAAAAGCTGTGAGGAAAATGCCTAACAGTTCACTAGTGGACTTGGTCAATCGAAGGTCATTTATTGAATGATGTGAACACGTCTCATGTATGCAAATATCGAGCTCCAGAAACTGTTTCCTACTATCGTATAATGGCGTTGACATGCAGTCGTACATATCAGTTCTGTTTATATATATTCAGTTGTTGTTGTTGTAGGGTTTAACGCCATTTTTCAGCACACGATATGCTATACATGGCGGCCAGTATTAGTTTTGGAGGAAGAACCCGGGAAAACCCCCGGAAAGAACCACCGACCCACGAAAAGCAAATGGCAAGCTTTCTCACATAACTACATTAGCCGAATCTTAGACTCGAACCCACGCAGACAGAGGTGAGATGACAGTGATCCGTAACGTTAAGCGTTTTAGACCACTCGGCAACTCGGGGCCCCACTATTTTCAGTTGTCTCGCACAAAACTTAGTACAAAAAAGAGGACTTGAATATTAAAAAACCCAAAATGGTACACGGTCGAGGACACTAAGTCGATGGAATTTGAAAATACATCTCAGCTACTTAAAACAAGCTTAAATAATTTTCTTTTCTAAATCACTGAACTTTTGTATAGTATACTTCCTTGTAAAAACTGGTCATCTATACAAATGGACAATAAACGGAAAGATTTCTTGTCTTTTGTCTCAGATTTCATTTTTGTTTAGTTTACAGATCTTTTGGTAAGCGATTCAAATACAATCTAAGCATATCCATGACATTCTGACGGACAACTATTTATCCTGATGCTTGACATATCCCAATATTCCCAAAAATGATGTGGATTCTCTGAACGGTGTATCCTGACCACTTAATTGGTCATATTGCCATATATTAAACATTTTTTCGTAATATGGATCGATATAATGTAGGGAAAAACAGGAAATAAATTATGTCTCAGCATAATTTAAAAAATTAAAACTTAAAGTATGCAAACAACAAACGGGTGGCTTGGAAAAATTATAAGCTAAGGGATCTTTTTTTGGTTGTCATTGTTGTTTATTGGTTGTCATTGTTGTTTATTGGTTGCCGTTGTTGTTTTGGATTTAACGGCATTTTTCAGCACATGATAGGTAGGCACTAGATGGCAAAAAGTATAGAAGAATATACGAAATAATTACCGACCTATTATCAAGCTTTCTCACATACCACAAAGACTGAGATGTATGTATGTATGTATGTATGTATGTATGTATGTATGTATGTATGTATGTATGTATGTATGTATGTATGTATGTATGTATGTGTGTGTGTGTGTGTGTGTGTGTGTGTGTGTGTGTGTGTGTGTGTGTGTGTGTGTGTGTGCATGCACGGATGGATGGATAGACGGATAGATAGCCTGCCTGCTTGTCTGTCTGTCTGTCTGTGCATGGATTTGTATATTCTAAGTAACATTGACCGTCGATCATTTATTGCATTTTTTCTTACATTGTTCTTTTTTCCTTCTCCTATCCTTTATCTTTGGAGGTGTTGTTGTAATTGCTATCACATCAGAAACCATCGCGTTCTGCGATGATGTATGGTTATTGCGTGGATTATTTCAATTTATTTAAACTTGAATGATGAAGCATTCCTAATTTATTATCGGAAGAAATGACAAAACACCAATTGTTTATAGTGTTGTTTTTATCAAGTGGATGATTCCACATAACCAAAAACAATCGCAAACTTGCCACGTAATTACGCATTCTTCCACGGTAGCTCAGGGGGCAGTTGCCAGTTTGTATGTACAAATTTAATGTCGCTGTCAGCGATCTAGTATAAAAAGATTACAAAAAATAAAACACACATGTGAGATCAAATAGGTCGATATTTGTAGATACCTATTTTAAAACAAAGCATATTAATATTATCCACTTGACCAGAGATGTCAAAGGCAGTTTATAACAGAAGAGGTTTATGCACCCCAACCCCAAATGTAGACATGCAATGTTCATATGCGAAGGTCATTTTTGACATCATTGTCAAAAATTGCTCACAGTGCAAACACAAGCCCTTTTCATCGATGACAATTCTGCAAACAGTGTGTACTATACAGGCTGGTGCAATTGAAAAGAGTTGTCATCCAATCCGTTTTTGACATATTACACTTGCCCCAAACCCATTGTGTTTACTGCTATGGTATGCTGGCCCTTCTTCCTTGGTATTTCACTATCTACATACTGCAGAGTAACTAAGGAAGGTGTACATGCATGACATCAATTTCTAGAACAACACAATCCCGAAACACCTAGTTCACAAATATATGCATGTCTTTAATTAGTAAACATTAATAAATGAAAAAGTCATAAATGAAGAAATTTGCCAGGGGCCATATTACGAAACTGTACCCACCACCTCACTTGTTAGAGCCTCGATTTCGTGATGTGGGGTTTCCTGATGGGAATTCCATATTCACTCAGGCTTGTTCGAGTCGTCTGCCTTGTTGTGTCATTTGTCAACGGCACTTAGTTACCATTTCCTCATCATTATATAGCCAGGAATATGTTGAAAGTGCCGTTAAAGCCACCAAATACTTAAAAACATATAATGTAACGTTAAGTAACTGGACCTTTATCGATATTGCATTACGTCTCTATATGCGTTCCGTAGACATACATATATGGTTTTACAAAGCATTCAGGTTCTTTTAGGTCAACAACTATTGGGTACATATGTTGATTTTTACCTCGTTGTAATCATTTACTAGAGAGCATGATTAGTTTATGCATTAAAGATTTTCGATATTTTACTTTGCTTATCTGATTACCGTTGTTACGGATATATTCTAGATCCTGGTTCTAGCAGCCGATACACTCACTGAGTCAGCAATAACATTATGTCGTCTGCTACCTGAATATCAATAGCAATCTCGTATGCTCTATTTACAATTTAGTCGGCTTTGTTGTTGATTCTTCATTTATAATTTGGTTCCAGATTATTCATAAAATAGATGAGCAATGTAGATAAACTGTATTAAAGCATTTACTCTGCGGCTTTCCTTTTGAAGTCTTAATCAAAATTTATTTTCATCAATTGGCAATTAATTACATTCCTATAATGTAAACTAAGCGAACGTCATTTCTACGCAATACGTATATCCAATTACTGATCTTTGTCTAAGATTTTCCTGTCAAATCTTTAAGATTTTATTAAAATGTGAATTAGTCAAACTTACGCTCTAACGACCTTTTATTAGTAGAAAATCAGCTTAATTTTAAAAGTAATTAAGTAAAAATGTATGTATGTAAATAATAATAATAATAATAATAATAATAATAATAATAATAATAATAATAATAATAATAATAAGATGAGGATGATGAGGATGATGAGGATGATTAAGGATGTTACGATTAGATTTCACAGCACACAGTATTTTTAAGTCACTGAAAGTCCTCGGCTTGTTTTCACGTGCTGCAGCGAAATAAACTTGCAACAGAAATACCCCAACAGATGGACATCTAGATTTGGTCATGTACGCCATTACCGTCGTCCGTCCGTCAGTCTCGAGACGCTTTTAAGCAATATTTTGTGCGAAAAAATCAATGTAGACAATGAAAATTGCCTAAAATATTTGCATCCATATGTTGGATTGTCTTGTTAGATTTGTATGCTATTAAAGCTATTTCTCAATTTTTTTAAAAACATTTTTGAATTTCATTGAACTTTGAATTTTTGTCAAAACCTTGTTAGCATGATGAACGAAAAACCACTTGATTTTGTATTTGCTTTCATACACAGACTGTCTAATTAGATTTGAAGGTCCCGTTAATTAGGCAAACCATATTAGCAGAATTTGGCAAAAACAATTTGTTGTAGAACAATGAAATGTAGCATACATGCTTCATATGCACGAGCATATAACATGAGTAGAATTTCATACCATTACAAAATTAGTTGACATTTTTCTACATTTCTGAACATTTCGGACATGGATCTTTTGGTCTGTGGTAGGGACATATGTCTTTTGCAATCACAGATCTAGACTGCTTTGTTTAATATGCGAAGGCTATTTGGCACCATTTATATCAGTCGAAACAGTAAAGTAATATCTTAGTATACATGTTTACTTCTTAATTGTAAGACTTACCTGTACATGCACCTTGTTACTATAATACTATTTTAATATACATAAATAAATGCAGATACATATATACAAGCCAACTGAGATAGGGTGGTAGGTAGGTGGGTTGCTGGGTAGGTCGGTCGTGGATAGAATGTGAATCTGTTGTTGAGATTTTATTTCAAACAAATATTGGTTTAACGCATTGTTTCAATCAGAAAATGGACTCCGAACGAGATATGACCGGTGGGAAATGGAGATATATCACGCAAGAGATCAGTGGAACTTAGCCGAAAGATGCCGAATACAGGGGTTTGTTCACTCCGGGGACCGTTTATCTGCACAAATTTAATGCTGCATACAACTGCCTAAAAAAAAAAATCATTAAAAGTAAAATACACGAAATAGGTTACAACAAATGGTCAATATTTTTGGATAGGTATAATAAAAACACATAAGAATATCATTCACTTCATCTGACAAAACAAATCAATGGAAATTCATTGAATTCAAAGATAATGCACCACACCCCGAAATTTACATGTGCATTTTTCATGTATGAAGGCTATATTTGAGAACACGTGGGTGTTCATTGTGCAAACACATTTAGTGATAATTTTTTAAAACATTTTGTACTTAATAATTTGATTCTATAATATTTATCATCCAATCAGTTTTTGATATATTATATTTGCCTTGAACCAACGTGTCTACTTCTATAAATAGCTAGCTCTGCATTCAAGCCGAGTATTAGTATTTCACTGGCTACATCCTGTGCAGCGACTACATTAGGTGTACGAGCCTAACATCGGTTTCAAGAACAACACAAGCTGGAAAGACCTAATTCACAAATATGTCTTTATTTTTATACAATAATAGCTCAATAGTCACACCATGCCATTAAGTTAAGAAATGTGCCAGGGGCCAATATACGAGACTGTCCCTTGCCACCATAATTCCGGATTTTGAACATGCTTTAGTAGTATTAGTAGTATAGTCACCTCGCATTCTCTTTGTTTTCCACATACTCTTACAAGTCTTGAAATAAATCACAAATCAATACATGATAATTCAATTTATATTTGTTGTATCTCTCCAGTAGTCACGGTTGTAAATGGCTAATTACCTCAGTACCATAAAGTGACCTTAGGGCTCTTTGCACGTGACCTACAATTTGTTGCCTCCTCTAGACATATCTCATGAAGTTTGTTAACTGCCCTGTCATTGATTTGAAAAAGTCCAGACATTATTATGAAGAAGACATGTTCGGCAACGAAATCTTGACAGATTCCTCGCACGAAACGCATCATTTAAGCACATAATGTCACATTCCAAATCAAGCATTGTGCTCAGTTAACCATCTAATCATGGTGGCACGTGCTTATGCATCCCAGCAGCACGTTCGGCAGGGAATGGCCAGTCAACGTTTTGACAACTTTGAATTCTTCATGCAGATAAGATGGGACTAATTGATCCTTTTATTTGTATGCTAATACTGAGTAGTCAAGGTGTAATTTTTCAACTGGTATGCAAATTGCTATTGTAATCATGAAAGTTAAGGCCACCTGTTCATAGGTTTCTTGAAAATTGATATGAATCGTACCGTCGTACTAAATATCTTCCTGCACAGTTCCTACAATAAAATGTTAACACTTGATTTAACATTATATTAATCAATATCATTTTAAATTGTACACATGGTCCAGATTAATCATTTTTGGTACTAAAAGTGAAGTAATTATACATGAATAGACCAGAATTGCTCTGGCGGAAAAAATAATTTGTTATTTACAAACTTGTTTTTTGTTTGTTTATTTTTTATGGTTTAACGCCATTTTTCAGCACAGTATAGGCTATATATGGTGGCCAGTATTAATGGGAGAGAATAAACCCGGAAAACCCCTTAAAGAAGAACCGACCTACGAAAAGCTACTGGCAAGCTTTCTCACATACCCACATTGGCCGAATCCTTATAAAAAAAATTGATTGCACGCTTTATCAAAAACAAAAATGAATACAAGTGTTGCATAATTAGCTTTTTGCCTTATAAAGAACATTAAAAAATTTAAAGACAACAATACCGTCGCTAATGCATAATTATATGTCTTTATTTACACCAGGACAACACCTGTATCAACAACCATTATTCTATCCCTCTAACCAACAGCACCTTTACCAGTTTTACCACAACTGCTACATAGTTATTAAACAATACTTTACACAAAATCAGTACGTAAATGAAATTGAATTGCCTACAGTAAACATTTTCAAAAACTGATTATTTGCACCGGTCGCAAGTAGCAATTTTATAGCACAAACGGCACAAATGGATAGTTTAATACGAGCATGCGTAAAATGTTATTTTCTTTTCAAGAGTAGGATCTGCTTTGATAAAGAATGTACTGAGCAAACGGTCTTCGGTTTCTTAATCTTAAAATGGAAAAACGACCAAAATCCTTCGGTTTCTTAATCTTTAAATGGATATTGGAGCTACAGTGACACTAATTTATGAACAGAAGATTTTTTAAATCGACTTGGATTGTCCTTTGTCTTCATCCTGTATGATTTAGTCGAGCATTCATTTGGATGTCCTTTGTCTTCATCCTGTACGGTTTCCAATACAATCATCTATAAAATACAGCCCTTTTCTATTTATTACTTTCACGATACCATTTTCCAGCATGATTTTGCTTTCGCATGTCAGAAACCATCAAACCGCTTACAAACAGTTCATATATGAATTACAGTTTCGAATATTATGATAGAATATGAATGGGGAACCCATTCTTTTAATTAGAGTGAAGAGATTTGACCATAACGTCACCTGTGTCTATTGAATTTCCCTTAGATGTGAAATATATCGGACATATCTTCTTTCAGGAACATATGGCCGGTCCATAGAGTTAATGGGATACCTTCTAACATTAAACCTATTTGCCGTATATGTGCGATTCTAAGTCGAACCAAACGGAAAATAGCATGAACCCTCATATGGTTATCATAATGTATCGACGTATCTGATCTATGTAGATTGTAAGGATTGATTAGAAGAACAAGTACCATAGCGCATGATCTGCGCTTAAGGAGAAAGATCTATGCTTAATACAGCCGTTGTCGACTCATACGCAAGTATGGACGGAAGTGCGATAATTATAGTGGCGTTAATAGCTGTCCAGTAATAGGCGCAAAGGTGACAGGTGTGTCAACTCATTTCAAGATTGATCCTGAGCTATAAATGCTTTTGCCTTTTGTATATTCAAATTTATATTCCGTTTTTGCACAATTGGATTCATTGCCAAAGGTTTTCATAAAGGCGAAGATGCCTCATGACAAATCTAAGTATTTGATGTACATGTATTGAACCACTCGTCAAATCCGAGGAGGCAATGCATACGCTGATCTGTGATCATCCGTATCTGTATATACTGCTGTGGTTTCATTCACACTGAAGATCATTCTACCTTGTTTTGGTGTGTGTTGGATTTTTAACATAGCGTTAACAATTGTTCAGTCATATCGCTATCTGCAGTGTGGCAGTTTATAGTGATGTCAAGCTCTAAAGCATCATGACGCAGATATGTAGCACGATGTCGTACGCAGTCACATGATCCTGACACCATGCCGACCAGTCCTAACACTAACGTTTTGATGCAGAGCGCCTAGCGAGGCAGCTGCTAGTACCATTTTTGTTTTATAAGCCTTTGGTATGACTCGGCCGGGGTTCGAACCCACGACCTCCTGCATCTGAGGCGGATGCACTAACCACTAGACCACTGGTACAAATGTAAATTCAAAAAGTGTACTTTTAATTAAAAAGAATTTAAAATAAGTATATACAGATTTTGTTACAATAAGAATAAATAAACTTATATTGAAAAACTGGGCATTAAGGTGCCAGATAAGTATATACACTTTAATCCACGGACATAAAGCAGTTCCAGTACTTTCAATCGCTGGACAATCATAAAATAAGTTTCCGATATTTTCAACTTCTTGTTTCCAAAAAGTACTTTTATCGTCATCAATGAAATTTTCCTTTTTCTGAAATCGAATTGTTGCAATACATTTACGCATTAATTTAAACTATATCTACAATATTATTCTGCATACCAGCAAGAAACCTACTCTCCGTTTCCGACAATCGGATACTCATTAATCCCAATATGAAAACGAAGTCATATGGACAACGTTATTTTACATACCATGGCCAGGAACGTGGAACGAATTGCCCATTGAAAATAGACACAAAGACACAGTAATCCCTTTAAAGAGTGCTCTTACAACACACCTTTTTCGACTGCAAAAAAAAATTTAAAGACCTAATAATGTTTCATACCTTAAACATTTTCAGGATTTTTGTTACGTTTTCTAATTTCATGTTTTGTTTTTTTGTAGTCATATCATTTGTAGTCATATCATTATAGATGTTGTAAACGCTTAGAGCTTCTAAAGATTAGGCACTATACAAAGTCCTCATTATTATTATTGTTATTATTATTATTATTATTATTATTATTATTATTATTATTATTATTATTATTATTATTATTATTATTATACATCAGCACACTCTTACTTCCGTCAAAAAGTGCAATCTCTTACAAGATTTGAGGGAGTTGCAGTGATTGGTCAATACGCCTACTGTATAATCATAACCATATTATGTAAAATGTTTCACATGAGTCAAAAGCAGACGCGAAAATTGTTTAAAAAAAACCGAGTTAATACTTCCGTATTGCGCAATTTGTTGTTAAAAACAAATGTAACCACGCGTGGATAAAATACGGGAAATATTTGGACTGCGATGATTGTATCATTCATCTCGAGAGTGACTTTTTGATAATAATGTCGATCAAAAGTAATAGTGTTTTATGTCGTTTATAGTAATGTAAAGTGTAATAGTGTTTTATGTCGTTTATAGTAATGTAAAGTGTGATATTGTTTTATGTCGTTTATAGTAATGTAAAGTGTGATGTTTAATGTTCTTTATAGTAATGTAAAGTGTGATATTGTTTTATGTCGTTTATAGTAATGTAAAGTGTGATATTGTTTTATGTCGTTTATAGTAATGTAAAGTGTGATATTGTTTAATGTCGTTTATAGTAATGTAAAGTGTGATAGTGTTTTATGTCGTTTATAGTAATGTAAAGTGTGATAGTGTTTAATGTCGTTTATAGTAATGTAAAGTGTGATAGTGTTTAATGTCGTTTATAGTAATGTAAAGTGTGATAGTGTTTTATGTCGTTTATAGTAATGTAAAGTGTGATGTTTAATGTCGTTTATAGTAATGTAAAGTGTAATAGTGTTTAATGTCGTTTATAGTAATGTAAAGTGTGATGTTTAATGTCGTTTATAGTAATGTAAAGTGTGATAGTGTTTTATGTCGTTTATAGTAATGTAAAGTGTGATAGTGTTTTATGTCGTTTATAGTAATGTAAAGTGTGATGTTTAATGTCGTTTATAGTAATGTAAAGTGTGATGTTTAATGTCGTTTATAGTAATGTAAAGTGTGATGTTTAATGTCGTTTATAGTAATGTAAAGTGTGATAGTGTTTTATGTCGTTTATAGTAATGTAAAGTGTGATAGTGTTTTATGTCGTTTATAGTAATGTAAAGTGTGATAGTGTTTTATGTCGTTTATAGTAATGTAAAGTGTGATAGTGTTTTATGTCGTTTATAGTAATGTAAAGTGTGATATTGTTTTATGTCGTTTATAGTAATGTAAAGTGTGATAGTGTTTTATGTCGTTTATAGTAATGTAAAGTGTGATAGTGTTTTATGTCGTTTATAGTAATGTAAAGTGTGATAGTGTTTTATGTCGTTTATAGTAATGTAAAGTGTGATATTGTTTTATGTCGTTTATAGTAATGTAAAGTGTGATAGTGTTTTATGTCGTTTATAGTAATGTAAAGTGTGATAGTGTTTTATGTCGTTTATAGTAATGTAAAGTGTGATATTGTTTTATGTCGTTTATAGTAATGTAAAGTGTGATAGTGTTTTATGTCGTTTATAGTAATGTAAAGTGTGATAGTGTTTTATGTCGTTTATAGTAATGTAAAGTGTGATATTGTTTTATGTCGTTTATAGTAATGTAAAGTGTGATAGTGTTTTATGTCGTTTATAGTAATGTAAAGTGTGTGACTCGTAATGATAGTGTACAATAATAATTGGATGTCTCTGTCTTGGCTGTTATCAAAGTTCCAAGTCTGAAATTTCTGACGTCGGGAAGGTCGGATTTCACCAGCAGAACATTAGTGTGAACTTGATTGAATCTTGCATTGAAATTATCTGACTGCCTGTCCCACCCTTTCAACACACAAGAATAAAACAAATTAAAATGGACAATTACAATTCTGGAAAAAGATTACAAATCGTCCTCAATAGACGATTTTAGTAACAACGAAATTGAAATATTTCTCAAAACTTCTACAATTGATAAAAACGACAATACATTAATTCAATGTACACCAGCTGAATAATTTAAAACATGTTTGTAATGAAATGACAACAGTCCAGGTAATGGGCAAGACAATCTTAAGATCAGTAAACGCATAGACCTATGAGGGGAGAACTAATTCAACTGAGACAATTACCATAATTTCTTGACAGAAAGTTAGCACGTGCTGAATTTTAAATGGTATAGTTAAGATAGCCGATTTCATTAATCAATTCCTTTAAATTTGAACAGCCGCTGCCAGACATAACAATATTACTCCGCTCTAGGTGTTTCAACAACAAATTCCGTAATGCCCGTGAAAAAAGGCGTTAGAATCAGAGAATAATGACAAAGTAAAAATCCACATAGATCCTGTCTCAGTCATAAAGAATCAGTGTAGGAAAGCAATAACGTTGATTTCACCTTAAAACAGTATTAGCAGACAGACGGAACAGTCAAGGAATCTCACCTGGGAATGTTTTTAGGTTTCAATTTGTTGGTTTAAACGAAACTTTTGACATTGTTTTCTGTATCTTACACAGAAAATGAAAGACAAGTCACACCTAGGAAAGAAAATGTAAGAAGATACATATGAGAATAGAAAACGAAATTCTTTGAGCGATCCAACGAATTACGAAAAACGTATGTTTGATTTGTGTAGACGATTTTTTAAAATAAAAATATTCTTTTAGGATTGGGTGGGGACTGGAAGCTTTCAACGATTTTTGCCAGCGAAAAATTCGATATACCCGAGAGTTTGGACAAAAATATAATTAATTGATAATGTCACATTTCTAGACGTGGTTTATTAAACGCAGAGCTATATCCCAAAAGCCAGCGACAGGCATACGAATGTGCCTTTAATCATCCGGACACCTGGAGATGCGAGACACCCTGCGGAACACAGACAAAACATGATCAAAATTACTGACAATGTCAGGTGGAAACGAAAAGAATTTTTAAAAACCGTAGTTATCTTTTGAAAATAGCGAAGAAAGAAATGCAAACGGCTGATGTTATTTCGAGCAATGATAAATAAATCGCCAGTTGACGAGTACAGTGTCTTAGTGGAAGATTAAAACTTCCTTGAATATCAACATTGAAATGAATACATAAATAAATAAATAATTTTTAAAAAATAAACAAATAATACATAAATAAATAAATAATAAATAAATAAATAAATAAATAAATAAATAAATAAATAAATAAATAAATAAATAAATAAAGTTTCCTAATGTTATGCAGAATAATTTAGACAGGGATAATGTCTTTCTTTGTCAGTGTGCTGCAACTGGTGACGACGATTCACACAGATTATTCATATATGTTTTTTCGCTGGTCACATTGAGACTCGTGTGGCATATGGGGATACCAATGTCGTCTAGCTGAAATGTATTTGTACGCCTTATCAAATAAGTTGGCTTATCTTCCAACGACTAGGCATACTCATGTATGCCTTTTTGTACTTGCATACACCCTCGTCAAAATCATTAAATATTTGCATGTATATTGTGTCCAATCCAATATGAGATGGGTAAAAACGTTGATTTTGGTGCATCCAGGAAATATTGATATATACTTATTGATACCATTAATGTTCTTAATTACTGACATTGTTAGTAATATCAGTCATATTATTTTATTAATATTAGTGATAGTATTGACACTGCTCTCTCTCTCTCTCTCTCTCTCTCTCTCTCTCTCTCTCTCTCTCTCTCTCTCTCTCTCTCTCTCTCTCTCTCTCTGTTGCTATCACATTTCAACATTTTAGAGCTCCAGTCATCTGCGAAAATGTAATGCAAATAAAAATTATTCTGAGTTTGATTAACGGTAATTATTTGCCACATGTTTGAAATTTATGGGTTTTTAAACACCTTTGGCATGGAATCCATCCATTTTCTGGAGTAAAATAGGAAACCATTTTGCTCTAGACGTGTAACGAGAACACTATTCATTGCAAAAAAGTAATTAAAATCGGGTGTCCAGAAAATTATGTGTGACATGTTGAAAAATTGTCCGTTATCTCGCGCAATAATTGCGCGAATAATCCCTTTTGAAAGCTAGCTGGTTAATTTACAATGTGGTGTATTGCGTTCTTGTAATTAATAAGTGATGTATGGGATGACAGCAATAAATGGCTGTTATTACGCTACAATAAAATCCACGTGAATGCGGTGTTAAGATCCAGAAACTCTCTTCCGGAACGTGATAGTCTTTTCATGATTAATTAGTTTCCTATTAAATTTCCCAGCGAGAGGACAACGAAAGGAAGGGAACCAGTCTTTAATCTAAGGATAAAAGCGGAAGCTAGCGTATAAAATTTGCAATTGAGAGGCTCAAAATGTACATCTTTCAGTATCATTGTTAGACCACATGAATTATTCTGGCCAATCAATGTGTCACGGTTTTCAAGAACGTATCAACTCTCAAACGTCGCGTGCACTGTAGAGTGAAGGGGGGGGGGGGGAGGGAGTGGCTCATCGGTTTAGTGGTTGAATCCCAAATCATTCTGTATCGACTTTCTCCATCATCGTAAGATGGTCACATAATAACAAAGCGTTGCATGAGAACATAATTGTAACAAAGTTATACTTTTAGCACAGAATTGTAACCTGCATTTTTGGAAAGTTAAAAATGTCCCTTAGTCAACCTTATAATTGCACAACCCACCCACCCCCATTTCGCATTGTTTCATCAACACAGTTATAACAGCTGAAATTTTGAACCCGAGCAACTCGTAAATTTCAATGCAGCCACTCACAGCCACGTTGTTTGGTAGCGTTCGCACACGAATGTGTAAATCACGTGAATGCATGGAATAATTATCTTTTGTTTTGAAGAGTTCTGACAGCATACGTTTCGGTCGTGATTTTGAAACCAGAGAGAGCACTGTTACTTGTCTATTCTGTAGTATTAAGATTAGTATTAAGCTCATGAAAATCAGATCCAAACTGAATGCTGATAGCAATACATTGTAAATGAAATAAAAGCCTTAATGGATATGTAGATACTTGGTTAGGAACTCGTGATTGCGATGTAAACACGTAACTGTTATTGTGATTGCGATGCAAACACGTAACTGTTATTGTGATTGCGATGTAAACATGTAACTGTTATTGTGATTGCGATGTAAACACGAAAGTGTTATTGTGATTGCGATGTAAACACGTAACTGTTATTTTCGATTGAGCAATTAATGTTAAACACTCAAACTATGCTTGTAGAACAGATTTTGCCTATAAATAATGGCTAGAAACAATATGCCGAACGAAATAAAATGACATTCACGACTGTTGCAAATAAAGAAAGCAAATAACGCGACTTAAGACTGCAGTAATGAATACACACTGCAAACGTGTAAACGTATTACTGTTAAACCTGCAGGAAGCCTACGCTACGGTAAGTATATTATAATCCCATTTAATAAGATTCAAAAAAATGAGATTCATTCATAGCGTACACAATATCATTTAATACCATTAAAAAAGATGAAGACTTACTCAAATTAAGCTTAGGAGAGATAACTTTTATTAAAAAATGCATTGAATTCCCTAAAGTACACATAAGTCTTTCCTTCATTGCTTGACCTTTTGAAATAATATTTGCCCGAATTCAGTTAGGTTCCGGCAATGAATGATTCAAAAGAAATACATGTTCAATACAGTAAAACTAAATAAAGAAAGAAAGAAAGAAAGAAAGAAAGAAAGAAAGAAAGAAAGAAAGAAAGAAAGAAAGAAAGAAAGAAAGCAATGACAACTCCATGAGTCATATAATACTGAAAATGGTCAACAGGGCGGTTTTTAATATCAGTCATGTGTTCAACATAATCATGTGTATAAATTAAATCTAAATACTAATCGCGCGATACCTTTCAAGAGTCACACGCACTTAATAGTATAAAAAATCACCTTTTTAAATCACGTATCAATGTCAGATATTATTTGCTGTTAATTTTTATATACCTGTTTTTATAATTTCATCAGTGATTAACAATCCAGGTGGAGATATATATCCCCCGTATGATACATGGTATATATATTTGCAGCACGTGCATGAGGTGCAGCACACACTTATAAGAAATTTAGCGCACGTTGATATTTCACGGTCTGTATAAAACGTTTTGCATTATCCAAATAACGTTATAATGTTTTAATAATTGTCACCACTGTGTCTTCTGATAGATTTCTGTCATGATCTGCTTAGATAAACACACCACTGACACGTTTTATATTAGGAAAAAAATTAAAGGTAACATGTCAAAGTCTTGTGCGGGTGTCATATTATATTTTATAATCATATCGATGTCATTTTGTACCTTTTGTCTGAAACGAAAACCTCTACATTTTACGCGCATCAATAGATCAACAAGTGATACTTAAATTGGACGATTGAATTCATTCAATGTTGTCTAAGGGCTTGAAACATGATTTTCACAGCATAAAAAACGTCGTATATTTATGCAGGAGCAGAAAGGCGCAATACCAAGAATTTAATTGGATGTAATTTAATGCGTCCTAGTCTAAATTCAATGCTGGGGTAATTTAAGCATACGAAATACATATGCTTCATGTAAAGAATGAATGGTTTCAGCAAGAAAGCGGTAACGACAACAATAGAAAAAGCAGTGAAATAGGCATATATTATATTATATTATATTATATTATATTATATTATATTATATTATATTATATTATATTATATTATATTATATTATATTATATTATATTATTATATTATATTATATTATATTATATTATATTATATTATATTATATTATATTATATTATATTATATTATATTATATTATATTATATTATATTATATTATATTATATTATATTATATTATGACGTATTTAAATATTTTTGTGAGAGCCCAGGTGGCTGAGTGGTTTAAACTACTCGCCCATACCGATCACTGTCACCTCGCTACTATTGGCATGGGTTCGAGACTCGCGTTCATCCAATTTGTGTAGCCAGCATGTATTTGGCAATTATGGTACAACCTTACTGGTGTTCAAGTTCTACTTTGTCAACAGGACACAAAATGTGCCCGAAAATGGACTACACTCCAACCCTGTTGATCTATCTTGTTGTACCTGTTCTTTTCATTATATACACTCAGCCGCTCTCAAGTGTCATAGATCATCATCCAATGACTCACCAATCGTACGCTGATGACACCTAAATATATGAGGTGAAATCATGGATGACATGTAACACATTGCACCAACCTGACATGAACTTATGCAAGGCTGCATATCTTGAGCTGAGACGCATCAGCTCCATTCGTAAATATCTTTCAGTTGATGCCAATAAAACACTTGTGTGTTCATTAGTACTTTCAAGACAGGACTATTGTAACTCAATTCTGTATGTTTCATCTTAATATGTACTTCATAAACTTAAAAATGTTTAAAACACAGCTGCTGAGATCATCCTTAGAGTACCAAGGACACAGTGATCCAGTTCAAGAGTGCTCTTAAAACTCACCTATTTCGACTGCAATAAGAAACCCAAAAACCTAACAATGTTTCCTACCTTAAATATTTTCAGCATGTTTGCGTTTTCCAATTTCATGGTGTTTTTTTTGTAATTATATGGTTATATATCTTTTTATGTTATAGGTGTTTTCTAATGTTGAAAAGTGCTTAGAGCTTCTAGGGATTAGGCGCTTTACCAAATCATCATTATTATAATATGAGAAAGCTGCCAATGGCTTCTCGTGGGTAGGTGGTTCTTAACAGGATTTTGCCCGGTTTCTTCCTCCACCAGTTATAATTTTCGCCATGTATAGCTTATCCAGGGCTGAGAAATGACGTTAAACCCAAAACAACAACATTTTTGTAGGAGATGCGATATCGGTTTGATTTAGATTTCGATAGGGACAGTCCAACAAAACGATATATGCACTTCACCCAGTTTTTGATAATGCTAGGAAAGACATTTATAAAAAAAAAAAAAAAAAAAAAAAAAAAAAATTAGGAATATTATTGATTTGAATATAAGTATTTCATCATCATTATGAAATGGGAGTAACATATAGCCACGGTTTCTTTTTCCTTAAGGGAAATTTTTAAGAGCTCTGTGATAGACCAGACACTGGGACCAATCACAGATTAAATAAATTTCTTTATCGTCTCTCTTTACTTATCTTTTCAATAATCTCTGTCTGATCTATTTTGCATGTTTACTATCTGATTTGCACACAGTTACAATTTATATTATTATTAATTGTCATTGTGTCAAATGTCTCTGATAAAGTTTCCAACCTCACGAAGATTAAACACCTGTATTCCAGACTAGTCAAACCCAATAAAAATGTCCTTTTCCTTCATACCATTCACAATCAAGATATAAAATACTCATTAATACAAACAAGAGAGGGAGCTGGATTATTTTAATATAAACATATACTGCACGTGCTTGTTGTCGCAAGCAACGTTTATTACCCGTTGTCTTTGAAATACAAGCAGAAGTGGTAAAGAACAAAAATGTTTATTTTTCTTTTGCTTTCTCGTGGACAAAATCAATTAGTCGATGAAGCAATTCTCGGTTTCTACCATTCCCACCTCATGTGATTTGTTTAAATAATGGCATTCCAGTCTTCAGAACATTTCTTGAAATTAACCATGCACAGTGTTTTTTTTTATGGAAGACATTTAACAGTTGTGATGCATGTCTTATTGCGTGGTGCCAATTTTACGCGCTTCCAGTTATGATAAATGTTTCGGTGCTAAAATTACCTACTGTTTTTCGCTGGTTATTCGTCGTCGGATTTAAATGAATTTTAAAGTTGATTTTATTGCGATTGAATAAAGACCTCTTCATTTGCACCCCCCCCCACACACACACACTTCGTCGGGCAAAAGAACATTCATAACATATCAATTCTATCCCTTTTAGTTCTTTTGGTTTTATAAACGGCAAGGACACCCACACGCAACAAATAATAACACAAATGTCTAGAACACAAATGTATTCCGAAACAATATTAAGAATTAATTAGTATGTCGTGATACCTAACATAGGTATTGAGGAATGCAAGTTTAGAATTTTTTCAACATATATATTAGACTGGAACTATCTTGCAACCAAACACATTTTGAAATCACGTACTATAGCTAATTATGGTAAATAATGTTTTGTTTTTTTAAAAATGTTTTTGCCAGACACCAGAATATGATATGAACATTGAACACAGATAGTAATTTGAGCATGGATTCAGGATCAACAAAAAGTAATGTAAGGAAAACTAAAACATTTCAGGGATGTAATAATTTATTTGGCTTAACATTGATTTGTATACTTTGCTTATTTGATTTCTTGCTTTGCTTTTGGCAAAGCTGTCTGGTTTGACTATGACTCTATTTTGTGAAAGATCTTTCCGATCCCAGGAAGAAAATGAAAGTTGGGTATAAAGAATAACCTAAATAACATTTTTTCTTACTTTTCTTACTTTTCATTGTAAAAGTTCGTCCGATCAGTAATTTATTTCTGGAATTGTTTTTGTTTACATTTTGTATTAATTGGGGGAGGAGTGTCATACTTGATTAAAAGAGAGGAAAGCAGACGACTTTGTACTTTTCTGGTACATGTTCATGGCAATCTAATATGATGTCAATGTCTCATAAATGTCTTTACAATGTCCTTACAATGTCTTTACAATGTCTCATTAATGTCTTTACAATGTTTTTACAATGTCTTTATAATATCTCGTCAATGTCTTTACAATGTCTCAATGTACAATGTCTCATCAATGTTTTTACAATATCTTTACAATGTCTCATCAATGTCTTTACAATGTCTTTACAATGTCGTTACAATGTGTTATAAATTTCTTTACAATGTGTTTACTATATCTCATACATGTCTTTGCAATGTCTTTACAATGTCTCATCAATCTGTATAATGTCTCATCAATGTCTTTACAATGTCTCAGTTTACAATGTCTCATCAATGTTTTTACAATATCTTTACAATGTCTCATCAATGTCTTTACAATGTCGTTACAATGTCTCATCAATGTCTTTACGATGTCTCATACATGTCTTTGCAATGTCTTTACAATGTCTCATAAATTTTTACAATGTCTCATCAATGTCTTTACAATGTCTCAATTTACAATGTCTCACCAATGTTTTTACAATGTCTTTACAATGCATATTCAATGTCTTTACAATTTTTTTACAATGTCCCATCAATGTCGTTACAATGTCTTTACAATGTCGTTACAATGTCTTTACAATGTCGTTACAATGTCTTTACAATGTCTCATCAATATCTTTACAATGTATCATCAATGTCTTTACAATGTCAAAATGTGATATGCTGATCATATCTTTCTGTAAAGACAACATGCTCAGCTTAAGTACATTTATGTAGTATGTCCACATCAAAAATGAACAGCTTTCAAAACCTCTAAAGGCATTACATATGTCTACCAAAACAGCTGTTACAAGCTTATTAAATACGTAATATATGAGAATGGATATTACAATGCTTGCACGTAAACATGTGTTACATTGCCTGCAATAGGATAAAACTGACTAATCATCTGTTTCTTGCCTTTTATATATGGTTTCCCGGTATTAATTGTTTCTCCATAGACCTTAATGCTAATCTTTTGTGAAATAGATATACTTTCTATCCTACTTCAGCATGCATGTCAAACACTGTCAAAGAGAACAATCTTAGATTGCCAGTTTGACAAGGACAAAACCAGGTACACCAATGCATTTAAGAGAGATAACTCTGCTACAACTGGAAAATGGTAAAAGTTATCTAGTCACAACAGACCCAGTTTCACCCATGTGTGCCACAATTTAAAAAAAATCATAAAATTACACAATATGATCTAGATATGAATTAACATAATCTCACATGTTTCCAAGAGGCTTAACTTCTTAAGCCTACCAGAAAGTACAGCTCTTACATAATGCAGAAATCACAGCTAGTGTTGTTGTTTGTTTCTGAATGCAATGTTCCCTACACCTTAAACTCTGCCCACCTGGGGTGGTACAATTTGTACAGCAAACCTTAATATTCTGTGATATAACTCGGGACTGTACAAGTAACAAGTGTACTTAGTCTCGCTTGTCAGAAACAAGTCTAGGAGGTACCAAGCTGTGTCTTTATTAATGTGTATTTAATGGTCTTTGAACTATTTTAGCTGCTGTTTTCATATTTGTGCTTTACCACCATACGACAGGTTTGGAATAAAATGAACTATTTTAACTATGGGTTGTGTTTTATTCATATCAGCACTTAGTGAACTTCACATAGATTATATGGGCTAAATCACACTAAATCATATTAGGTAATAACTAGGTAAACGGTTAAAGGTCAATGTACCAACTCTCCTTCTTCCAAAAGTACAATTCACCTGAAATAAAGAACTTAATATTTGTTTGATAGATGCAGAACTTAACATCAGAGACAGATGGACATGACCCAATCTTATTAGAAAGTACATGTATAAGCTTTGAACACTTTACATTGTCTGCAGAGGCATTAGGTAACTAACCGCCAGTCCTCGTATAAGGGTTAACCTACCCTACCCATCCTCTTTGTCACAAAAATAGAAAGCTTCCCTCTTTTGTGTTGTGAATACAATTGACGCAATAATCCAATCTGACACTACATATAGTAGATGGAGTGGTTATAATGGGTTAGGGATGAAAATTGTGGAATAAAATACAGAAAAATGCCCAAGATAAACAATAAATATAGTGAGTCCAGTGAAGTTAAATACAGGATGAAATTATGTATCTAAATGGCAGATGTAGCTTATGATAACGGAATTAAAGGAGACAAAAGCAGCTATGGGAAAAGTTATAAGTGCAAGCTTGATGACCTTACCTTGGACAATATATGTAGTCAGTACCCCATAGGTCCAAGGACAGGTCAAAGGCACATGTGCTATAATATCATTTACAGGCACCAACATTTCAGGTGAAGTTCATTCACACCAAATAGACAAGAGTGAATAATGTAGATAATATTGATGCATATAATTCATACTTCTTCTACATAATAAATTAATAATAATGGGCTTCTTTGATGCAGAAAAATACATAAACCAAACAAAACATACTTTTTCAGATTATACTTGTAAACGTTACTCTGCAAAATTCTGTAATTACTTTTAGTTACATCTGCATCAAGACTGAGGGCTAATATCATACTTCAAAATCTTCTCTTTATTTTCATAACCAATCACTGAAAAGTGATTTTTTATTTCTTGAAATGTATTTTCTTTTTTAAGGGAGATAACTGACTGATAGATGTAGTATATAGTATTTTTATTTCCTCCAACATATTATCCATGTACATGTAATATACTTGAGTTCATGAACACATGTATTAACTTCAATGCAATTATATTATCCCAAAATACATTACTAATAAATGTAGGCTTCAAAATGTAGTGGAGTCCTCAAGAGGGATGTAACTAAAAAAATTAATAAACTACATGACAACTTTTAAGGCAGAAAAGTGTAGAAAAATTGACAATTAGAGCAGGACAATTAAAATCAAAATAGGAAAGAATACCATATCTTTAATAAATCACCTAAAATCTTCTTACTATAATATTCTTTATGATACAAGTGATCTATCTACAAGAGTGTCCTCTATTCTGGTCTATGACATGCCTTACAAGAACAAGATGTTTCATCTTTTGCAGGTACAAAATACAAAATATGATCTAGATATGATTTAATATAATTTCACATTGCCAACAGGGTTGACTTTTTTTAATACCATATACCAATCAACGTTCTTTCTTTCGTTAAATTTCAATTTTGTACACAAGTGCATTTATCAGTAATCCGCCCAAACCTCTGAACTATGTTATATTATCAGAACGAGATGGCATATGGATTTAGTCACTGACCAAAAAGCACATATTATATATTTCAATACCAATTTAATTAAACCCATTTTAAATAAAACTATACCTTGTAACAATAATTATGTGTAGTAGATTTGTCACCTACTCTAATATTGTAATTGTGACATATGTGACAATCTAAAATATTAACATGTGTATCAGCTGATAAGTATTTTTGAATCTCTCCAAAAATGCATTTATGTTTTGTTTAGATAGTCTAACCCTAACAAGAGGACATTAGTGATATTTTGGCAAGATGCCTCAAAGATGTTTCCAATGTATTGATTAAGTTGTAAGTTTTCTCTTCCAAGCGATCTTTAATGAATGATCTACCTCAGCTCCAATGGCGTTTGATTATCGTTATCTCGATGATCGACCACGGTGTTATTGCCCGGGTGTGTGTAATCAGTATCTTAAAATTATAAAAGTAAGGATGGATTAACAGATCAGACCAGAAACACTAAACATAACAAATGTGCCCAAGGACGTTTTAAAATAAATCACTTTCATCAATTACATATACAAAATAAAATCGAATATTACATTTAAATGATTCACTTTATCATAAATAGTGTGACAAAATCTATGCGAAATTGAATTAGCAGTTCTGTTATACTGGTAGAATCAATTTAATCACATATTCGAGTGACGACTGATCGAACTAAAATTTCCAGCATGTCATCATCACCTGGTGCTACCAGTCTTTCCCAAATAACTGTTGGTAATAGGTCGGCATTTCAGTGTTTCTTTCTTCTGCCATATATCTCTCTCTATCTGAATATAGTCTAACCTGGTGATCAACAATTTTGGTTGCAGATTTTACTCTTTCCACTGTGTGGTAAAGTATGGCGCATTCTTTCCTCAGATACAAAAGTAATACCCAACCAAAAATATGTCAGCCTTTTCTTCTGATATAAATCAATATTTCCTTTCTTCTGCGTCAGATATCGTCTATCAAAATTAAAAAGAACTAGTTATGGTCATTTCGAAACCTAATACACACTCGCAATCCTATGACTTGAATTTGTCATGTCTAGCTGCTCTCGCATACCCACTGAGATAATAACAGATTTAGACCTCGCAGATATTTTTACTGCGCCGATGTGACCATACATTAACTATGATGAACTAATGCCGGTCGTCACACATCTATCGATTCTCGGTGGAAGAGAATCCAAAGCTTAATTACACACGAATTTATAATAGAATTCACTCCTGTCCTAACTACATTACTTTGATAATTAGCGATAATTGACATACGTTTCCAGATATAGAAATCAATCTTATATATTTACACAATTTGAATCGGAAGTAATGCATGAACATTCATTATGTACAAAAACTAAATCGGAACTCATAGATATAACAATATAGAATATGATATCTTATAATACATGAATGATATAACATGCGCAATTATTTATGAACACAATTAATATATTTGATATATGAATTTGAAACGAATCAATTCAACAAATAATTACAAACTTACATCAATAAACACATTGTACATAATTGAGATTAACCCTGAATTCCCGAACCTTCGCTCGCTTATCACCAGAGAAATTCCTCTGTCTCGTTTCTGGATCCTGGTCTCTCCGTTTTATTTTTTTACATTGTCTCTTGAACGATCTCTTTAATAAGAAGAGTAATTTCTGTTGATCTCCGTCAGACATTTCCCTTAGAAATAAATTTGGACTGACTAATACCGCGAGGAAGATTAATTTAAAAGCTTGAATTCCGTTTGAAAACACACTCACTTCCTTATCAAACTTTGCCATCGAGGATTAATTCCCCATCCAACAAAAGTTTCACACAAAGTTAGAACATTTCTTTCCAGTCTGCCTTCACCAACAACCACCACGTCCCAAACGGTTCACGACTTCATAAGATTTTCCCTTGCTTGCCACAACTCTTGGTCATCTACCGCTGTTGTTCCTGCTCTTCTTTACCAAAATTCAAGTCATGCCCCAAACAGAGCAGATTAATGGTCTTGAGTGTACGATTTATGGCGAATCTATACAATACGTCAAGCTCAATGGTTATGTGTCTCGTTGATCCCGACAGAATGTACCGCTAATTTGGTTTATTTTAGAAATCGCTTCACCTTTTACATTGTGATACTATCCAATGGTTTGAGGGCTATTTTTGACCACTAGTTTAATACTTTTTATTTCTTTTAATTTTATTTTCATAGTTGATATACTGTAAATGTTTCAAGCTTACTTGAAAACTTTGCACCTAGTGATCATAACTCAAGGTCGCCAGTGTCTGATCGGAGGAGTTGGGTGGTTCGTGCTTCTGGATCTCAATACAGTCTAAAAATAAAAATCTGTATATACACAAACGTACTGTCACCTGTAACTTGAAGTTTGACTATTGTTTCATTCCCGCGCACGTTTTTTTAGTATTATGCACACTTTCAGTAAATAGACAAAGAGACTTTTATTTTTGTGCCTTTCCATGGATGTCAGGGCCCTTTAGAAATCTGGATCCCCTCCCCGGCACTTTAATTGATTCGGTCCCGGTCTCGGCAGTTTGTTTGATAACTCCGACAAAATCGATCCTCACTTCCAATTTTACTTCCGAAACGAATGTAATTAGTTTGATCAATACTGACGTTAAGTCCAGAAAGTTTAGAAGAGTACAAGAAAAGGTCAAAGGCAGATTTCAAGGAATTGGCTTTACCCATCCATTCATATGGTAATGTATCTTACAATATATTGATATAAAATGACCATACATATCACACTAAGACCGTTGTGTTATTAGTACTAGCGGACAGTAGCGATAACAACATAACTAGAGCGCGCTTCAGTCGGGCGAAGTGCCACCATCTTACTAATTGTGGACAGAGAGGTTGCTCCTCTTTACGGGGCTCACACTTTTAACTTTGATTGGATAATTTTATGAATAGCAGGAACATTGTAGGTCATAACCAAGCCAATGGAAACCATATAACTTGATACACTCGGATATGAAATTAATGAAGTAGTAATAAACGATTATTACAAATGTATACGTGTAACTTCACAAATGAGATGTGATTGTTTTATATTTGAAGAATAAGACCTGCCCCACCCTGTAATAATTTAAAAGAAACGTTTAAAGTTTTAAAGGTTACTCACAGCTAAGGCTGTAGTAGCATCCATACCACCTGCATAAACATCTTCATTTGTCTGTGATAATATCGTTCTTTTATACTTTTTTTAAAAGTAAGTGACACATATGCCATGACAATCCAACTATGTCATAAAGCAACTGCAAAATAAATAAATAAATAAATAAATAAATAAAAAATAAAAAGTATATACAGTACTGTATTTATCTTTTCATAAGAAATATTAGAGACAAATAATTTTTTACGTAACCTAAAAATATATTTTTCAGATGAATTAGGCTAAACCATCAGCTCCATTCGCAAAAATCTTTCAGTTGATGCAACTAAAACACTTGTGTGTTCATTAGCACGTTCAAGACTCGACTATTTTAACTCAATTCTGTCTGGTTCGTTTCAATATCTATTTCAGAAACTTCAAAATGTTCAAAACACAGATGCTCGGATATTCTTTAGAGTACCACGATCAGAGCACACCTCCCCGTTGCTCAATACCCTACACTGGCTATCCATTCGGTCCAGAATCAAACACATTTTTTTTTCTCTGTGTTACGTGTCACAGACTCCAGTCCAACATACCTATCTGACCTCTTCCACGTGTTCACACCAGCAAGATACTTAAGCTCCTCTTCTGACTCATTATTCCCACTATGAAAACAAAGTCATATGGACAACATTCTTTTGCATACCACAGCCCAGCAACGTGGAATGAATTGCCCGTTGAAATTAGACACAAAGACAGCGATCCCTTACTTGAGTGTTCTTAAAACTCACCTTTTTCGTCTGCAAGAACAAACCTAAAGACCTAATAATGTTTTTTACCTTAAAGTTTCCAGCATTTTTTATGTTTTCTAATTTCATGGTGTTTGTTTTTGTTTTTTTGTTTCTTGTAGTCATATCATTTTATAGATGTTCTAAAGCGAGATTATTCGCTATACAAAGTCATAATTATTATTATTAACATTATTATTATTATTAATATTATTATTATTATTATTATTATTATTATTATTATTATTATTATTATTATCAGTAGTAGTAGTAGTAGTAGTAGTTGTAGTAGTAGTAGTAGTAGTAGTATTAGTATTAGTATTAGTAGTAGTAGTAGTAGTAGTAGTAGTAGTAGTTATATTATTGAACACAATTTCATACAAGAGACATTGAAAAGGAATAATTAGCTGGATTGTTTTTTGTTTGTCTTTATAGATTTCGTTTGAAAATTAAGAAGGTAGATGTTACTAATCCCTATCATGTTGCAAGTTTCACTTGAATAAAACGTGAATAAAAACAGGCTTTACATATAAATTGGTTATTGGAATGTACATACACTCATAACTGCAAATTCTGAGTAATTTAAGCTGACAATTCTGGATTGAACGAGGCACTAGTCCCCACAGTTTCCTTTTATATACCACTTACATTTGTAAATTATGCATCACAACAAATCTAGTTATACTGTCTAGTGACTGTTTCATTGCTGGAATTTTTTGTTTAAATGTGTTGTACACTGTACATAAAATGCACACTTTTTGGAGAATTCGTTTTCATTGCAGGCAATAAAATAAGTTGTTTGCACTTGCTATGAGCAGAAACCATGATGCAAATTTGTTTTTTCTTCCTGATGCGTTGACATTCTCAAAAATGCCATATTTATTAACCTGAGATGAACTTTTAAATTTAGCCTGTTATCCCTACGGGCAGGCAACGTACAATCTGGCGACAACAAAAGGGACATTCCTTGCTGGCAACAGCTGGTAGAATCCTCCGCAGAAGTTTGATGAATTGCCATGTGAATTATATTATCATTACATTTTTTCTTAGAGTCAGTGTAGCTTCAATAAAGGAAGACTGGCTGAGGCATGAAATTTTTGCATCTCGGTAATTCCAGGACAAATGGCAGCAACAGAGCGGTAACCTATTGACACCTTTCGTCGAGCTGACAAAACCATTTGACACAGTAATTCGTGAGGGCTTTGGAACATTAGGGCAAGCTTTGATTTCTTAGAAAATTCATCTTAGTGTGTCGTACATCTCTTAGTACGTGACTACCTTTCATATGCAAATACATGTGCTTATTTGGTCTGTTTCTTTGGCTGTATCATGCCATGGACACGGGAGCTAGGTGCCTTTCCAAAGAACACACAGAGGCAGCCAAACTGAGCCAACCTGATAATAACAACCGTGGTGTCATCGCAATTAACGTTTGCAAGAAATGTAATAAACAAAAAGAAAATGAAAATGGACCAGGATTTCTTACACCCGAGAATAATGATTGTACATTCAGAAGTTGTATATGACATTTAACTCCGTCTGTATCCTTGCCTGAGCACATATTGTTGACACATTAGAGTAATTCCACTTTTTAAAAAAAAAAAAATTTGGTTAATTATTATTATTAATTATTTGGTTAATTATTATTATTAATTATTTGGTTAATTATTATTATTAATTATTTGGTTAATTATTATTATTAATTATTTGGTTAATTATTATTATTAATTATTTGGTTAATTATTATTATTAATTATTTGGTTGTGATAAAATCACACTGGTTCTCATGGAAACTAAGTTTTTCAACAGTAAACAATTTAGTGAAAAAGAAAAATGGGAACTAAAACAATTTTGAAAATATTTATCTATGGTTAGATTGTCTAATTATGACATAAATTATTCATATTATGATTGTATTAGTGTTTGTATTTTCATAATATACCACAACGTATTTTCTCCCCCTCTATGCCTGCGTATATAACAGCGTAGTCCAAAACTGTTGACTACTTTATTACATATGAACAAATTTGGTCGTGCAGGACGTGTGGAAATAATATTATACACGCGACTAAGTGACATTGTTCTTAAACGATGACCACTTGCAAGTTTGTCCAGCTATTGTATATTTCAGGAAATAGACGACTGAAACATTACTTAACTGAGATAGGGTCGAAGTCGACCTTTAAAACGTCGATAACCAGATAATGATAATGGCAAACTACTATCGGATTCAGTGTTGGCATGGAATGATTCGCTTTAACCACTGAAGAGAAAGAATTTCTGATTTTTCATTGCCAATATATATATATATATATATATATATATATATATATATATATATATATATATATATATATATATATATATATATATATATATATATATATATATATATATTACGAGTCTCCTTTTAGTCTGCTAAATTGTACGTACTTATATTTCCATCAAGTATTATATTTGATTCGCAGATCTGGGCTTGGAACTCAAAAATTGTTTAGAGAATATATGATCAGGAATCGCATCCCCCTCCTTTACGTATCGTTAAACTTCATCCTTTTTAGCAAACAAAATATATATAAAAATAAGTAAAAAATAATAAATTGCACTGGATGAAAAGAAGCTAGAAGGAAATAGTTTTGAGTACAATCATTGTTACATCATAAGGTTAAAATTTGTGCCATAACACGATGCATAGATAAAACCATACATAACACATTATACATAGATAAACAATCGATTTGCATCAGGCGGCTCTCACATGACAGTGCTAATGAGTATCATTACAATGAAGAAATTATATCAGATAAGATGTTGTCACGACATGAGTGCACTACAGTTTCACTGTCATATTTATTTATATAATGCCGTATTTATTCAATTGTCTTGGACTGTCACATTTATGACATGATCATGCTTCCTTGTACTAGTGTGCGTTTGCATTAAATTGTCAGTTGTAAAATGTAGGATTTCAAATTGACAGAATTTGTCGTATATAAATAGTATTTGTAACGGTTTATTAGCAAGCACATGTTGTCAATAAGTCAGAGATTTTTTCAAAAGAAAAAATATGCTATAACAAATATGAAGCTTTTACAATAAAACAAAATGGGCCATATTACGAAAAGTATGTTGCAGTTTGATATCTAGTTGGTCCATTGATAGAAATAATTATAATAATTCTAAACACAAAAAAAAAACGCACGTCACGTGCATAATCATACAATCACTTTGCCAAAAAGTCACACGCATAATCGTACATTCACTTTGCCAACATGTCACACAGAGACGTCATTTGGGGAGTGCCGGGGGAGGGGGTGGGGGTGAATTTGCGTATTCTGTAAAATTGCTGTAGCCTATATATGAAAATTAACAAGCCTGTAATGTTTTGCCTCCCCCTACGCCCGACCAAAATTTTAAATGGCGTCCTATGTCAAACATAATCGTATATTCACTTTGCTAATAACCTTGTTAATAAGCAGTCGAAAAACGGGTAGTCTACATATCGACCAACACACACACACACACACACACACACACACACACACACACACACACACACAACGCATGCATGCACACACTCATACTCACACTCAGTCGAAAAACGGGTAGTCTACATATCGACCAACACACACATACAACGCATGCATGCACACACTCATACACACGCACACACACACGCGCGCGATCGTGTGTCTTTGTGTGTGTACATACATTTCGTCATTCTTAGTATGACCATTTAGAACTCTTCATTGTATATATATATATATATATATATATATATATATATATATATATATATATATATATATAAAGTTGTGTGTGTGTGTGTGTGTGTGTGTGTGTGTGTGTGTGTGTTAGTTATAAGTATGCCTTTACTGCTTGTATCAGATTCTAGCAGACTCTAATTGTTATTAGTGGCACCAGAACATTTATCCCATCATTCTGGGTAGTTGATACCAGACTTTGTCAACAGGTTCATTGCTGTTGTCTATCTTCCCATGGCTACATGAGCCTGGATACGGCACAACTGTTAATTTAATTAAGATCTCTTATCTCTAAGCATTACTAAAACAAGAGCAGAGTGGTAGAGCAGGCAGTTTTTAATTGGGCTTGGTATTGAAAGCAACACATAATTTTAGTTTATGTGAAAATTTTAGATTAATTTGATATAAAATTGTAGAACCCTTACTTGGTGTTTGTGTATTCTTTGAACACGAATGTAACATTTTGGTGACAGCATTACGGATTAAAAAAATTCTTTATGAATATTTTGGAATTTTTCAATTGTGATAGTTCTGAAAGCTGTGAATTCAGTGAATCTGTGTTTGATATTAGCAGTGACCAGTTGTACTAGGTTCTGTGTATAACGTACGGTTGTTGATTGCTAAGTGCGAGGTGATTATGATTGTATGTAACGAGTGTACTCGTGTAAGCCCAGAAACTCGTAGATAAGAAAAGCTATTTCAGTGCTGTGAATAGAGTTATATAACCTACAATACGAACATATAGTTTTTAATCATGTCGGTTGCTGATGTCAAAGATGAGGTACCAACAATTGCTTCAGGACGACTACGAAGAAGAGCGGCAGCAGAGAATTTGACAGATAATGAAATTCTAGATTAAAAGAAACTTAATCTTGAGCACATGCAACCACCGATGGAAACAAAGCAAAAATATAGTGCAAAGACAAATGAAAACGAGTCTGAGTTAAGACAGAAGGAGTTTGAATGGGAAATGGAAAGAGAGAAATTAAGATTATAAATGAAGCGTTTGGAAATTGAGTTAGAAAGAGTAGAATCTCCAGAAAACGCGCCAGAAAACACATCTACAATGCCATTTAAAGTAAAGCTTCGGGCTTATGACTGGGAACGAGAAAAATATATTGTGATTTTCCTAGCATAGTTTGAATCAATTCTAATACATGCTCGGTTGTCTAACGAGTTTAAAGTATTACAACTAAGAACTCTTTTGACAGGTATGGCTAGATATGTTGCAACTCAAGCTTGTAGCGATCACCTGGAAATCAGAAAAAGACTGATTGATCGCACTGGAAAGAGACCGCATGAACATTTCACTGAGTTTGTGAGCGTAAAGAAGGAACGCACCGAGACGTATCGTGGTCTGATGGCCAGGATTGATCAGCACATAAAGCAGTTCTTGGAGGATTGTGACCCTAATATTTGTCTTCGTGAAGAATGTTTATTGAAAGCCTCACCATAAGATCAAGCACAGTGGATTAGGAGGAACAATGGATCTAGTCCAGTTTTAGAGGCTGCAGAAGATTGTATTCCAACCAATGTTCAACAGCAATAGCAGAAGAGTAAGTTTCGTAATAATATAAATGCAAATAGTAACAAGACAAAAATTCAGAACATTGAACAGCATGCGAAACTAATATCGACGAATGACCAGTCCAAACACGAGAATAGGCAGTGTTATCGATGCAACAATGGGACATATCGCAAGGTATTGTCTAACAGATGACATGAAACATGACAACCCAGCAACTTGTTTTGTTAACCCAACAATTGGTGAAAGGCTCATTTCAGAAACATGATGGGTAAATGGGCGCGATATTATGTTTGTGATGGACAATGGATGAGAAATGACCTTGATAACAGAAGTTCGTGTTGGCGAGAGTTGCAAGCTGGAGGGGCGCAAAGTTAAATTGGTCATTTGTTGTTACAAGGTCGCTGGTAAAAGGACTCGATGATGAAAGGACTGGAAGATACGTACCAAGTTCAGATTGAGGATAAGAATGAAGTTGTCAATAACAGCATCGAGAGTGCAAATAATGATCAAGGTGATGACATTGAAGTTGAAAAACTTTCTGCAATGAAAAGTGACATGTTGTCGAAACTACAGATTACAGGTGTTATTGTGCATTGTGTCATGAATGACAAATGAGAGCAAAACAGACTGCAAGTGTGAAAGCACCAATGGTTTGCAACGAATTTCATGATTTTCTAATAACAAGACCTGGTCGAACAAACATCTTACCTCACAATATCAAGACAACTTCGGAGACACAAATTAAACAACGGCCATATATATTTACCTTTCGTGCAACGGAAAGAGGTGAAATAAGTATTGGGTGAAATGCTAGAACAAGGCCTTATTCGGCCCAAAATCAGTCCATTGAATTCGCCTTGTGTATTACATGACAAAAAGATGGAACTCTCCGGCCATTTGTAAGATTACCGCAAACTTACAATATCACCTTATTCGACGAAGCCGATTCAGTGACAAGAATGGACGATCTAGTTGAGAAGATTGGTTACTGAAGTTACTTGAGTCAGATGAATCAAACTAAGGGTTAATACAAGTTCCTCTAGCTGAAGAATCGAGACAAGCGTCTGCATTTGGGACTTCGTTCAGGCTCTATGAATTTAACGTTATGCCCTTTGTATGAAAACAGCACGAGCCAGTTTCGCCCGACTCATCGACTTACTAGTGTCCGGACTACATAATGTCGTAGCATATTTTGACAACATCACTGTGTCAAGCAAAACTTGGTCAGAACATATAGAAAATCTGCGTGCCTTGCTGCAACGTATACGGGAAGATGGCCTTACAATAAAGCCGTCAAAGTGAGAGTTTGGAGCAGCTGTAATGAATTCCTCGGGTATATCATTAAAGGATGAAAATTTAAGACAGACGACAATAAAATTAAAGCAATGGGCGAGTTTCCATTACCCACAAAGAAAAAGGAGATATGCTCCTTTCTTTGAATGTTTGGATACTAAATAAAATTTATTAAGAACTTTGGTGAAGTGCAGTACCATTAACCTCCATGACACAGAAAGGAAGACCAAATAAACTTGTATGGACTAAAGACGTCGTCCGATTCTTTAAAATGTTACTGAATGCTCTTACTGATACCCCATTCCTTACTGCACCGGATTAAAGCAGGGGATTCATCGTGTAGACGGATGCTAGTGACACAGCAATTATTGGTGAAGAACATGCGGTGTCCTATCTAAGGCGGAAACATCTTTCGCGAGAGCAGAAATATGCAGCTATCGAACAGGAATGTCTTGCGATCGTGTGGGTAATTGATTCGTTAAGGTATTACTTGTCAGGTAAAACATTTGAAATCCTGACTGACCAAAACCCATTTACATGGTTAAATCAAATGCAAAGCAAGAATCATCGTTTACTTAGATGGTATTTGGCTATCCAGGCTTACAACTTCATTATAAAGCACAGGAGCGGCAAACAACATGGGAATGCAGATGGACATCGCGCATGTAACTGAAGTATGTAGGAATTAAACGACAAAAGATACTAGTGTACTTAGTACACATCAAGCGCGCTGAGAAACCTTTTGGAATAGCTCAGGATTCCTGTATTTTTCGAACTTCAGTGTTTTCTGTTTTTTGGAATCATACAGATTTTGTGCGAATATAGACGGTAACAAATTTGTTGGTTTTCCTCTATTCTGGATGGTCACTGATGGAATTCAAGACTCTGTTATAAAAGTTAGTAGTATTGACTCAAAGCTTTATGCATTTAGTAGTAACGTAAGCTTGATGCAAGTCTTTTCTTTTTACTGAAGTACCAAGCCAGCAGGTTATTTAAAAAAGAATTATCGACGCATATAGGGATCACTTGGAATGACCCAGTAATAAACAACCTAGTGCTTGAACGTGCCAACATTCCCAGCATGGTCACACTCCTCTGCCAACGTCGTATTAGATGGCTGGGCCATGTACGTCGGATAGATGACAGACGGATCCCAAAACACCTACTTTATTCGGAACTTGTCCCTGGCAAAAGGTCGATCGGACGGCCACATCTTCGCTTCAAGAATGTCTGCAAGAACGACATGAAAGCCCTTGACGTTGATTTCAACAGCTTGGAAGAGCTTGCTCTAGTCAGGCCCAGCTGGCGACACGCGCTGATCACTGGTTTGAAAGCCGGCGAGGACAAGTTACGCTTGCTAGCTGATGAAAAACGATTTCGAAGGAAGAAGCAGCAGCTTCAACACAAACCAGACTCAACTTCCAAGTGCAGCAAGGGCAGCCACTCTCGTGTTGGGCTACATAGCCACTACAAACGCTGCACAATCACCAACCGGACATCTCTCATGGGGGTACTTCCATCGTCTCTCGAGATTAACGGATGCCAACACACTTTAAACGTTTCAAGCTTAGGCCATTAGCTTCAGTTGTATAAGAGAAATAAATAACTTGAAATGGAGGCATGTGTCTGAAATGGATGTATACAAATAAAGTACATAAATGCAGTGACCTAATTACCGGTTAATGCACCATGAGCAGTTTATATTGCGTTTCTTAAGAAGCAAATTATTGGTAATGCCTGAATATCGAATATCTTACTCTGTGACTTAAATATAGTTTAATATGCGTGTGAAGTGCTTGCATTATGATATATTAAAATATGCAACATACTTTAATGAAATCAGTTATTTGATCAAAAATACCTTTATAATGCATACCTCTTGTAAAGTTGTCTCCGTTTATTAATTTTTTGTGTGGATAATATATTCGTTTTATTAAAGTCAAATGTGTAAAGCTGATTAAAAGACGGGTAAGACCATAGTTATCTGTATAAGTCAAACTTGTAAAGCTGGATGGGTGCGACTGTAATCGTCGCAAATTGTAATTTAGAATTTTACAATGATTGACAACGGGAAATGTTCCCAATTTTGAGATTGTGATATGTGTGGTATGGAAAATTAAATAATGATTTATAAATTCAGAGGGACTTTGCACGACAATACAATAATGACACACTATAAAGGTATTTTCGTTCCAATAACTGATTTCATTAAAGTACACTGTATATTTTAATATATCGTAATACAAATTCTTCACGTGCATAATAAATTATATTTAAATCACAGATCAAGACATAAGATATTCCTCAAACATGAAAGTTGGTTCAAGTCAACGCTAAAGTTGGTGGCAGATTAGAATAAACATTAGTTCAACCTTGCCTCTGGCGATTTATTAGATGCATTCCAGCCTCACAAGTCACCGATAGCTGATGATTGACTAAACAACTGATTTTTAAGTACAGTCTGCAACTGTCTGGAACTTATAAACAAACTGTTCGTTTGGCTTCTGTTTAATGTTCGTAATTATCATTACTTCTATTTCAACAACTGCGGGACAAATATACAAATCATAAACCTAGCTTGAGATAAACCGTTTTATCGTAAGTTACGTTTCAAAACGCAAGTCCATTGTCAGTGTTGATAAATGTGATAATAATATATAAATTATCATTTATTAACATATAGTTCAAAATGAGAAGACGCAGCAAGATGATTTTAATGATTCGACTGCTCATCATTTTGTGCAAAATACAAAATATAGGTGTCACTCTATTTTGGATGCGAAAAATTGGTATAAATTATACAATTTGTTGAAAAGTCACAGTTTTACGATAAAGGTGCATCTTAGTTAATAATTAAAGGAGAAATATGTGTCCATTTCTTACAGTCTATGTAGCTGAGAACTCATCATTACATGCCTGCGTCTTGTTTGGGTGAATGCAACTGTGCTCGAAAACTAAAATCGGTTGGGTAACTTGGGTAGGGGCGGGTGGGTCAGAAACTGTTACGAAATAATTTAGTCATCTATGATGAATCAGACATTTAAGCTGGTTTTTAATGAAACTGTTTTATATTGTATTTTCAATACATTTAGAATCAACAAGTCTCTTCAATAGCGCCATGTTCAAAAAAGTGAAATGGACGAGAACTTTCGCCAATAATTTGGATGCGCTAACTGTCGATACATACTATGCAAAACCTAACAAAAAGCACCACTAATAAGTCTTTGTTATTAAATTGGAGCAAATAGATTTATTTGTTTAAAACTATACACTTACTAATGTAAATACTCAGAATGCATCGATATCAACAGGGCATGAATAAGACAGATATGTAAACAGGATTAATTACATGAAACGGAAATGGATACAAGGGCACCGGAGGTACACCGGATGGAATATATGGAACGCTTAACAATTTTGTGTCACAAGGTCATCGATATTTTGCTCGGCCACTTTTATAAAGCAAATAATCATGTGAATAATATAGAAAATGTTGTACTCAAGAAAATGGCTTTATCGCCAGGTCGAAATAGGTCAAGACTTTTTGATGCCGGCATCCCTAAATTTTAGGCTTCCAACATTTTCGAGGATGGGAACGAATGTTGATATAAATCAGTACAGCCTTGATTTTTCATTTATTCTGTACCTCATTTACTCGGATAGTTGAAATAGCGCCCAGCCTGTAAATTCGTAAATAAATGCATAATTGTTGTTGTTTTTTGCCTATCAGAAAATGGTTTTAACGGCACGGGTTTTAACAGATCTGATGCGATACAGAAGATTCGGCTGTTCAATATTATTTTTCTAAAACACGTTCCTTCTTTATCTACCTCTTGTGACTGTATCAAGTTAAAGTGACGAGACCCAATAACACATAGGTAAACTAGTCTCATAATGTTGCGTATTTTTGTTCTTCTTTCATTACTGAATTCTGGCTCTACATGTAAGTTTTAAAAGATCTGGCTGGGTTGACAGCTCCTGTTCTATCTTGTATGTATTTGAGATACTTGAAGAGAACCTCATTAAACTCTAAAAATTACTTTCTTAATTTTGAGAACTTAATGATTGATTTATTTAAAAGTTTTATACTGTAGTAGATACAAGATCGTCATATCTATACGAAATAATAAAGACAAAGCCGTACTAGAACGAATCGATTTTATTTTAGTGTATTTTACATTCAAGACACCATTCAAGGGATTGGTCCTCCTTATACCGTGTGCTACTACATAATTCAAAGAGTACGCAATGGTCTTAAACTTGTTTAAAGTGTCAATGCCAGCTATGACATTAAAATACTAAGAAACATTTATTCTGTTACTTTGGACTAACTGAGATAAGAATATAATTATTCAAGGATATGACATGTTTTATCTACAAGCAAACCGCAGTTAGTCTCAAAGAATCTCTTTATTGGGACAGAAAAGTATTTTTTAAACTGTCAATGTATATGTCAAAACATGGGAAGTAATTGCGTCATAGGTAAAAATAGACATATCTTGTGACAGTGTCGCACAATAAGATAATACGTTAAAGCCGCATACATTACTGTCTTATGATTATTGTTTATAGATAATTTAAAGACCTTTCCTTGAATCGAAATGAAACGAAACAAAACTGGATTTCCGTTTGTAGACAGAAAACACAATCACTAACTCAGTTTTCTGATTGTAAAAATAGTTACTTTTTATGCTTACAATACGTTTACAAGTACATTTTTAACGACTGAAAGCACGATGTTACGAGAGCCAGAGTCTTTGTAAAACAAAAACTGTGTAAAAGGTGGGCCGATCCATGAAAGCATCACTGTATAATCTACACATGTAAGCTTAACCTATTAATAGCTCATAACTTATAAACACATATCGCAAATCAAGACAAAAAAAGATTAGATTAAGAACAAGTTATGTAAGGATGCCATTTTTGTATCAAACTTGTCCTAAGGTGCAATTCATGTAGGCACAATACGTTTAGTGTAAGTTAGGATCTACTTATCTTGTAATGAGACATATATAGTAATCCATTATTAAACGTGCAGTTCAAAATATATAATTTATAACGTATTAAAAATAAATGTTTTTCATCATTAGCGTTTCTATTGCATTAAAATAAATTGTAAACAATATCATTTCATTATGCGCTCTTGTAACAGTCGGTAGATGTTTTATCGCATATTGTATTACGTATGTCCAAAAGAAACAGACCAGGTTTATTGATCGGATAATAAGTCAGTGCAAACATCTCCACAACTTTGTCTATCAAAGAGAAAATTTATGTTTGGTCTGTCCTGGTTCATGCAAATAAGTGTTTTGAAAATTTCTTTTACATCCTTCTTTATCTATTATCATACTTAAAACATATGGGTGCATACATGAGTTTGTATTTTTGATACGATTGTTAAAATTATGTAGTCTTAAATTAAGTAACAGAAAAGAGCTGAAACCATAAAGTTTTGTAAAATTCAATAAATAATGTATTTCCCTCGAATACAAAGTGAATAAAAAGTGAAAATTAAAAAAGTCTTTACAGTATTGCGAAAAAAATAAAAATAGTCCTGAAAGTTTTATAACAAATCAAAATATATAAGGTTGCAACTGAATTCCACTAGTATTCCAAATAAGTTCCAATTTTGAATGTGCCGATCAGCCTCTAGGCTTGAAATTGGTAATGTGCCAATGACCTGAATCGTGATGATGTGCTGATAGCCATTTGATATAATACAATAATATAATCCAAACATATTCTTGTCTGAATTCACTATAATTCCAAATTTGTGTTACAATCCGAGAATATTATTGATGAGCACTTTGTATGTCCAGTAAGTAAACTTTGAACAAATAATTCCAACCAATGAAAATATGAACACAACAGTAAAACTGATTCTGCTTCAAGATGTTAGGTATAAAAAAAATTATATTAAAACACTAAGAAAAGTGTTAGAACCAGTCTGAGAGCCAGAGTACATTTCCAGAACATTCTACGCTGCCAACAAGATAAATTCTATTGCTTAAAGTATAATAAAAAAAAACATTGTCAATATCAAGTAAACCAGTTTCTTTCTGTGATGAAATACCAATGTTGTAGACTCAGTTTAAGAAAACATATTTACTAATATTGCTAATAGTCCGAATAATTAATATACATGTATACTGACAGAGAAATACAGTATATGTATCCCTTGCCAAGTACATGATGAACTTGATTTTTGGGCTTAGGTCAATTGCAACATACAATTATGCATAATATATAATTACGGAGAAAGAAAGCCAACAAACAATAGAATTTAAATATTCATAGCACGATACTGATCAAATGTACGTTTGTAGGTTTTATGAAACTAAAAAGAGCGCCAAAATTTATAGATATTATTACGATTCTATGACTTGATATAAGTAATAGGAAAAAGTGAAACCAACTAGTCAGCTGCATACTGGTAGATAAGATATTCTATATGATTTATTTGTATTCTTGTAATATTTGGGATTTCCTAATCACGTGGCCTAATATATATGCGCACAGAAGAAACATATATGGGAAGCTGAAATCACTTTGTCTGCAGCGCATCTTAATTGCAAACATTATCAACATGGTCAATTTACAATAATGCATGATTTAATGTTTTTGAAAAACAATTATACCCAATGTATGAAGTCTTCTCCAAAAAATATATATTTTGAGTGAAGCATTGGTCTCTATATTCTGCACAATAATCAAGATATATATATATATATATATATATATATATATATATATATATATATATATATATATATATATATATATATATATATATATGCGCAGTTGATTTACACAAAATATATAATGTATATGAAGTAGGTATAGATGAATATTAATATAAATTTAACAAATTTCTTTAAAACATTTCATCAAAAACAAATAGTTTGTAAGAAATTTTGGTTCAGAAATACCAATTTCAAAAATGGTCAGAGTATATGCTATATGATTCCCACAGTTTGTTGGCTAACATGAAGGAATTTAGTTTTAAAATTCACCAAGATAAGCAAATGTATGGAAATCACATTTTGAAGATAATAGTTCTAGTGTCACACGCTCTCAATCTTGTTATAAGTTCAGCGAAGAGAACAATAACTGTTTAACTTCAAAATAATATAAAAATGAAAGCTTTGAATGATTTAAGATATTTGCATGATAATATTTATAAGAGAAATATTAATTTTTAAATATAAATGAATATATTTCTAAGAAAAACTATTTAGAAAAAGACAATTATGAAAAAATATTTTCATGGATTATTTACTTCACAAGAAGAAATGGAATTAAAGAGTCTGTAAATGCTGTTCATGTAATTAAATAATAAATAATGGCAATTTAATTAGGTGTTGAAATGTATGAGAAAGAAATTCACGATATAAACACAATGTATTTCGAAAGCTAAATTTAAACAACTATTTTTAAAATGCTGAAAGCAAAAGAGCACACATTGTTGGAAATTCATCAAATGTGGGGGATAAACTTTAGAGAGGTTAATAACAAAATGAATTAAAAGTAAGTGAAAAGTTCCCATCTGGTAAAAGGTTTAACCGTTTTTTTGCATATAAAGATATAAGAACGGTTCAATTCTAGCGTCTATATCCATGACTGTAATCATTAACGTTTTCTTGATATCAAATACTATATGAAGTTTATCAACTTTGCACTAGTGAAAGAGGTTATGTATGTAGTTCTTGAATCATTGATAATGGTTTTGTTGAATAGTACATCCACAAGGAAGGAGTTTAGTCCTGGATATATAATTAAACAAATGCAATTAGCAGGTAAAGTTGTCCGGAATGACTGTGTACTAGATGAGGGTTCATTCTTGGTTGGCTATGCAAGTGTGCATGATAAGCACGAATACATATGCAAACTGGAAATCATCTATCCTGCTTGACAATATTCTCTTTCCAGGTATAATTTTACCTCTTATTATGACACATCCTCCTGTAGGATCCAGCACTGTACATCGGCACATAAATATTTACGGTTGTGGCATGTCGGACAGTTGTAATTATGAGCTGTTAAATTGGTATTGAATACGGTCATACTAATGCCATTATTTGGCACAATGTATGACCTAAGTTATAAATAAGGGATTCTCTATCAAAACTATATATATATAGGATATATATATCCTACATCGGCCTACAAACATACATACACACACATGAATGCATGCATTATTCAACAAACCACCCACCAATGCATGCATACATAGTACGTACATACATACATACATACATACATACATACATACATACATACATACATACATACATACATACATACATACATACATACATACATACATACATACATACATACATATATAAATATATACACATACTACGTACGTACGTACATACGCATGCACGCACGCACTGGCCCAAACATGTATTGAATCTTTAGAATCAATTTTTATTTGTGTCCTTTCAAAAAATATTTCTTACATGTACTGTGTGAGGCACATGTATATATTTTATTATGATTATATTACTCACTTCGAACGATATGCAGTAACTATTCTAAATGAGTATCCATAATGAATGCAATCTCTCGAAATGTATGGATAATTTGATAAATATAATAATTAGAGTAGGTATGTTGAGAATAACAGAAAATCCTTCGTGTCGATTTTATTCTGAAGTTATCATCGTGTGTCCTTTACCAAATGCAATTAATGGTAACACAGGGCTACCATTTAAGTGTAATTTGTATAAACGATTTGCGATGAGCGTCTTCATTATTTTTTGGGAAGGGATAGCTGGATTGACTTGAAAATTCTCTAAACGCAACTATAGTGAACATTTTCTCCATATTTCCGTATTATAAGTACTTAATTAGTAATAGACACTCCCGCTGGATTAATAAGTAAAGTGCAATAATGTGGATGATCTCTCATGGGTTCGACTCAGTTTGCTATTCATTACCGTATCAAATACAAAACGACTACACATTTATCCTATGAAATCGCTTTCATGCCAAGGAAGAATGTTAACATGCAATGTTACTGGGCAAGAGAAGTGTCGATAAAATATAAAAGTTGCAGCTATGTTTGATATTTATTTATCTCGGCAAGGTCGTGATGTGTAATCTGCAAAGTTACCAGTCTCAGATTTGACAAACAAAATTTCGTTTATATTCTCACCATGTTGTTCCTTTTGATTGTCTTCCGGATTTTTCCAGTAAAAAATACTTTAGCAATTCCTTATTAATTTGTGCCGTTCCTATCCCGATGAACACAAACATATAGTAAATTAGTACTCGTTTCGACCGATAGCTGTGACCAGAAAATACACGTTTAAACGATCCATATTACTATCAAGAACTTTCTTGGGATACGTAGTTGGTCGTAAATGGTTAAAACGACAATTAACAACGACAAATAAAATTAAAATAACAGGTATTGAATAACAATAACAATAGTAGATGTTGCAGGGATACAAATGTAAGAGGCATAGCTTTATTATTAGCGCTAGTAGTAGTAGTAGCATTTGTTGCTGTTGTCATTATTGTGATGTGAGTAGTGGTGATGTAGTAGTAATAGTAGTACCACCAGCTGCTGCTATATTAATTTTGTTCTTCTTGATGCAAATCTTCCAGATTTAATTCATTGTGACACGTGACTTCAATAAATAAAACAATATACAAGAAAAGTTTAAAGATCGATTTTTGTTATTGCAGTGAATCACATAAACGAGGACATATGGAAATTTAGGAATTTTGCAACGGATGTTTAAGTCACCATGTACTCTACGCTAATTGTGCATACCATAAAACTGGATTGCTGGTAAACCGCAGCTGAGAGTTTTAGGTGCTCGACTTAACGTATTTATAATATTATTTAAGAATCTGTACATTCCAAATCTTCATGCAGCAACTGGTGTTCTATCTCAAAACGCTTTCCTCATCTTCTTTAAAACAAGCAGCGGCCTTATTGTGATCACATACGTCTGTCACATTAAGAAACTATCTTTATGTTTTGAATTTTAAAATGTTTTTGCCTTTTTTGCAAGCTTTGTAATCTGATTACACAGCATAAAAAATACATATATAACAAGATCACTGGCATCTGCATTTAGATTTAGAAGAGGAACGTTAGATCATCTGTTAAATTCTGAAGCGACGCACCTTTGTCTTATCGGACGAAAGACTGAACTAATTTGAAAGCAGAATTATCTGGATCTCTCTACCGTGGTTCATAACGCATAAGTATAAAGTGAATTTATGACCTCTAAATATATATACAAATTATGCAGGCACAAATAGAAAACAATTTCAGACGTTCTGGCTAAACATGTTCTGCAATTAGAAGAAAGAAAGAATTAAAAAAGTAATAAATGGTCTAATACGGACACACCACGTATTTAGTTAAGGCGCCATCAGCCCAACAAAGTTACACACACACACACACACACACACACACACACAAAGGGGCGCGCGCGCATGCGGGTGTGTATGGGTTTGTATATGTTTTTGAGCAATTATATAATTTGTAATTTTATTACCTTAGGTGCATGAATCATGTTCGTGTTTATTCGTTTTAGAGCAATTGCAATATGCCGTATTTAAAAAAAATGGTTTAGATTGCGACTGACATCGTAGCACGGATGAAGCATGTTTTATTTCAACCAACAAAAAACTCATAACTTTCTACACAACAATACTTCATTTTTTCAGTTTGTAAAATACAAATGTATTTTCTGTTACATTGTGTGACGAGTGAAGTCAATGTCAACTGCAAAGCGTAGGTTGGTGATGTTACGTCCTCCAATGCTGACTGTCCCACATTGGTTTTCCAGGGCTTCACGCATGATACGCGCTAAGTACATGTTGAACAGCGTGGGTGACAGGAGACAGCCTTGCCGTAATCCAACTGTTGTCTCGAACCAGTCCCCTACTGGCCCTTGAGCAATTACTGTACTGATAGCATTGGCGTATAGCTGCTTGATGGTATTGGTCAACATTTGACCCATGTTGTACTTCTTCACTGTGACCCACAATGCCTCATGCCACACTCTGTCAAAAGCCTTTTTGAAAATTATGACAATATGATATGTGTCTTGTTGATGTTGTGAGTACTTTTCACATAGAACCCTAAAAGTGAATATTTGTCCTGTTGTGCTTCTCCCACTCCGGAACCCTGCCTGTTCTTCAGCAATTATTTATTCTGCTTGTGGGTTCAGTCTGTTCAAGATGATCTTCAGCATCATCTTACTAGCATGGCTGATCAAACTGATAGTTCTGTAATTTTGGCAACGCTGGATATTGCCTTTTTGGGGGAGTGTTATAATCAGTGACTGAGTCCACTGTGTTGGCCATTCGCCTGTCTGCCAGATCTTGTTGCAGATTTTTGTAAGTAGCTCTGTCACTGATTCTCCACCATTCTTGATAAGTTGAGCTGGGATGTTGTCTAAAGTTCAATTTCATTGTTATAATCAGCTTTTTGTGGCACGTAAGACGTGATACCAAACAGATTCAGAAAATGGTAGCTATTAATACAGAATCTAACAAACGAATAATTAGCAAAATATGTAGGTCATCGACTTTATAGCTACAACAACCAATGTTTTTCTTAAGTATGTCAAGTGTGATGTTATCGGTGTAGTTAAAATAAATATCATACGTATGTCAAGTGTGATGTTATCGGTGTAGTTAAAATAAATATCATACGTATGTCAAGTGTGCATGTTATTGGTGTAGAAAAAAATGTACATATGGGGTCAACCCACGGTTAATTTCCAACCTATTCCACACATACATTTCTCCAAAATAAAAGGGCACCAACATTCCAATACCTAAGTTTTGATAGGGATGTCAGTGCCATGACAGAACATTAAGAAGGTCTCTTTCCGAATTATTCCACGGTAAATATGAATTCCTGTGATGAATATGACACAGTGAAAGGCAATACCAAACAAAATATCTAAAAGTAGACATGTACTACTTATCTTCGTACTGACTGGAAGCATTTATACCGCTATCAGACTCATGAAATTCATCCAGTCACACTAATTCCATACCAGAGCAATATATCACAAATGATAAGTAATAGAGGAAATTTTCAATAAGGTCAGATGATAAATAGTTGAGAGCCCAATGTTTCAAACTGCAACTGAAAGTAAATCGTTGAAGACTTTGATCCCAAACAAGAAAGAAATATTTGTGATAGACTGAAATACAAAATTAGGCATAGTTGCCAAGTATTTTGAAAATTTAAACTTTTCATTGATTTTTTTAATATATGTTCTGAAATCATTAGAAAATGAAATTTGACAAAAGTCATGCAATATGAAACTTGATTAAATCACATGCATAGATTCCTCCCATGCACGCACGCTTTTTACTAGAGCTTCACATAAGTGGCCAATATAGTTTTAAAAAATGGAATCCTTCATCCGCACGACATCACTCCCATCTTACCCTCATTCACTGCTTTGGACTCGTATTGTTTTCTGATTATTTATATTATTGCTCAAGATCATTGAACTGAGAGACCGGGCGATTCGAAATTAATTCCAAAATGATGTCTGTTACATAAAACGTGTCTCTGTGCTTATAAAAATGGGACCCAATACTTTTAATCAGCACATAAATATGTGATATATTACCATGAAAGATGAAAACAAAATATCACACCCTACATGCTTCACGAAATAAGAATCTTCCTTATAATAATGGCACGAGAAACTCCAAACATCAAGACTTTAAAAGGAAGCATGCAGAGTAAACGGTTAACAGTATTTTCTCACCGCCTTTTCTGACCTTTTCAGACAAGAAAGTCAAAACTGAACAGCAGCTGGATAACAGACAATAACTATTCAGATAATCCTGACAGAGAAGTGTTTAATATATCATCAATTGTTGTATGATATTTCCTATATGCTATGCAATATTTAACACTGACTTTATACTATCTTCTTTCTCATTTTACAGGGAACGGGACTATTGAACATCATAAAGAGGTGGCAATTATCAACTAGATGCCAAAACTATATTATGAGGCAGTAAAACATTGCTCATTAAAGGAAGTATGAATTGTGGCTTAATCTCACCTACGTAAAAGCTGTAGAAAGGAGTTCAATCCAGCCAACCAGGATGTTGTGCCGCTGCATTCAACATGGGATTCCAGGCACGACATCAATCATTTACATATGGGAAATACAATGGCCGGACGTTTGTTCATTGCCATAAACAGTCTTTCTCATTCTCAGAGTGTCACTCAAATGAAAACGTATCAAACGTTACAATTGAACTATGTAAGAAGAACATGTCAGAGAACTTAAACTGGTGAGTGACACGACCAGATGTTGTGGCAGAAGAGATCCTGCCTCAGTTGACGTTGTATTTGCTAACGGCTGTTTGTATTGTTAATATTGAGAAACTAGCAAAAGCATCTACACAAGCTGTCAGAATCATTTGTGAAAAAAATGAATGATCATAGGTACATCATTTCCGCAGTGCTTGAAATTAAAACAAAATACTAGCCTAATCCATTTTCTGTGACAACTATGAAAGCAATTTAGATCTCTCTCGCAAGTAAGGGAGTCAAGACAAAGAATAGTGTATCGATCCACCTTCCCTACCAACAAGTCTACGAAAGCAATCCTGTATCAGGCATTGCTGGCGTGGATTACCTCGACAGCTATGGTGGCTGCATTCGTATATGCCCCCAGAATGGGCTCCTCATCTGTATGTATTCGACTATCTGCGCCTTGAGGAAGGTATATCGGTCAAGGGCAAGGGATTTGGGTTATCCTACATACAATCTATGTACAGGCCTCCTATGCCCAATCAGTAGATCAAAGAGGTTTCAGTACCAGTTGTAAGATTGTCTGTCGCGTTGAGTCAGAGAGTGGGTGCGGAACACTCTTTGTCTGGTACAAGATGCGAATGACAACAGCAACCCTTACTCTATTCTCTTGGCAAACGGCGCTTACTCCTAAGTTCCGACCAATGAACTGCATGTCTTTTTTGGCTAATTTCCAATAAACCATTCTGTCAAATAGCTATACACTCAGCTATATCGACTTCACTCTCAACTTGTTATGCGTGTTGGACAGGCCAGCCTTCATTCAGAAGCTCATCGAACACGAGTACATGTGGGAAAAAGAAGAATTTCGACAATGTCATGCGCTATGGGAACCGCACCATCCATGACGACAAAACACAGATGGCAAAGGTTTGTACCTATTTGATATCATCTCCATAAGTCTATGCATTGCGAGTCAGAGTAGAATCGGGTCGTTTCAAATTTCGAGGTCGGTGACGAACGGGAGGGCCAGCAAGACACAAGAGAAAAGATGGAAACCCAACTGACCCGCCTGAAGTGCATACACCTAGCACAACATCGCTATATTCCCATGCAGTGGAGTACAAAGGGTTTCTCGTAACGGCTTTGTATCGAGCAGACATTATCAATCTGGTTGACTTGTGCCATTCGACAGAGGGGCAAAGGCATGCACACTAAAAGCCTTTGGTATCGCCTCTCTGTACCAGACCATTCATTTTGCAGTAGCATCCCGATTGTCCTCTCTTCTGCGTGAATACTTGATCTAGTATCGACTGTGGCAACATATACACTATTTGGCAACAAAGTTTACAATGGTGGCTGTCTGTGACACCTGCTAGAGCCAAACGAGTGCCATCGATATGTTTAGCGCCGGTTCAGGACACCCATACATCTACATCAAGAAGACGGTCCGTGTTGTGGAAACCAACTATTATCAAGAACCCCAAGCATAAGCACCAGGCACATGTACAGAAGTTGCAGGAATAGATTGATGAGGTTTCATGGGAAGATTTGCTGCACATGACAAATGTGCCCTTGCTGGAACTATCGCGGTGGCACAAAAGCTGCTGCTGGTCATCAGAAATAATAAGAACTGCTAGAAGACACTCGACGTAGAACCTAGAGATTACCTCTGTACGTGTTACGCTATGATTACTCTTATTGCAACATTACAGTAAATGGGAGGAACCAGTCTGTTCGCGTTCTGGAATTCAAACTTGAGTACGATTACTAGGCTTAGATGGTCACCCATATGTATTGATGACTGGAGGAGAGAGTAATACACCCAACAATAAAAATGATTAGCTGTCCTTCCAGCAAGTTCAGCAACAGAAAGCCACAATGCATGATTTAACGACCATGCAAGCGTATAACAATCAACAGCAAAAGATGGCTTGCCCAAAAGGTTTTCATATATTAGATGCACACATACTCCAGTCTGCACCGGACCTGTATGAGTACAAACTTCTCTTCTCATGTTTGGCAAAGACGGGTGGGGCTTGCTTAGAACCACTCATGCAATCAAAATCGGTTTGGCCCGGGGTAAAGTTGTTCGAAAGAAAGGAACCCGTTTGTTCTTAGTTTTTGTTTTATGTAGCTCAAGTAGCGTTTTTGTATTAATCCCACCAATCTTAGCCATCATTCCGAGGCAAAAGAGAATGGCAAGCAAAATCCTGATGCAGCCCATTCTATTGATTGCGCAAGACCAAGATTCCAAGAGCTACGAATAAAGCGCAGGTAACACAGTCGCAGAAATCGGAAGATGAATATAGTTTCTGAGCGCCAAACATCTCCAACGAACTCCGGATTCATGATATTCAACTACAATATATTGGGTACATGTTCCGACACGATGATCCTGATTTCATCCAGTTAAATGAATTTATTTACACCGGAAGTGTTCGAATGGTTGTCATTGTAATATATGATTGCCAAAGGAACTGTACCGGTAATTATCTGATTCAGTTGCGTAGTTTTGTAACAAGCTGACATCAAGGAATCAGACAGAGAAAGTTGAAAGTGTGCATTTCCACAGTTTCAGTGTGAAACTGAAATTACCTGTTCCTTGTATTCGTAGCTTGTCCAATCAATGTATTCTACAATGTGTCAATGGTTGCACTGAACACACTGTATACCTTTTCATAAACATATATATAGCAAGTCTCAGAAGAAAACTTTTTGGACCTGGGTTTGCATCCATATTTTCACATACCAAGAGCAAATGCAACACCATGATGTTTCCCACGGTAATTGTTTGTATGCTTTGCCATTGTTCGTTCGTTTAAGCGGTAAAGTCGTCCGCTACCACAGTTCTGAAAGAAAATGCAATTGTTAATTTGACCAAAACTATTCTCAGTGTTGAGAAATTTTATTCAGATAATGTAAAATGTTCTTATAATAGTCTTCATATTTTTTAGGCAGGTAAAATTGCAGAAAATGGCTAAATGTAGTTAAAATATCACATATATGTTTGTACGGCCTGGTAAATGTCTCAAACGAACGGTCACATCTCGTTCAAATTCTGTAAATGTCACAATGTGTGCCAATTACTGTTGAGCAGGTTGAGCTACAACAGTAAATCTCATATGGTGTCAGATAGATATTGCCTTTTGTTTATTATTGTATCAGATCCTTTGTTGAAATAACACAATCGACTGCACCCATAGTATGTGTGTCTGATTTTTCCCTGCTTGGTTATTTGTTATTTAGTGCACTTGTAGGTGTATCGGTTGTCCGTCTATATGTGTAATTATATACTCTCACCCACTCATCCATCTATTGAAATATTTGTTTGTATATCTCTATGGCTGTTTTTGAATAGCAGATATGTTCCATCATTTTCAAAGGACACTGACACCATACAGGTAGTTAAATATAGTAATCATCCATACAAGCTTACTGTATTCATACATATACTGTTTTTAGAAACTGTCAAAAGTGATCATTAAATAACAATCATTTCTTAGCTATGGTACTATTAGTGTGAAATCTTAGTTGATTGTAAGCTTAATAAATGCGTATGTTTATCAAGGACAATAACTTTTGGTATTATAGGGTAATTAAATAATGTTCATCGTCAAGAACATCTATAATATTCGGAAGTTTTTCTTCGTAGTTAGTATAAAATAAAAATATTGTAAAAACTGGCAATGGAATGTTCAAAACTCTTTAATTCAAACGAACGGTAGAACAAAAACTAATTCGTCACTTCCGCTGCGCGGCAATGTTTCAAACGCCTTGATTTCATACTTTTTCTACAAAGTCATCAGTGACATTTACTGACGTTTGTGACATTCGCTGGCGCACATTATAAAAACAGAAATTTCTTTAGTGCCAGTAACTATCACAATGTCCATGCTTAACATTTACTGGTACTTGTAATATTTATGGGCGTTAATATTAAATGTTAATATCACATTTTGACATTTACGTGCGACTTTACATGCGATGTCACCTGTGAGATTTAGAGGGGATACATGTGTGCCCATAAGTAATTAGGACATGAATAGCCACATCCAATACAAACACAAAGCGTTTGTACTGGTTGTGGTGTTCCATGTTTTAATGGCTTAAAGACTCTCAGATAGAGAACTTTTGTAGCTTGCAAATATACCAAATTCACGTAACACGTCTTTGAATGAGAGCAATTTGTTAATTATTCACCTGCCACCGCTAACACCTGCACCTAAATCTTTCATGACAGTTTTAAAAGAATGAAAACACTTATCTTTGCTGCGTCTTCAGTTTAGAAGGGGAAAATTAAAATTTAATATTTAGTAAAGTGTTACTTTCTATCTTAAAAATGGCAATAACACGCTAGACTTAACTGGTTGAATCTCCTTCCCAAATTATATAAAGTTTTAAACCAATCGGTCCAGATTAAGTTAGTTTAAACCAGTGATATTGTACAACATGATGGTTTTTAATAAAGCGTTCTCCAATATATTTGCTTGCATATTTTATCAATTTGTGCCTTGCGGTAAATTTTATACGATGAAATGTATCACAACCATCAGATACATAATATAATCCGTTAAGCGATTCTAGTGTATCGTCCAACATCCCCCCCCCCCGGGGGGGAATGTCCTGACTTTAAATTCCAGCACAGTTGGCAGCAACTACCTAGGCAATTGCGGCGGGGGATTGGGTGTGTGGGAAATTCATACCCAGTGGGGGCCCAAACATCCCATCAGACAACATTTTAGGGAGGTGTCCAGCAATACGTTTTGCGTCATACGTTTGGTTAGTTCATAGTTTTGTTTGTGATTTATTTGCATAAAATACGGTTAGTCAGTTTTGTTTGTAAATAAATTACAAAATTTAAGGCAAATACTTATAGATCATTTTTAAATGATTAACAGTTTGTAATTGACAATTAGCGGAAACGCTATTTTTCTGACAAATTCGTTAGACTTGGTGTTTTGAAACAATGGTTCATTAACGTTAAAAATGTTACAGTCTTTAAATTATTAATGATTAAATTAAACTTGTCTTTATTTTAAATTTAGTATCAAATAACTGTCATATTCAATTTCATGAGCACCAGGAAACTTACAAATAATAAAGTCTCTCGTTTTCAGTGGTAAAATATCACTTAAATGAACCATCTTTCCTTCCCTGACAGATTAAGGGCAGCATAAATTTCAGTGCAAAATATATGTCTAAATTTGCAATACGGGAAAATTATCTTCTCGGCCCATGTATGTTTATATTCATTAAAAACAACGTTTTTGCATGCGGTCCATGTTACAGTTGATTAGCTTTTGAACCCGTCTGGTCGTGTCTTTTTCCTTGAGTATGTGTCTCTAATCTCATCTGACTAAAATATGCCATAAAGAATCGTCACATAAAAAGGACCCCTAAGTGAGTCTGTATTTATTCATACGTATCTGCTTTTCATGTAACTGACCATTAATTGGATGGCATGTATCCCAATGTCCCCAGTGTTGGTCAGAATTGGGGTAAATCTGTGGTTACTAACGGATGACTATCTTTCACTCAATACAAAGTATCCAGCCCGATGTTCCCACTGATAGCCAATACGAATTAATACCCTATACCTATATCTTTTACTGCATCATTAACACTGCAACGTTTTTATCTCCAAACTCACAAATAATAATCCAAAAGTGGTGCAACACATGGGTGAACGTGTATAAAGGGTTGTGAAAGCAATCATTTAAAAAAATCATAATAAATATTGTGAAGGGAGATTGCAGCATGTATGTATTATACTCCCGATAAAGTTATGATCATGAAATGCACCCCAAGTAAAGTCAACATCATGAATTACATAACAAACAAAATTTTGACATCATGAATTTCACCACAGGTAAAGTCAGCATCATAAATTGCGACAAAGGCAATGTCATCATCATGACCCGCACCATAGACAATGTCAGTATCATGAAATACACCATAGGCAATGTCAACATCAATAAACGCACCTTAGACAATGTCAGCATCATTAAATGTACCATAGGCAATGCCAACATCAATAAACGCACCATAGACAATGTCAACATTTTGAAATGCACCATAGGCAATGTCAACATCAATAAACGCATCATAGACAATGTCAACATCATGAAATATACCATAAGCAATGCCAACATCAATAAACGCACCATAGACAATGTCAACATCATGAAATGTACCATAGGCAATGCCAACATCATTCACCGAATGTCTGTAGTCGCGTGAAGATGAAAAACAGAATTACGGACACGTTTTGTTTTCAAAAATAAATATTTGAAGAAAACAAATTTGCCAATTCTCCAGAAGCATATATCTATACTTCTGACGCAATCTGCGTAGACGACCCTCTAAGCAGTTGGTATCAAATCTTTTACATTGATGGTAAACGAGATGGATCTTTGAATCACAGTTTTGAGACAGGAAAAAAAAAACCTAGGTGCGCAATTGTTGTGTTTCTATCTTAGCGTGCATGGAATTAATGTGAAGGAAAGTATCGTACGATTGCTTACGTTTGATTCCTATTCACGCCGCTGTGCAACACAATGCCGCACTATTATAAAACTTCAAACATACATTGTTGCCTAAACTTTCAACAATACGTTTCTCTAATAAAATGTAGCGGAAACGCAGGCTTACATATATGTTAGGCGATTTTAAGGTTTCAAATGTGAAATACATTAAATAACACAAGCCATGTACATATTGTTTTTATTCAATTGTCTTTTTATTCAATTGTCTAGTTTGAACTATGAAGTGCATTACATGACCCCCACCCCAAAAAAAAACAAAAAAAAAAAAACACTACCTGTATAAATAAGCATTTGTGCTTATTGAGTCTTTGACGTTTCCGTGTTACATTAATGCTTTTAACTTTACATGAATTAACTATTAATAATTGCATACAATGTTCAAAAGTCCATTAAGAAAAGTATACTTTGAAAGATGTTTCTAGTTCAACATATACATGTACTTTAAGATTTGGATGATGATTCATGCACATTAAATCTACCGTATTGTCAACGAAATGTCAACCAATCTCTATCTCGTTCTCTCAGTCTCATCCGTAGCAATTATAGTATTAGATTGTTAGGGTTGTTTTGCATAAATTTAAAGTAACTCTTCAATTCTAAGACTAAGAATTGGTTGAGGAGAGGAGAGGGATGGATGGGATCTCTGTGTCATTTACTTCGCAGATTTGTATTGTTTAGTTAGTTACATGTACACGTATTGGGTGTGAAAAAAGCCAAATTCAGACATGCAAACATTTTTGTCTCCCTGGGTTTGTTTGTACGTCTAGGAACTAAACCGCTGACATCCCCACCTTATAAACAAATATACCCGCTAGGCAAGAACATTGAATTTAGATATACAACTTAAATTGTCCCTTGTGTCCAGCACTGTGCCTAGGGAATGGTAGTCTAGTTCCCTAACCTCTCTCCACTCCGTTACTCTCTTCATAACGAAGAGTAACGGAATGGAGAGAGGTCAGGGGACCAGACTAAGGGAATGGATTCTAGGTACCGATTTCGTAGTAGGTGTGTGGGACAAAGCGGGCGAGCGCAGTTATATGTATTGTATAAATGCCCTAATTAAAAATTTCCATTGCTTATTTTCTTAAACAATATATCACTATATTATAGGACGATAGCATGCAGACACTTGTCTTTGTTTTCTTCTTTTCCCCGGCCGATTTTTGTTTACAGTCGAATAACAAGACTGTCAGTGCAATTTATTTTGTATACCATAAACTTTAGACACACTGACCTGGTAACTTGCATCTAGTCTGGTACAATAAACAAAACGTATTACAGTGTACACTGATATGTTCGCACTTTCCGCTCCTTAAATACTGACGTGGATACATTCACGCATTTGATGTCGATGGGATAAAAGCAAAATAAAATCACATATTTGCAAGTAAATAGCATACACCCTGATTGGTTTGCATACAACTAAACAAATATATTGCTCTGTGCATTGATTAATTCATAGTGGCGTACATCGTGGGTTTTACAACAACAGACGTTTTAATATTCATAGCCTGTGGTGATACGCATTTAACTATGCAAATTGGCCACTTGCCAAGAAAACGCAGCGGAGATAGGATATAAAAATAGTAACTTACTCATTCAGCGCCAGAGTTGAAACATAACTTTCATGTGCAAAAGTTATAAATCATCTGATAGGTGCATATTAAGGTTATCTTATCAGGGTTTAAGTTGCACTTCTTCACTACTCATGTCCTAATGTCAAGGCCGTTGTGGCGTTTACTAGAGCCGTAAAAAAAATAGAACAGAGAGAGAGAGAGAGAGACAGACAGAGAGACAGAGAGAGAGAAACTAGTATTAGTTTGACAAATCGAAAGAAATGTAGGATTACATAAACAAGGAGTTGTTTATTGCTATTTCCTTTTTATTTTCTTGACCTTCGAACAGGTCAAAAAGTTATAATACAGACGTCATACTCATTTACTATTAATTTCTATTGTTATATATAAATGTATAATTTACTATTCATTTATATTGTTATATATAAGTAAAGCATACGTGGGGTCAGTGACGTACAGTAAAACCTGTCTTGAGTGACCACTTATGAGAGACCACCTGTTTTGAGAGACTAGAATTTTAATGAACATGCTTATTGATTATATGGCGTTATGACCTGTTATGAGCAACCACCTGTCTTGAGAGACCATTAATTTTTGGCAGAAGGGGTAGTCTTTCAAGACAGGTTCTACTGTACTAAGAGTAAATGGCGCTTGAATCGAGGACGAAGGTACAAAGGGATTTTGGCCTCTGTCGCCTGGGGAAATCGCAACATCAGCACCACCACCCCCACCATTAGTACGCTACTGCCTTCCATGGAGTCGATATCCTTAATTGTTTGCGTCGTTGATTTTTACCATAATGCCTGCGCACAAAGGATGGTTAAGTTATTGATGATCATGGCTAGGTATTGGGAAAGGGTATGATATAATCTCGTACATTTTGTAAAATAAAAAATAAGCATGGGTAGGTATTGAGAAAAAGTATGATAGAATCTCGCACATTTTGTAAAATAAAAATAAACATGGCTAAACAAGCTGTCTCATAAAGCATTTAATTCTCAGTGATTTGTATTGAAATTACCATCAAAAGTGAAATTTAGCGAACTTTTGTTGTGACGTCACCATTTTCTTGTTCTTTACATTCATAATCCATTGATGAAGGCGAAACGAAGATGGGACATGATATTCAGGCGCAGAAAACTACCGAAAATCGAATTTGTTCTTGATGAAATCCGCTGATATGATGACAGAAAGAAGACAATTGGAATTATAAGACTAAAATGATCATGGTTGGGTAATTGTTATCTAATCACGCACAAAGTTAACAGATGTCCTTCGAACTTTATTTACTTTGTGATTAGGTAAAATTTGTACATCGATACATACCCAACCATGATAACTTAATCCTATAAGATTGTGTTGACTCGACTTTCACAACACATGCCACACTATTGTTTAATATACAATAGCATTATGAATTAGGAAAAAGTTGTGAGTTACAGTTGATGGTTCTTTAATTCAGGTTGTATAAACCAACGTATCTTGTATCAGGTAGTTTGCGACTGAAAATGTACCGAGCGATATTACCAGCATTTGTAATACTAGTATACATATGTGATCTCTCTCTCTCTCTCTCTCTCTCTCTCTCTCTCTCTCTCTCTCACACACACACACACACACACAAACGCGCGCACACACAAAACACAAACGCGCGCACACCCAAAACACAAACGCGCGCACACACATACACACACATTATCAGAGTTACATACATACGCTCACTACATTCGAATGAGTTGCATGAACATAGCAGTGCTAACAAGTGGATAACCGGAGGTGAACTTCCGTGTTATGAATGTAACATTACCAGAAAAGGGCGAAGTCCTGTGTCGGAAACATGAAGAAATTAAAGACTGTTTTTCCTACGCTGGTGCACGAATATCGCTCAAAGTTTTCAGATTTAATACATCAATTTAATATATATTATACTTAACCCATATTTTTTACTTTCAATTTCACAGATTCTCTACCGCCTACACTGGAAAAGTATTAATTTTGTGGCAGTAATCCAATATTTTACTTCTATATTCAGTCAAAATTCACGTTTAATAACAAAACAAATTATATATAAAATTGCATCATAAACTAGACCAGGATTTTGTTTATTGAATTTTATTTTTTGATCAATATAAATTAAAATGACTCTAAAGGAAACTAAAATAATTAATAATGGCAAATTGCGTTAACTCACGGGGTGGAGAAAAAAAAGAGACATTCATGTAGATTTTCATAGGCGGAAGAGTATTTTTTAATAGTCCGGAGTGTATTGGATAATGTGTCGATTCCTTGTAACATGTTTCAGTAGGTGCGTACTTAATTTATATTTACTTAATATGTTGTTTACCAGTCCGTTTGCCTAGTAGTTAGAGAGTCCGATGCGGAAGCGGGAGATCGTGGGTTCGATCCCCGGCAGAGTCATTCCAAATACTTACAAAAATGGTACTAGAAGCTGCCTCGCTTGGCGCTTAGAAATAAGATGTTTGTGTTAGGACTGGTCCGCCTGGGTGAAACATAAGAAAGAGTTGTTAACGTAAGGTCAAAGAGCGGAAAATGACAACATTGATATAGGAGAGAGACTCTGTGTGTGTGTGTGTGTGTGTGTGTGTGTGTGTGTTTTGTGTTCCTAGACACAATTCAAATTTTGTTTGCAATCTCCCTCGCAAAATTAGTTTAAGTTTCTCAGGGAATAAAATTTTAGCTCGGGGAGAAAATGCTTATTTTCGTTAAATTGTCAAAAGGATGAGGGTCTGGTAGAATTTGAGAGACCCGGAACCAGAGAGAGATTCGAAGTTAATAGTGCATTCCTTGTCTGGAATATTATAAGAATCATGTATTGTAAGAATGTTATTCAACATTTCATTGGTATGAATGTGTTATTCAACATTTCATTGGTATGAATGTGTTATTCAACATTTCATTGGTATGAATGTGTTCGAATTTAGTTTTTTTGTTTTTAATAGAAAGAATGTGTTGAATGGATTTCATGCATCATTCTGACACGAATTGTGCAAAAAATCGTATCTTAAACGATATGCATCATGTATATTAAGAATTGATTTTACTATGTCAATGTCAATGAATCATTAATTAGCAAGTGACGTAGTTAAGCAATAACACGTGTAGTCCATTAATTCATGTGTGTAATTAAGTTGTGAGTTCCCTTAACCAACGACGACCTGATTTTCAATGTGTTATATTGTTTATTTGGCTGCAATGTTTTCTGAATTCTACAGGAATAGCCCCTGACTGGCCAAACGTATCATGCTTGCTACACAAAATGTGGTAGAGTAATGTTTAAGAATGAAGTAATAACAAGTGATGGTTCAGCAATCAATTGCTCAAAATGAAAATGTCTCACCTGTTTGAAAATTTTTTAAACAGTTTGTTTTCTTTTTCAAAGATTAATGGACAAGAAAAATTTTGGCATCATATTATTATTAAAGAAGACGCCGTAATTCAGCTGGCCTATTGCTAGACAAATTTTTCAAGAGTGCTCGCTCGATACTTTCCCAGTTCAGCCTTGATCAAATTATTTTATTTCAATGCTACAGGCCTCTGGCCCACAATATAAAATTCCATTTTATGATATACGCAACTGGAGCGCCATGTTTTCTTTACTACAGATGAAATATAAATTCTTGATTTAATTTACTTTTGGACGTATTACCGAATACTAACATTTTCACACGATTTTATTTGGAAGTGAAAGAACCTCTCTCCTAGTAAATGATCTATACCGGCAGAGTAATAAATTATACAGTGTCAAAATATCACAGCTAGCCATAAACGAGACAATGTTTTCAACGCTTGATTGGACATAATAAACATTTTCTATATATTCTCTTCCAATAATATCATATTTTGGACAACTTAATTAATTTAATCGACCGCCTCATTGTACTTCTTTTACTCGCCTGATATAGCCAATAATGCGTACATCGTGCCCACTAAAATAAAAAAAAGCCCACCAACTACTTTGTTCCGGAGAAGAAAATAATATGACCATAATTCTTCAACCATTCAATGCCTAATAAGCAAGAGTTTTCCGATGAGAGATTTTCGTCCGGTGCAAAATTTAAGTGCTATGATTATTTAGTTTCCAATTTGATTCTGCGAGTGAAGTAATTTATATCAAAGGATCCGTCTTTAATTTGCCAATTACAACGGAAGCTGGATTATTAATTTGAGAATGCGAGTTCAGAAGATGGTTTGTCCCTGTTTCTGATGGAGACCAATTATAGAATAACGCGATCCATCTTTTCCGCTATTATGTCTTGTTTCCACTGGCAAATTTTATGGACATAAGTTAATTTTGTCAGCCACTTCGCGTATAACATCATTCCGATCATATGTTGCAATTAAAATATTCCTTTCCACATGCGATATACAACTTGTCGGTGTATTTTATTGAATCTGGTTTTCGTTACATGAAAGGACGATGTATGTGACTAATGCAGATATGCGTGACCTGAAAACAGAATTTATTACGGCAAATTTGCTTTTCACAACATTGCAGCAAATAGACATTGGAACACTTCTGAAAAATGCATCCGTTTACGTGTCATTGTTTGACTGCAACAGAGCCTTCAGCACAGAATACATGTATCTGGCTTTAAGTATATATCATCAGAAACAGCATTTCAGTCAGGAAAGTTTGCATCTACATGCTATGTTTAAATCTAGTTAACACTAGGTAATTATATAGACGCTGGCTGGCAGGTAAACAACCGAATTAAAATTTTCTCGTTTTTCACGTTGTTCATATGAGATAACCTGTGTGATATTCTAGTAAACTGTTAATCACGCATGATTCTACATTCTGTAAAACATTAAGATCGGTTCTCGCAACTAGACCACTTGAAAGTTTAAAAACAGGTCGAGGTTTACCACAAAATGACTATTTCATTGCCAAAGGAGATATCGTGAGCATATGCATTGCATAATATTGAATTCCGTTTTAAACATCAGCTGAATTTCTTAAAAAAGTTTTTCAAACTACCGATGGCAATTTTGCTATCGATATTCTCAGACCAAGTACCCTTTTGAAAATGTTTACATTTTTGGGCCAAAAAGAGGACATTCCGTCCATAGACTTTAGGTGATTTAAAAATTATATCTAATCAAACACTATGCACTTGGCGTCTCCTAGCTATGACATTACAATCCATGACACGAAATTGCCGGCACACAACTGACAACAAAACAGTTCTCCTAAAATTTTTGAGAATCAGCAATTGATTGGCGGTTTTCTTTTTTGTTTTTTATTTCTTTTAAAGAAAAAGAAAGAAATAAATCGGAATACACTGTCCGGACAAGAGACACTCCTTACGAGATCTGAATTTAAGGTTACTGTTAAATATCGCCACAAAATTAACATCTTCCAGTCAACATCTTAAAGAGAAGCACAGGGGATCATTCGAAAGAGCTTCCCGCTATTCCTTAATTGAGGCAATAGGACGTTATACATCGTATTTAAACAGACTTTGCTGCATGATTTTGAACCGCAAACAACCTGAGTAGTGAGTCCTATAAATAGCATTCTTTTAAACAGATAATACTTACAGCCTTAAATTAATTCTGCTCAATAATTTTAATAAAAACAGTCGAATTTTAATATACTTACAGTTTTGGTATTAGTGGAGAACATTTGTTTCCAAAAACAGACTATCTTTTATAAGGAAGTACTATTATCATTCGATTGTAATTTTCTAGTCTAAGAGAAAGAACTGGGGTACGCCAGCTGCTATACCCTACGTTTAACCTTGGCGGCAATGTGCTATCCGTGAATAACTTAGAATATGAAAATCCTTCTTAAATTAATCAAATAATCTATCTTAAGGAAATATTAATGTCTAATCGATATCGATTCCCAAGTAAATATTTTTTAAAGACAATTTGTGTCATCTAGGTGGGGCTAAAATTTAAAAATTACGTACACTGTCTACTCCTAGGATTCAGTTTACCCATAAAGTATTCAATATGAACAAAAGCAATAAATACAAATACATTAATCTATTTCAACGTTGACATAAAATGGAATAATATAGATTCAATAAATTAAAGTATTGCAATATAAAAATATCTATTTTAATTAATTATATCGTTTAGATTTGCTTATTTATATTTTATTACGATCTATATTTGGTCAAGTAAATTTAAATGAATAAAACACAAAAGTAGCATTATATTCCAATATTCCTTGATTTATATACATCAGATCACGTAAGTCACTGGCACGACTGCCCTGAAATATGTAAATTACAACAGCTCTTGTGTTCTTAAAATGTATCGCATGATTCACTATAAATCATAGCACATATTCAATTGCTTAAAAATTATGGAAGCAAAATCTTGAGCATTTGTTGTATAATGTATTCAACTGTAAGGTGAGTAAAATATACCTGATCCGATATTCAAAAATAGTAACGTCTGAGCATGAAAACAAATCTATATGATTCAATGCAGAAAAAGCAGCCCCTATAAGGTTAATTGCTAGGCGACATTCCTAATTTTAGAAAGGATTTGGACATCTCATATAGATGATGATGAACACGCAATACACAACTTTTACTTACCGGTGAAGATGATTTAAAGATTACATTACGTGGAATTATCTTTTGTTATAGTGATGGAAGCAAGAAATATTCAGATGTTACAGATCGAAACATACATCAGAAACTGTACTCAGGTATAGCTGAACATAATATTAATGCGAATGTGTCTGATATGAAATAAATTGCAATTCTCGAAAACTGAAGCCAACACATCTTGAAGAAAGAAAAAAAAAACAACAGATGAACAATTTCTCAAAAGAATCTGATGAATTTTTGGCTTTTCTTTTAAAACTGATGTATGTGTCTATATATCTAATGCACACCTCAACACTCATGGAAGATATAATTAAAATGGACAGAAGACATTTCTTTTCTGGTCGATTATTGGTTCTTATCATTCGTGAGGTAATCAAGAACATAGCTCAAGATATCGCATTTTACGAGATTTTACGGCACTTGTCTTTTTCTAATGCACGGTGTCAAGAGCAATTTTCCTGATATCAGTCGGATGGTTTGATATCCACCAATTAGTCTAGAAAAAACAAATAAATTTCTAAAAACTTCACGAACGCAGGACTGGCACTTAAAAAATATCCCTAAATGGTTAACAGACGAGTGAAACATGGGTTTACAATTCTCACAGACTAATTTTGGGACAGGCCATTTATTATTTAGATGCATTTACCACGTAAATACTTACTAATCAGAAACATATTTAGAGTTAGGGATCATTAAAATTAAAATCAAGCTTGTGAACAACAAAAATTTGCTTGTGTTTGGTTCCTTTGAAAGATACCTAACAGATGGTGAGAGAGACAAAATATGTGTTTGGGCCCTCTGAAAGATATCTAAGTAATGGCGAGAGCAGTAAGACAAAATAATTTATATGTTTCATTGAAAATACTATGACGCGTATGTAATCTTGATATAAATGTTAATGTATAATCTATAATGCTTTACTATTGGAGAAAAGATTTCATATTAGTTTCGGTTTTTCTATCCAGAATAATCAACATTTGAAGAACTTCTATCCAGACTGCATTCGGTGTTGCAGCAAGCATGCAATAGAAAGGCAGCATACTTCGAAATATTGCTGGTGTGATGGCAACACATATTAATTACGACTGGATGCATTAAACTTTGGTAAATCTTCAGCTATTACCAAGAAGAGATTGTACACCACGTCTGTCCATTTAAAGAGTAAGATGTTCCGAAGATATCAATTATAATAGGATAATTAAATTAGTGATATCCGAACAACAGGCAAGAACTACTTAATTTCAGGTTATTTAAAACTAGTTTGGATCTAGAAGCGATCTTTCTCTCAATAGCAACAAATTATAAGATAATGAAGTTTTGAACTGCAAATTAAAGGTTTCTTGTGGAAACATTTATATGTGATAATATTTCTTTTAATAAAATACATTCTAAACTGCCAGTCGTAATAACTATGTGGTGAATATCACTATCTTCTGTCTTGTTCTTGTTTTCAAGATAAAAGGCAACAATTTATACGTTATTTTGGCATTTCAAAGACTCAAGTTTATAAACATAATTAAATACTGGATATTTCGATATCCTATCCTGTTAGGCGTTGTGCAATGGTATCACACCATAATTCATTATTTTTATACATCATAACTGTTCCGATCTGAGTGTCATAAAGTCTTGTCATGTCGTAGATATAATTTACTCTCAAGTGTGGCTATGTATTGCTAACAATCAGGGCTAACCAAACAGGCGCGGGTAGAGGGGGTGGGGGGTGGCGGGGAATTCTATTCACATCTTTGATCATCAAGGGATCGTATCCAAACGTTTGAATAAACCTGACTTTCCTTGTGCAATCTAAATAGTCAAGAATCACGAAATTACATTGATATGTGAATATTATACATCCGACATGGTAACTATAATTGATCTTACAAACATATCGTTGCATAGAATATGGAAAGAAACTGCCAAAATCAGGCATTTGGGGATTTGGTTATTTACAATCTTTATTGAGCATGGTTATATGTATATATGCCTATATAATTGCTCAATTATAGTTACCATGTCGGATGTATAATATTCACATATCAATGTAATTTCGTGATTCTTGACTATTTAGATGTTTGTATGTATACTATGTATACTATTTGTATGTATATATGTATACATATATATGTATATATATATATATATATATATATATATATATATATATATATATATATATATGTATGTATATATGTATGTATATATGTATGTATATATGTATATATGTATAGATATATATATATATATATATATATATATATATATATATATATATATATATATATAGATATATGTATATATATGTATATATATATATATATATATATATATATATATATATATATATATATATATATATATATATATATATATATATATATATATATATATATATATATATATATATAAGATCTCTACCTTACCAAAGGGGATTGATGACAGATTAATAATAATGAGGCTACCATTACATGGAAAAAAGCAAGCCACACTCATTATTGCTTATGCACCAACCATGACAAGCTCGGAGGAGGCCAAAGACAAATTGCTACGGTACCAAAGTCAGATAAACTAATCATTCTTGGTGATTTTAACGCCAGAGTTGGCGCGGACCATATCTTGTGGAAGGGAGTTATTGGTAGACATGGCATTTCCAACTGCAACAGCAATGGACTTCTGCTCTTGAGGTTGTGTGCAACTTACGATCTTCTGATCACAAACACTGTATTCCGTCTGCAGAACCGTAATAAAACAACTTGGATGCACCCACGGTCTAAGCATTGGCATTTGATCGACTACATCTTAGTACGTGGGACTGACAGGCAGGATGTCCGGGTGACTAAAGCCATGTGTGGTGCTGACTGCTGGACAGACCACAGGCTGCTGATTTCCAAGATGAATCTCAGAATTAAACCTCCCAGACGTCCACAGGGAATCAAAGTCCCAAAGCAGCTCAATATCTCCAGGTTGAAATTATGCAACACTGAGCAAGCTCTGTCTGCAGCTATAAAAAGCCATCTAGAAACCACATACTCTGACACCAACGACGTAGAGAAATGCTGGGCGACCTTCAAACATCTGGTGTACTCTACCGCATCTGAAACCCTTGGCATAACTGCGCGAAAGCACCAAGACTGGTTTGACGAGAACTGTGAAGAAATACAGTCCCTGCTAGAGGAGAAGCATCGTCTCCATCGTGCGTACAACATCGACCCCAAGTCCGCTGAAAAGAAAGATGCATTCAGCAGGGTCCGCCAATCTGTGCAGAAAAAACTGCGCGAGATGCAGGACACATGGCTGAGCCGAAAGGCTGATGATATCCAATCCTTTGCCGACAGACACGACATGAAGAATTTCTATAGCGCTCTTCGTGATGTTTATGGCCCAGTAACAACAGGCACAGCCCCTCTATTGAGCACAGATGGCAGCACTCTGATAACTGAGAAGGAGAAGATACTGGAACGCTGGGCGGAACACTTTAACGGTGTCCTCAACAGACCCTCTTCCATCAATGATGAAGCTATCAACCGTCTACCACAGGTGGAGATCAACGAGAGACTGGCTGACCCTCCAACAGTGCTGGAAACTCATAAAGCCATTGAGCTCCTGTCTAGTGGAAAAGCTCCAGGAGCAGACTCCATGCCAGCTGAGATCTACAAGTCTGGTGGGCCTAAGCTAGTGGAAAGACTAACAGAGATGTTCTGTGGGATGTAGAAGCAGAAATGCATACCACAGGAATTCAAAGATGCATACATCGTCCATATTTACAAACGCAAAGGCAATCGCCAATCCTGCGACAACCATAGAGGAATTGCTCTACTCTGCATCGCAGGTAAGATCCTCGCCAGGCTACTGCTGAACAGACTCACAGAGCACCTTGATCATGGTCTACTACCAGAAAGTCAGCGTGGCTTTAGAAAGGAGAGGGGCACCATCGACATGATCTTTGCTGCCAGGCAGTTGCAAGAAAAGTGTCTTGAGCAAAATGTCAAACTATACACCACATTCGTAGACCTGACTAAGGCATTCGACACTGTCAGCAGGGAAGGCCTTTGGAAAATTATGGCCAAATTTGGATGTCCAGAGGTCTTCATTGAAATGGTTAGACATTTTCATGACGCCATTCTTGCCAGAGTTCAGGACCAGGGCAACTACTCCGAACCCTTTGCAGTCACGAATGGTGTGAAATAAGGATGCGTTTTAGCCCCCACTCTCTTCAGCCTCATGTTCTCCGCAATGTTGATGGATGCTTTCAAGGACAGTGATGTGGGAGTAGGTCTCTGTTACCGTATGGATGGGAAGTTATTCAACCTGATGCGGTTTCAAACTAAATCCAAAGTCCAAATTGCGAACATTCGCGACCTCCTGTTTGCAGATGACTGCGCCCTCAATTCCAACACGGAGGCAGGCATGCAAGAGAACATGGACCTGTTTTCCACAGCGTGCACTAACTTCGGACTCACCATCTCTACCAGCAAGACCGAGGTTCTGCATCAGCCAGCCCCTGGAGAAGATTACCTGGAACCATCCATCACTGTCAATGGCAAAAAGCTCAGAAATGTAGACAGGTTCACATACCTCGGCAGCACTCTCTCACAAGCAGTTCACATTGATGACGAGGTCAACACAAGGATTGCCAAAGCTAGTGTAGCTTTTGGCAGACTCCGCTCTAATGTCTTGCCACCAAACTAAAAGTCTACGCAGCGGTTGTTCTCCCCACCCTCCTCTATGCTTGCGAGACCTGGACTGTGTATAGCCGCCATGTTAAAAAACTGAACCACTTCCACATGAGCTCCCTGAGAAAACTATTGAAAATTAGATGGCAGAACAGGGTGCCGGACACAGAGGTGCTCACGCAGACTGGCATGACAAGCATCCACACCATGCTGTGCAAGGCACAACTCCGATGGGCTGGCCATGTCGTCCGCATGCCGACAGAACGCCTACCCAAGAAAATCTTCTATGGAGAACTGCAGCAGGGCAAGAGATCTCATGGCGGTCAAAAAAAGAGGTACAAGGACACCCTCAAGGCCTCGCTAAAGAACCTAGGCATTGATCCTAACAGCTGGGAGACTGTCCCTGCTGATCGATCTGCTTGGCGCAGTCAAGTTAATGCCGGTGCGGCAGCCTTTGAGCACAAAAGACTGGTGGACGCAGCTGAGAAACGTGATCTGCGCAAATTCAGGAACAGCAGTTCTGCAATTCACAGTCAACAACCTGCACATCCATGTCCCCACTGCAACAGACTGTTCCGGGCCCGGATCGGACTGATCAGCCATCTCCGGACGCACCCTCAATGAAACGATGACATTGAATGGTCCTCATCGGCATCGATGGACAAAAAAACATCATATATATATATATATATATATATATATATATATATATATATATATATATATATATATATATATATATATATATATATATGATTTGTATGTTCGTATGTGTCATTTAGATGCATGTAAATTTCTGTTAAATTTGGTCGTCAAATATGTCAAATCTACTGTTGCATATTTGCTGTTAACATAAAGGATATTGAGACAAATTGTCCATAGTGTGTACCGACACACTAATTGCATCTTACATATTTTTTAACGAATAATCATTGCATAATATTGTTGTGCAATACATTGCAAAAAACATTATGTATATATGACTAGTTTTCAAGGACTATATATCTTAAGGAATAAAATAATCGTCCTGTAAAAATGCCAAACCATAAAAATAATATTTGATTCTATGATGCACGACATATATACTTCTTATTAAAAAAGGTTCATTGAACCCTTATGAAATAAAATAAATAGGACCTAATATAGAGCAATATTCTAAATGTAGACGTTATGGTAAACATCTTTATCAAACTTGCCATAATTTAGTAGCATGGGAAAAATGTATTGCTTCCATATTAACACTTTCGTGGATTATACGGATCGTTTCTGAGACAAAATAACAGCTTGGATGTTTGGCGAGTGGTCAATAGTAACTCCTTGCTCTTAAATCTAAATAGAAATTCCATTAAGAAAATTTGTGGCATAGTTGCAACGTTTCTGCTCGAACATTTTTTTAAAAGTTGGTAACTAGTTTTACTGTCATGGAGTCTTAGAGCATGGTTATTCTTACAAAATACTGAGACTTTTTCTAATTGTGTCGTGTAGAAAAAAAATAAAGACAAGTATATCTACCAATAATATGTCGTATATAAAACAACGAATAAAGAAGTGTGTGTGTGTGTGTGTGTGTGTGTGTGTGTAAGATTAGGAGTTTTAACGTAGCTTTAAAAAAATTCACTCATATCGCTACGATGTCTGAAGTGAGGCAGTTTATATTGATGTCTAGCAGTGAGGCACGTACATACGAACGGACTCTAAAATTTACTCATCCCCATTACAGTAAACAAGAGATGTTAACCATAGCAAACGACCAATTTATTGCAAGAGTAGCCCATATCTGTTGTTAATTGTGAAGCTGACAAAATGTGCTCCGACAAACTATCTACAAAACGTTTGCACTATTCAGCTAATGTACCAATATATTCGTAGTGCTAAAGTTCTAACTCAAGTCTAACAGACGTGACAGCAGTCTTGAACGTGCTGAAGTACCAGCAGTCTTGAATGTGTTGAAGTACCAACAGTCTTGAATGTGTTGAAGTACCAGCAGTCTTGAATGTGTTGAAGTACCAGCAGTCTTGAATGTGTTGAAGTACCAACAGTCTTGAATGTGTTGAAGTACCAGCAGTCTTGAACGTGCTGAAGTACCAGCAGTCTTGAATGTGTTGAAGTACCAACAGTCTTGATATATCCCAATCGCATTGTCCAGTACTGCTTTGAATGAATTTACAATAGTCCTGAAATGAATTTGAATGAATTTACAATAGTCCTGAAATGAATTTGAATGAATTTACAATAGTTTTGAAATGAATTTGAATGAATTTACAATAGTCCTGAAATGAATTTGAATGAATTTACAATAGTCCTGAAATGAATTTGAATGAATTTACAATAGTCCTGAAATGAATTTGAATGAATTTACAATAGTTTTGAAATGAATTTGAATGAATTTACAATAGTCCTGAAATGAATTTGAATGAATTTACAATAGTCCTGAAATGAATTTGAATGAATTTACAATAGTCCTAAAATGTCTTTGAATGAATTTACAATAGTCCTGAAATGAATTTATAATAGTCCTGAAATGAATTTGCAATAGTCCTGAAATGAATTTACAATAGTCCTAAAATGTCTTTGAATGAATTTACAATAGTCCTAAAATGTCTTTGAATGAATTTACAATAGTCCTGAAATGAATTTACAATAGTCCTGAAACGAATTTACAATAGTCCTGAAATGAATTTACAATAGTCCTAAAATGAATTTTCAATAGTCCTGAAATGAATTTACAATAGTCCTGAAATAAATTTACAATAGTCCTGAAATGAATTTACAATAGTCCTGAAATGAATTTGATCATGAATGAATTGAAATGTTTATTTTCCCTAGATTCTCCAACGAGCATTTTGTAACTACAATAAATAATTTTTTAAAAAAATGTTTCCCCCAAAAATAAATGTAAACGCAATATTACACACATCTGCAGACTGATATTAAAACAAGAATACCTCTCTCTCTCTCTCTCTCTCTCTCTCTCTCTCTCTCTCTCTCTCTCTCTCTCTCTCTCTCGTCCTTTTGAAACTATATTTGGTGATGTGTGCATAGTCAAAATGGTGTAGGGATTGGTGCGTGCAGACAAGGCAATGGATGATGTAACCCACATATCTAGGTTCGAATCTCCGTGCTTGGAGTTTAGTTATTTCCAGTCAGAGAATAATTTATGATACTAATATTTGCATATCTTCGGACTTTTTCGCCAGATAGCTACAAATACAAGCATATATTTACTTCTTTAAATTTTCTCCTAACTTGAAAGACATGAAAATGTAATTTTAATTAATTCAAGTACATAGCAATGTAAATGCCAGTTAGGTTCACCTGTTCTTCATGGATGGTTTCTTTTGGTAATTCACGTAGTAAATATTTTGGAATACTGGGTTCCAATCAACGTAGCCATGCAGCGGTAATATAATGTTCAGATTGTTGATCACTGAAAGTGACTCCTATGTTAGTGAAGATCAGAAACGAATGGTTCTAATTATATCCTTGTCATTGATTATAGAGAATGGAGAAACAAGTCCAACTTAATTACAGTCGTTTGGAAATCTGAGAGTCAAAGTAAGTTGTTGGCATTACGCACATTACATGAGATATCAGAACGGAGATTTATAAGCAAACAATTTATCGAAGCAGACGAATTTGTGATTAGTTGCAGATTGCGGACAACACGTTCTTACAACTGGTTTCAGAAACTAGCGGATCTTCGTCGAAAGATCTGAAGAACTTCAAAGAACGCTTGAATCAGATGAACGATGTAAACTGCCATGTCTTATTAAGTTCCACCCTAGTTTCCGCGGATTGTTGATAAAGAGACATGAAGGGTAATTTATTTCGCCAAGCTTCGTTGTAGATATGACAAGCAACGAAAACAAAGGCAACATAGTGAAGATTGATTTTCAACATGTATTTGGAGATGGATCATTGAGGTTGAATGACTGTCATGTTTCAGCATCTCATCTACGGTGATTATGTGACTTGAGATTATCTCATTTTAACTAATAAAAATAAAAATAAGAGTTAACAATTCAAATGTTTCTTGCCTACATTATTCTTTAAATTAGCAGCACTGTATTGTGTTTTTCGTTTATTTAGTTAGCGACCCAAGCTATTCGTAATTATACAACAGTTTAACGATAAAATATTTTATCAGAAACAAAATATTGACACTCTTCATAAGTTTGATATGGCAGTTTAATACATAGTATTTCCCTATATTTTCTTAAATTAACCGAGATAATTTGGAGCAGTTCCAATTATTGTTTTGTTTTTCTATGGCTCGAGACATGTGTCGATTATAATTAAATGCATCTTATGCATTACGCCTCATCATCATTGTCTTCAGGCGAATCTTAGGTCAGAATAAACGGGGTTTTATTTTGTCAAACGAAGAAATAAAACAGGATAATCCGGCTATATTCTAATTACACAAATTCAATATTAAGTCGGCTGAACAATGTCAATTCCTAACTGATGCTCTCCGACTAAATCGATCATGTTGCGGCTCACAGATGTGTATAATCACTGCTGTTATAAAGCCAACGGAATGGTGTTTATCAATAAACTTGCGATCCTGAAGATTTTATCTCTCAGATCTTTAACGGTGGTACAAGTAATTTGTCACTCTTATTATTAATCGACTGTCTGTTAATAACAGACTATAATAAGACAATTCGTGGATCCACCGTAATGAATCATTTTGATTCATTAGTCAATTGGGTGAATCTTGTTTTTGTTTCTTTTCATAATAGTTTGTGTTGGTTTGAAACGAAACTTCATACGGGCCATTAAAAAATCGAATGTTAGAATCTATTTCCGTCATCAATAAAAGAAATGATGTCCAAAATACAAGTACCTTGCAATATATTTTTTTTTAATAAAAACTGTCAGTCAGGACTTACTGCTAGTTCGCAGACCATTTTCTGAATATAAGTACACGCACGCATAAGAATGTGTGTTGTTGGAGTCGAGCAAACAGCAAAATCAATATAATGGATAGATTTCTTGGGGAGTTGATTTCCTTTCGAACGTAAGACTCCAAACTGTTACAATTCTTCTGAACCGAAAAAAGATAAAGATTTTTGAGGAACAGTTTTTAAAACTTGTGTGAAGATATAAAATAATGAACTCTTTAAAAATAAAGTCAGTATTTATTATTTAGCAAACCAGGAAATACAGTATTTACAAGTCACTTGTTTAAACATTTTTAACATTTTGCAATATCGTGTTGGTATGGTTCGCTTCTTTTATTTAATTACTGTGTTTAAATTGGATAAAATGCCTATATGTATGCGTGTTTTAAATCAGTTTTCAAGAACGTAATTGACCTTTTACCGATGCTTAGTTTGTGTTGCATGCTAATGGGGTTTTTAAAGCACAGCCTTTAATGTTCAAAATGAATGGAACAAACGTCACGTCAAAGATCCAATCTATTTCTTTCTCTTGCATTAATTAGTAGGATGTCAAACACTGTCGTGCTAAAGTCACTGGCATGACCTACATTTGTGTTTAATTTGCAGTAATAAAGAAGAACTATTTGGACCGCAAAGCATGAAATTTATATTCAGACAAAACCATGAAAAAACCTAAGGTAACTTCATATTTGTTCCAGCATCCAGAGAAGTTAAAGGTTTGACTCATCGTTTTGCAATAAGCACATAAAAACAACAGTTTTACCTAATTATCGCTGCTCCAAATCCTGACCCAACAATTGTTTTGGAAGAAGATCATGTATCTTAAAATTACAAATTACTTTACACAATACACAAAAGGACTTAATGAGAAATAATAAAAAGTCATATATATATATATATATATATATATATATATATATATATATATATATATATATATATATATATATATATATATATATATATATATATATATATATATATATATATATATATATATATATATATACATGTATATATGTATATATATATATATATATATAGAGAGAGAGAGAGAGAGAGAGAGAGAGAGAGAGAGAGAGAGAGAGATTTTTATTACTTGCAATATTGCCATAAAATGAAATTATGTTGGCATAATAACACCTGACTTATTTCCGATATTCCAAGCATAATATACTGACTGAAGGGCGTGATGTAACACTGTTAAACAAATTAGCCTTGGAGAGACAGTTTTGTTTACGTTAATCAACAAGGGTTCAGAGATCGTCGCTATTTTTATTATTATTACCTAAAGTTCAGCTTTCATTCTGTTCATTACGCCACTGTAGATACAGAGTTTAGTATTATTACCTACCGAAGAGTGCATAGCCCATAATAAAAAAATGGTTACAAGCAAAAACATATAAGTGCGATAACACCATTATTGAGGGAATATTGAAGACTATTGGAAACTAAGTAGAGGTCCGAAAAACGGGCGTGATGCGGCGTTTTGCGGGACAATGCAGCAACGCAGTGTCTGATAGAAAAACTCTACTACTACTACTACTACTACTACTACTACTACTACTACTATTTATTATTATTATTATTATTATTATTATTATTATTATTATTATTATTGATGATGATCTTACTGTTGCTGCTGTTACTGTACTGTTGCTGCTTTTGTTATTGTCATCGTTGTTAATGTTGTAATCACTCTTTGTGTTGCTTTTGAATTGTTTTGTCATGGTTCTTTGTTATTGTACTATATTTCTGAAAATCTGCCTGGCATTACAAAAATATCCGCAATACATACATACTAAACAGGGACGTCATTTGGGGAGGGCATGTTGAAATGACGTACCTTATACTAAATTCACAATGAGTGTTGCCAATTGTAGGTAATTAAAGAATCACTGCGTTTCCAATCTTCTCACTTAATAATAATGTGTTCAAACCTGTATTGGAATCTGTGTTGAATGGACAGATAGGTCGACACGTCGAATGAAAACCTCATTATTACGATACCTTGTTCCTGGAGAACTATTTACAATAATTCGATTCGTTCCAGTGATAGATGTAAGAGATTTATATAGAAAAGCAATTGCTTCATTTGCTGTGTATGAAATACCTCTTAATGTTTTGACAAGATAGATTCTACAGAATATTCAGTGCTTACGGCTTCGGACAGAATTTATACGACACTGAGAATCTCGTCAAATTAATTCATCAACATTTTAAGAAATTGTTTAATCAATATTTGCGAACTAGATTTTAAAGTATTTCGTACTCATAAATATTCGATAGATTTCTTGTCATGTCAAGAAAGTCCTAAAGGTTTTGTTTACTTTTTTCATGAATTTATCCATTTTAGGTCATTTGAATATCGTGTCTTAGAGTGTCGCTGTATTTGCAAATCTACTTTGATGGAAAACCTCATTTCAAATTTTTTGATACAAATAAATTTTGTGACACCATATTCTTGCTAAAAAGTAAATTTAAACTAATGTCACATTTAAGTTTAAAAGCACTGTTTGGTAATAAAATATAATACTATAATGGTTATATACAATATACTGAATTCCATTCCATATTTCAATGCATATTATGAGATGCGAAAGAGAAGCATTCCTTCAAAAGGCGCATCTAGTTATTGTATCAAAAATGACTTTAACAAACTCTGGAATTCTAAATCATTTCATTTGCCTACTTTGTCACGTAACGGTGAAAACCAGTCTTGGTATTTGCTGCACTTCTTGATGCAGTGGTTACCGTATTAACTCCCTTACAGAACGAGTCCAACTGCAAAATGCACAGACACAGATCTGCCTTCACATAATGCCACGGCAGGTCAGGATCTAGGCAGTTTGTGAGGACTAATCTGCAGGGGCATTATGCTACCGCAGTTCAGGATCGTTATTGTTTGCAGTTTTATTTGATTCATAGTATACGGTAAACGACGTTGTCATCGGTTAGGACATTGACCACTGTAATTATTGTCTGAAACAGCTGATCGGCACATTATCTCGGCATATATCATTAAAGAGGAATCACCTACCAGATGCTTCCAAACAGCGAAATAATTTATTCTATATTTAAAGCCTAATACCACTAACGCACGTGTTTCTTATGATTTAGACTTTTTATGCAAAACGCAGATGGCCAAAATAATTTTTTATTTACCTGCTTATTAATTCAAATTTATTCAGGAAGTTCGTGAAATAAATTAACGTTTTTTAATGCGCATCTTCTTTTTCGGTAAATATAGTAAAACCTTACAAACCATAAGCTGCGTTAGTATACGGTTTTAGTAACCATACTATAATGATGTTTGTGGAAATGTAACTGTCTGAACGGAACAAAGCTAGAAGGAAATACCTATCAAATATCAGCCGTAAAACAATTAATTTACGGATCATTGATAATACAACATCAGTATCATGATTGTCCATTTTCAAGAGCGAGGGTTTGGGGTGGGGTGGGGTGGGGTGGGGTGGGGGTACCTTCATTATGTTCTGACAATAATTGGATTGTTTCGTTATCATAGCGAGTGGTGAAAAGAGCGCAATGTTCACCACTGATTGCATCGCCTTCAACTCGACCGTGTTGCAACGTTTCATGTTTTCGAGAGTCTTTCTATACCTAATGTCTCTTCCTTCTTTGACTTGCTAGTTCTTTACTCTGAACTCGTCACTTCTTTCTCCAGACCTCAATCGACACTTCTCTTTTTCTCTTTTTGAAACAAATTCATAAGTAAAAAACTGTGGTCCAGGCAATCCGCCAAAACTGTTTGGGTGACGAATACACAAAGGTAGCGTGCCAATTCCATGTAATTTGTTGATGCGATTTATATAATGTGTGCTTAGTCTATAGGTCTGTGCATGAATTTTTGTCTAATACAATTGTATAATAATGTGCTTTTGAATTCTAGCGTTGTTGAATTATTCATAGGAAGTCGTAATTAATTCTTAGATAAGTTTGACGAATTGTTTACTTTGTTGTCGTGTTTGCAGAGACACTAGGTTGAGTTATGCATAGGAAGTCTTACATTAATTCTTAGATAAGTTTGAGGAATTGTTAATTTGTTGTCGTGTTTGCATAAACACTATGTTCTAGGAATATAATGCATTACATTAGTTAATATGATTACGAGAATGCGTGTGAATTCACCAAATTTAGATTTCACGTATGATTTAGAGCGAGTGTGAAATGATGTAACTGAATACTTGTGGCGGGCTCAAAATCGCTAGGTCTCGTGTGGGTTGTATTATTGAGTGATGTTAGCCATTCATCTAACTACGGTCATTTGAGGACACGTGGAGTCGATTAATAGCCTTATCATCTGTTTAATACTGATAGAAATATCTGATTCCGAGCCTGGCTAATGAAAGTTGTCACCTGTTTCATATATATATATATATATTTTTAAAAGAGATAAAATAGCTTTTTAGACGTATTTCATGTTACGTACCCTGAGACGTATGCTGAGAAAAAGGAAAGAGAGGGAAGTGCAGTGAGATGTATAATCCTCTGACGAAATTCTGCCTCGTAATAACATCTAACGTATTCAGTGTATCCTGAGACGGATGGTAGAAAGTATCATCCCTGAGATCCCAAGTTCTGAACAGCAACAGAAGAAACGGAAAATTGAGGACTAGCAGGTTATGAAATCGTAAAATATCAGATTTCCCATCATGCCATGCGAAGCTTGATTGTGTGTGCCTGCAGAAACAAAAAAACGTGTACTTCGTTAGCTAAAACAAATATAAAGAAACTGCTTTCCATTACAGAGACGGAAATTAATCTTTGATAAAGTAATTTGACCAGACGGCGTTTGCATTTCTAAGTTAGTCCCACTTAATTCCTTGACAATAACGATACACCCACTGTGACGCATTGATAGATAGGATGGACTATTTTCATATAGTGTCATATAGTTTATATAATGATAAATGACATACTAGGTCAACCCAATCCTACCGCTTTCTTAGGTTACGTACTTTTAAATGATCAACGTATAAAAGGACAGCAAATTGGTGAAGAGGGGTGGGGGTATGGTAGTGTGTTGTACCGAAGGATGAGTTGTGTACTTTTAAAGTATTCGGCAGATAAAAGGCTGTTTTAAAAAAAAATCATATTGCTTTTGCATGCTTCTTGTAAGCATATATACATATATATTCGTCAAGTGATTCCATTGTGTTTTACAGTCTGAGCAATAACAACTACAATAATAATAATAATAATAATAATAATAATAATAATAATAAAATTGTTATTATTATTGTTATTATTATTATTATTATTATTATTATTATTATTGTTGTTGTTGTTGTTGTTGCTTTTTTAATTTTATAGGTAATACTCTAATGAAATAGACTAAGGTATTAATTTTGTGATCTTTCTTCAAGACAGTTTACAACTCGTTTCAGCTGTTTATGAGTAAGTGTCTATTTTTACAAATCTCTCTCACTGTTGTATTCTTGGTGCTTATCCTAAAACATGCCTTACATCATAACGCTGTATGGATAATATATCTTTCACAAAATTATTGGGGTGCAAGATTTTCAATTATAAATGAATAAATATATTAAGCATATAATTACAATAGGATATATTGTAGTGTCATTCTGAGACAGGAGTAACACTGTCACTATAAGAAAAGGGAGGATGTACCAAAGATTATTACGTTTATTAAAGTAGTAACACCAGGTTGCAAAGTTAGTGTGTTTGAAGATAACTATGAAACACAATCAGCCGGGGCTCTAATATAAACAAACACTATTCAAACCAAAAAGCCTGTACGACTGTCCGCTGTAGGCCTGTACGAGTGTCCGCTGTACGCCTGTACGACTGTGCAATGCGTAATTTTTGACCTAGCATGTAACAATGTGCTGTTAGAATAAGGTTATGGATCGTGATAACTACACTTTCCTTCACATTACAAATGCAAATAATGCAAATAAGTTCAATCCTAAGACGAGAGACAAAACACATAAACAGAGCTGAATTAGCAAAACCGAAGTGAGCTGACTGGAAACGACACCAAAATTGAATTAAAGAAACCGTCTTGGCACAAACAAATGTATTTGTTTTGTTTTTGATGGCACATCTCGTATGAAAGAGTTTATCGTAACAATGTATGAAAGGATGTACAGTTACAATATGAAAGGTTCTTCAGTAACAATATGAAATGTGTACAGACTACAGTAACAATATGAAAGGGTGTACAGACTACAGTAACAATATGAAATGTGTACAGACTACAGTAACAATATGAAAGGGTGTACCGTAATAAAATATGAAAGGGTGTACCAAACCAAGATATGAAAGGGTGTACCTAACAAGGCAGGAAAGGGTGTACCATAACAAGGTATGAATGCGTGGTAAGGTAACAAGGTATGAAAGGGTGTACCATAACAAGGTATGAATGCGTGGTTCCGTAACAAGGTATGAATGGGTGTACCAAACCAAGGTTTGAAAGGGTAAACCGTAACAAGGCAGGAAAGGGTGTACTATAACAAGGTATGATTGGGGGTATTGTAACAAAGTTTGAAAAGGTGTACCATAATAAGATAGTGACAGTACCTTATCCAGAGGCAGACCACATTTTTGACCAAGGCTGACCAGGGTCGGATTTGAACTTATGGTTTTTGTATTACGAGCCCAGCACGCTTGCCACTGAGCTACCACGACTCAATTACAACACCTTTATTCAAGCTCAGTCTAACTCAATTTTTATTTCATAAATCACTTGGAGCATGGGTACGTACCATCACTTGTTTTTAAACAGTTTTAACATCACTAGGTGAGCAAATTGGTCTTCTCTAAAAGAGTCGTGCTTTCCGAGGATTTGACTTGAAACGTAAAGACAACCACCTCAAGCTGCTAACTGTGAAGATCGAAATCATAAAGTACTTTCTGATGTTGTTGCTGTCTTTTCTGCGTACTCTTTTGGCTTGAACGATTGTGGAAAAAGAAATCAGTAATTACCTTTGTATTACACGTATCTTACCTTTCTGGTTTAAGTACCTACATATAATACACATTTAATGAAATTCCATGAGTTAAACTATTTATATAGCTTAAATGTTTATGAAAACACAAAGATATTCACAGACCTCAACGATTTAAAATGGTGGTCCACCTATCCCATCTTGTATTATATCTCACAATATATTGACTATTAGTCAACTAAATAAAAATACATTTCATTTTTGGATTTAATTTGCAAAGCATGATCTTTTTTGCAGATTGCAGACAGTATTAAGGTGCACTTAACTATCAGCGGAATAGTCCATCAACAGGTGTAAATGACTAGGCATTCTGGAATGGGTTTTATGGTTTGCCAAGCGCCAGAAGAACATCTGTTGATTGTTGATCTGGTACGGAATGTTATATTATTGTCCTCACCTTTCTGACTCGTTTAGCAGACAATTTCTTAACTTAATCGCATCAGCAATTTATGTAACATGGATACACTTTAATTCGTAATTGAAAAATAGCTTACATTCTTCACAAGTATGCAAAGTATTTGCTGACAACAAATTAGAAGTGGAATGAACATGGCCTAATTGAAATACGATCATTGATATAACTCGTATCAATATCATTCGCTTGAAAGAGACCGATGATGATTACAGCTCAGTATAGTCTTTCGTTACATTATTTGGTAAATGCTATAGATCAATAAGTTACAAAGAATCGATGATGCTATTTATCATTACTTATATATGAACACGTACAGGACGTTGCCGCGGATGGGATGTTTGACTATCTATCTATCTATCTATCTATCTATCTATCTATCTATCTATCTATCTATCTATCTACCTGTCTGTCTGTCCGTCCGTCCGTCTGTCCGTCTGTCTGTCTGTCTGTTTGTGTATCTGTCGTTTGTTCGTTCGTTCGTTCGGTCGGCGCTTCTGCCTGCGTCTGTCTGTCTGTTTATCTATCTATCTATCTATCTATCTATCTATCTATCTATCTATCTATCTATCTATCTATCTATCTATCTATCTATCTATCATCTATCTATCTATCTATCTATCTATCTATCTATCTATCTATCTATCTATCTATCTATCTTCCTTCATTAGGTAATCTGAAAAATGGTCTAAAACCTACTACAAAAATCTATCTTCCAAACGTTATTGCAATTTTCATCAGCAGCATGAGATAGCTCAATTCGATGAAAGTCTTGATACTAAATCAATGACTATTTCGCTCGAAATCGTCACTAGGCTTAATATCTATGAAGCTTGGCATCAATTAAATTTATTTTTGACTGGACATTTCCTAGTTGGATCCAAAGAAAGACCTCCTCCCCAAGGTTGGTCACTTGAAATGATTAGCTACAGCCAATTTTTTTCTGTCAACTTTCCCTGAAAGAAAAAAACAAAACAAAACAAATTGATGACAAAAATTCGTAATATTTTACAAAATATTGATATTTGACTAAAAGTAAAAATGTTAATAATATTCAGTCCATTTTTGGCGAAAGTCATCAGTGAAGGCATTTTTGTTGAAGGTGATGAAAAAAAATTGTATTGGTCACATTCGTCATAAGTCTAGATCAGTCCTTTCTCAAAGATCATTTGTCAACATAAGCCTGACATTGAGTAATGAGAAATCAAAATAAATCAGATACATTCTTAAGCGACAATTAACAGTCAATTTAAAACCAAAAAATCGGGTTATATGCCCTTTTAACCTTTCAGAAGTAAAATACTACTTTTTTTGTAATGTGATGTTTTCAAAACTCAGTTAATTTAAATTATGCCTAACGTTATCTTTGACATCTAACTTATTTATAAATGTGGTTATAAAAGTGGTTATCAACACTAGTCTGGCACAAAGAATACTAGATCTTGTAATAAATTCCTCTAAATCATTTATCAAAGTAAACCATCGTTTCAGATAATGCCTTATGACAAATAGGGCAAAACACAAGTCACATAGATATTAAATGCCATTTCATTCATTAAAAGATGAATATGGACTGGTATAAATGCTGTTATAGTTAGAGTAGGATGGTGCACATTGACGCCTTTAGTCTGAGTGCAGTCTTAAAACAAGGATTTGGTTAGTACTGGACATCTATTTATTTATCATTAAAACACGTGAATCCATGATTAGGAGATGAAGATGAAAGACAAGAGTAATATGAATATTATGTTGAGTGGTGAAACACAAATAATCTTGATTAACTAATTCAACTTAATATTTTACAGATTCGAGAAATCGTGAAGTTTTAAAATCGATTACAGACTTCACGGACACCGTCACGAATCGAACGCAAGTCACGCATAGTTTAATCGATTTTTAAGATTTATGCAGAATCGAAATTCATATTAAACAATGTTCACTAAGCCATGAAGCTTGAAAATCAATCAATAACACATCAATGACTATGAAGCTTGAACATCGATTACACACTGCATGGACGGCTGTAGTGGAGAGACGGCTGCTCGTGCAAAGTGTATATAGATTGTCATACATTTAGAAACTTCATGACTTCACGAAGTTTGCTACATATTAAGTTCAATTCTTGTAAATACAATCGGTTATAAATAATAAACGCAGATCTCAAGAACTACGTAACAAAAATGTTTAAATCTTTGCCTGCACATTGATAGCAATGAACAACAGAAAGGCACATGAATTCATAAGTAGTTCATTTTTGGGGTTATGAATTAATAACGCAGAGTTTTTTTCGTCGTTTTATCCAGTTTGAAACTGTTTGTTGCAACACTGCTTGTTGCAAAAGCTTGGTAAAATTTTTTTTTATCATATGAGGATAAAGATTATAGAAATGATCAATCACAACACAAATATGTTCCTTGTCACATTTATCTCTGATTTGAGAACCTTATCTCAAACAGTTGATAACGCCTTTATTCAGTGTCAGAATAACTTGTGTCAATAACAATATGAACAAAACAAAAAACACAACAACAATGAATTAATAATAACCTTTTTTAAATTGGATATTAAACTGTCATTAAAAATAGTTAACAAAGATAATTTTCCTTAGCCTTTCAAAATTAAAGACAGCTAGTTTTTTCATCCAACTTCAATAAAAGCAGTTTAATTATCTCTAACGGTGTCGTTAACAACATCGGATATAGGTTTCAAAATGAGTTCTAAACAGTATTACTGTACAAAGAATGCTAGACTTTCTCGATGACAAATGTAAAGTCGTCACGACGTTCACTCGTGTTGACTTGCTTGATTACAAATGTCTATTCAAGACTTTCAATCTTTTGGACACTCTTGACGACAAATTTAAAGTCGTCCCTAAGTTTAATCGTGTGGAGTGGCCCCGAGTGGCCGAGTGGTCTAAAGCGCTGTCCGTTACGGACCACTGCCATCTCACCTCTGTCTCCGTGTGTTCGAGTCTAAGATTCGGCAAATGTAGTTATGTGAGAAGGCTTGCCAGTAGCTTCTCGTGGGTCGGTGGTTCTTTCCGGGTTCATCCTCCACCATTTAATACTGGCCGCCATGTATAGCTTATATTGTGCTGAAAAATGGCGTTAAAACAATAAACAATAATCGTGTGGACATTCTTGATAAAAAATGTAAAGTCGTCCCGAAGTTCACTCGTGTTGACTTGCTTGATGACAAATGTAAAGTCGTCAGGACGTTCAATCTTGTGGACATTCTTGACGACAAATGTAAAATCGTCACGACGTTCACTGGTGTGGACTTGCTTGATGATAAATGTAAAGTCGTCACGACGTTTAATCGCGTGGATTCACTCTATAAAGCAATATATATACATGGAATAAATCACACTTATTTAGTTATAAACCATAAACCTACAAAATACTTACGAACAAAACAACAAATAATCGTTCAAATAAAGTCGTATTACAAATATGTCGAACCTCAAACCGTACAGTTATTTTGTTGATTCATAAATATGTCACCTGATTGCGATTCGATAGTGCACTTTTGGAATTAGACAGAAATAACTAACCGTAAATTAGGCCTAATAATGAAAAAGAAAATAGCTTTTAATTCTAACTTAGTCTTAATAAGGAAAGATAACGTTTCCTTACTCAGTATTCTGCCAGAAAAGTAATTAGTTCCTTCTGTACTTGAATTTGTACTGGCCACTGTGACCTACTATATATGCTTCTGTGATCATGTATACTATTTGTTTAGGATATATATATATATATATATATATATATATATATATATATATATATATATATATATATATATATATATATATATATATATATATATATATATATATATATATATATATATAAGCCACTATTAAAGCGCTAATCTACTAATATACAGCCTTTCCATATCTTGTGTAACAGACCTTGTATACATATTGTAGCTGTTATTGATCAGGTACATTCATTTGTAGAAATATAGGTTATTCAGATTACAAACGTTTGAGAGCATACATGTTTGACAGGATTCATATTTTGCAGGGAAATTGGAAGGATAAATTAAGTTCTCAAGGGGAGGGGGGTTGAATGACTATTTCTTGTTCAAACACATTAATCTCTAGGATTGCTGTTTATTTTACTAAATGAAAATTATTAAAGTCCCGATGCCGCCATTAGTCATATATTTCACTATTCTTCCGATGTAACAAAAGTTCAGAAGCATGAAAATAATTTGTTATAAAAGGCTATCTGACACACTCCGTTCTTTGAAGTTAGGTGTTAAGTTCAAACGATGTTCAGATATCCAGTTTAGGGTTATGAGGTGTCACCCCTTAATTCAGGCAAAACAGCCACTCGTAATTTGGTTCTTTTTCAGGAAAGCTCCAAATGTAGTCATGTGATACCTTCGACAAATTATGTTAGTGATTAATCTAATAACAACATTCGCACGTGACGTACAAATTAATCGGAGAGAAAATGAAGAGAGGCAAGGCAGCATTTTGTAAGCGGATCTGAGAAGAAAAGAAGGCGTACGTTAGATACAAATATGACTCGGGTGAATATCATCAGCTAGAGTTAGGAATATTTTGAATGGCGAACTTGGGCTGAGACCATAGACATAATTGCAAGGTTTGTCAGTCCAAGGGTTTATTCAGTCCCGGATTACCCATTAGGCAGAGTAGGCAACTGCCTATGGGCCCCGCGACTTTTATGGGCCCCATAAGGGGCCCCCATGAGACCGTGACATTGGGTCTGGGGCCCCAAACGTTTAACTGCCTATGAGCCTCCACGGTACTTAATCCGGCGCTGGGTTTATTGGGTTTTAATGGCACACAACGATGTTTAGGACCAATATTTTTAAAGATTCTGTACTATTCAGATGATTTAGCTTATACGATTTTTGCATTGGGGCTTTAATTCAAAGACATGACAATAACGGTCAATAAAAAAAAAAAAACAACGGAAAAAGTTGTGGATCTGTGGTATGGATATGATCTGATATTTGAAGGGAATTCATACTTACATTTATACTTGGTGAAAAATTAATCAATACAAATATCATTATATTTTTATCCAAACATCTATTAGTAGGCGTGAAAGTATCTTTGATCGAAACTGGATACAAAAC